>CM057836.1:8307500-8635000 GCA_030068075.1 Paguma larvata
GCCAAGAAGAAACCGGGTGTGAGAAGCAGCGCAGGCCCAAGAAAGGACCCCCGTCTGGGCACAGCGGGACTTCCCCTCTCCACACGAGCCGCCTCCCTGTTCTCTGAGGCTTTCCCTAGGGAGACAAGCCTCGTGTTGCTGTGTGTTTTGCCAGAGAAGAATGCCCTTGGCAGCTTGCTAGCCTCTGGGAACCTTTGTTCCCTCGACCATCCGTATACAGGCTTGATCTGGGCTGTGAGGACCCATATGCATGGGGTCCGAACCACCCACGGGGCCTTTGGTCTTTGTTTCCAAGCAGGACTTAATCGCGATGGAGCGATGGGCCACTATGCAGTGGAGGCGAGAAAATGAGGCCACAATGTCGTAATGGGATGTTCGCAGGGGACACGGCGTCTCCTGCCTCAAACCTGTAGGAGATGATGGGAGGTTGGGTCGTGACTGATGGCAACGCATCACCCGTCTGACATGCGGTTGACCCCTGGACGGTAACGGTCGCCGGGGCAGCCCAAGAGACGGAGACACGGTCTTCTCCAATGAGGCAGAGTTCAGAGAGGGGGGTACCTGGCAGAACTCTGCCACAGAAGGAAATGGAAGATGATGTCTGTCTGAGGCTTTAGGGACTCCTCATGCTCCCGGAAGTGCCTGGAAGAGCCATAATCTCCTGATGAATTAATGCACCTCCTAGCCCCAGAGCATGATGGGTTTCCTCTGTCAGAGCTGGTTTGGAGCAGAGACCGTCTCTGAAAGAGTTTACTAAATTGCACCAGTGAGTCTTTGTTTTCATGACCACTTTGAAACTACTCCGCATAACCTGTTTTTATCTAGTGAAGGGTTTTAAAGCTTTTTGAAATTACGGATTCTTTATAATTTAAAAAAGGAAGGATGGAAAGAGCCTCAGATGATTTTATGATGGTCAACAAAATAATTTGCACTAACTGAGAGCCAGGTTGGAGGAAATGTTTGAAATTGACATCTGGGGGTTCTGCACCCTGGAACTGGGGCAGTAACCACGGGGCGGGGTTGGGAGGATGGACGTGTGCTAAAACTCCGCCCATCACCGGGCCGCCGTTATTCCACTCTGACTGGAGGACCACGGGGACCTTTTGGGGCTCTTGGAATTTGTGGCAATTCAGTCAGTGTCCAGCAATCCCTAAAAAGTCTGATTATTTTCTTTCCTCCATTGCGCCATGACCCTGGGAAAGGCCAGGGGTCTCTGTGGGAATACTGGGAAGAAGAGGAACGGTATCTATTCTTGACGGCGGAGTACGATCCTTCCTCGAGGCAACTGGCCTCCTCTCCAGTCAAGGGCTCCATAGACTGACTCGAGTCTGGGAATCGATTGAGGAACTGAGGTTCTCTGTTTTTGATGATCCAAGTCAGTCTTCTGTTCATTGAACCCAGAACTCTCCCATGTATACAGATCAAGGAAGAATTGAGTAGATAAGCTATTTCTCTTCGTAGGATGTCATGATCAATTAGCTAACACCATAGGTCTCTGCAAGTCGGACTGTTCCCATTACTACTTTGATTGTGATGTTCTTGAAGATAATCACAACCCCCCCGCCCTTGCCTTTGGCGATTAAGCGCTGCCACTTGGCCCCTGCTGCCCTGGGATCCATTTATCCCCATTACATCTGAAGGTTCTAGTCCAGTGACTGCATTGCCCACTGTGACATCAGACCTACAGAGAAGAGCAACCACAAGGGTCTTCACGTTTTCCGGGGCCCCTCACAAATGTATCTGTCACAGTCCTGGTGAAGGTGTGTTCTCTGGACCTTTCCTAGAAGAACGAGTGGGTCTCATGTGACAAGTGCTCTCACATTCCAATCTTCCTAAGCCTTTGCATGTCTTCTTCTGTAGGGTACAGATAGTTCTGGCATTCCAACTTCATTTAGTGGGGGCCACCTCTGGTCTATGTTTCGAACAAATTGTTAGAGCCCTTTTGAGCACCCCCCAAGCTACAACATTAACCCAGAACCTCTACTTGGAGATCTCCCGTCTTGATTTGACCTGATCCAGCTTCACGTTCTTTCCATCATCATCCAAGTCTCTTTCCCACACACAGCCCTCAGGCTCTACCTGGACGAAGTGCTAAGTTATAATTATTAATGTTATAGGTTGGGAATGATAGATGTAAGGGCTCTAAGCCTTCTTTCCCTTGTCAATTTCTTTATTTTGGTCACAGGAAACACGTTTAGTAGCTAAACCGTTGCTAGAGTGGCCGTAGAGTTTGTGGCATAGCTGGTGTTCATGGTGGTTGGACGGAAGCACTGATTTCGAGTGCTTTGGAGACAGCAGATGAAACTGGAACTCATTTCAGAGATAATGTCTTCACGCCAACTTACTTTAAAAAAGGATAATTTCACAAAATACGCCTAAAACCTACCTTGTTTGGCAAAAGGGGAAACCATGTACAGTTGTGTTAGAGCATGACTTGTTTCCTCAGCAAGAGCCTGTTCCTATTCTAGTATGAGCTAAATTCATTTTCTCATCTGAAAACTTGTGACTTTTACAAGATGCCTGTGTACTAGTTTGTTAGGGCTGCTGTAGAAAATGCCATGGTCCATCCAGGCGGCTTAAACAACAGAAATTTCTTCTCTCACAATGCTGGAGGCTAGGGTTGGTTTCCTCTGAGGCCTCCCCTTGGCCTGCAGATGGCCGCCATCTTGCTGCCTCTCCACAGGGTTGTCCCTTCCTGCGTGCTCACCCCTGGTATCTCTGTGTGTGTGTGTGATCTCTTCTTATAAAGACATGAGTCAGATTGGATAGGGCCCACCCTGAAGGCCTCAGTTTGGCTTAATCACCTCTTTAAAGACCCTGCCTCCAAATACTGTCACATTCTGATCCCTAGAGGTTAGGGCCTCCACGTAAGAATTCCATAGCAGTCTACCACACAGGATCACTGTAAGGATTAGCTATATGAAAAGGAGCCATATAGAAATTTCTTGAAAAGGGACAGGCATTTTTATTCTTCTTAACAAAAATCCCACAAGACCCTGCCAAGTTATGGAAGATGGGAAGGTGGTTTAGACTATAAGCGTGAGAAGTTTCCAACATGCCCTTTCGTTGAGTTGTGCTCTTCAAGGTTTTCCAGAACCAGTAGACTCTCCTCAGTTACTCCAGCTCCATAGGTATTGACTGAACTTGGCGTTGTGACAGTAGATCCGGGCACAGCTGTTCCAAAGAGACCTGTTAGGAAAGGGTATTCCACCACGGGGAGGGGACAGATGGCATCGAAAGAGTGTCAGATTTTTGAGGAAGAAATGGGTCTTCATACAGGAAACCAGAAATGCAAATGTGGCCCGAGGACTTGCGTCGTACTTGAGGGAATGAGGAAATCTAAGAATTCACTCCTGGCAACGAGCAGTTAGAGATGAGCCGCTCTCCACATGGTGGCTGCCTGGTTAGGAATAAGAGAGGGACCCCGGCAGGGGCTCCCTCCTGAAGATGAGAAAGCTATAGTGTAAACCATTGGAGCTAGAAAATTCATGTGATTTTCTGCTTATTCACTTACGTGGCTTCTCGGCTTTGGCCAAGCATTGATGCCATGTTCTAGTCTGTTTTCTCTGCATTATGAGAAGGAGCAGCAGCAGCCTCAGTTTCCCTCCCTGTCCCTCTGCCTTGCCTTGAGGAGGAAAGTAGGCCGGGAACCGGTTCTATGCTCAGCCTGGGATGTCTGGGGCCACCCATTCTAGCTCAGTCACACCCCCGGCTCCTTCCCCGGGACCTCCCGGGCGCAGGCCCTCCGTGGGGACCGCGTCCTCCCCAGGGGCACCCGCAGCTCAGGGCATCTCAGGTCCTATTTACCTTCTTGGCCCCGGCTCTGCAGTCCCCACAACAGCCCCTTCCCAAGCCTGCAAGGCACTTAGATTTTAGGAAGGACTGGAGTAAGCAAAGACAAATGTGGCAGAGGACTAGAAAAGACTTTAGGCTGGCCACGAGCTCTTCCCACTAGGGCTTTGGGGGCTGGCTCCTAAGGAGCGTATGTTTCGGGAAAGGCAAGGGAATGAACATATTTAAGGCATTTAATATGCCCAGGCCATACTCACGGAGACTTACAAGGGGCGCGTGATCCTGCTCCCACTTCACAGGTGAGGAAATTCGGGTTCAGATCGTTTGCTCAAAGCCCAGCTCTGGGTGGTTGCTGAACGGGGCCCCAGGAGCGTGGTCTGTGTGACCCCACATCCTGCCCTCCACTCTTGCCCAGGGCTCAGTGCACAGTCTCGAAGGGCCCGGCCCATCCCTCCTCCTGTCCAACTGCCTTTGCTCCGTGTCTCATTCCCCTGCAGCAGCTGGTGCCTGCTGTCATCCCGAGGAACTGCTCAGGGAGGCGGTCGCTATGCCGGGCCTGCCCTCAGCGCAGCGGGTGGACTTCCTCAGGTTGTCTGAGCGCTCAATACTTTGGAGTGGTTTTGCGAGCTTCCGTGAGAGCCCCTTAGAAAACTCGCGGCAACACCTTCTCTTGTAACATATGCTCTCAGGATGTCGGAATGATCACACGTCTCGCACTTGCTGTATTTTCAAAAAAGAGTCTTTTTAAAATAAATATTCATCCATTTTGAATAAACAACCCTCACATCCCTTGCTTCCTTTCCAGCCTCGCTTCCTCGGCCCTGGCTCAGCCTAGTCTTCTCTCTTCTGCTTCGTGTCCGCGGCCTCCTCCTTGGTCTCCGTGTGTCTAACCCATCTCCGTTCTGTCTGGTCTCCTCTGCACGGCCGGAACACAGATCTGGCCACACCGCCTTTCCGCTTGAACCAGGATACGATGCCCTCTTGTCCCCAAGGAGAGTCCCGGGTTCCCTCACGTGGTCTCCAAGGCCTTCCTGCTACCCCACTGAGCTGTCACTTGCCCCTACTCTGCAGAGCTTGCCCATTCTTTATTTTTTTTTAAGAGAGAGACAGCATGAGTGGGGAAGGGGTAGAGAGAGAGAGAGAGAGAATCCCAGGCAGGCTCTGTGCTGCCAGCGCAGAGCCTGATGCAGGACTTGAACTCATGAAACCATGAGATCATGACCTGAGCCATAAACCGAGAGTCGGACACTTAACCGACTGAGCCCCCCCACCCCGGGCGCCCCCAGAGCTTGCACGTTCTAGCCTCACCGGCCAAGAGCTGTCCACCCAACATGGTGACCTTTCGGGATGCCGTTCCGTGCCTGCATGTATGGGGGTCCCCTTGGCTAGATAGTCCTCTGCTCCCGCCCCATCCCTTGCTCAAATTTTTCTTTTCTCTATGAATGAGCACACACATCCAGTCTTCTGCTGAAGTTCATTTTGACCCACAGGACGGTTAATCGCTCCTTTACCTAATTTGCGTGCCTCCGTGCATTCGGGACCACCTTCCGTTTTACTGTTTACGCGTCTGTCTCCTTGAAGGCGGGGCCTCTTTATGTGCTCCAGGGTCCGGGTTGTATTTGGATGAACTGGTCATTTTTTTTTAAGTTTTTATTTTAATTCCGGTGAGTCAACATGCAGGGTTATGTTAGTTTCAGGCGTACGAGGTAGCGATTCAACAACTTCATCTGTCACCTGGTGCGCGTCAGGATAAGTGCGCTCCTTAATCTCCATCATGTACTTAACCCCCTCTGGCAACCATCAGCTTGTTCTCCATGGTTAAGAGTCCGTTTCTCGGTTTGCCTCTCTCTCTCTTTTTTTCCTCCTTGGCTTGTTTGTTTTCTTTCTTAAATTCCACATGAGTGAAATCCCATGGTACTTGTCTTTCTCTGACCGACCTATTTCACTTAGGATTATCTTCTCTAGCTCCATCCATGTTGTTGCAAATGGCAAGATTTCGTTCTTTTTTATGGCCGAATAATATCTCATCGTGTGTGTGTGTGTACGTGTCTGTATTTCTGTGTGTGTACACATCTTCTTTACTCATTCATTAATCAATGGGCACTTAGGCTGCTTCCATATCTTGACTAAGTGGTCACTGTTTGCTAACCTGATTCGTAGTTATTTTATTTTGGCCATCTACAGCCCAGTACAAGCAATGCCACCCAGTAGAACTTTCTGAGGCAATGGAAATTGTCTGTATATACGTTTTCCAATATGGTAGTGGCTAGCTCCATTTAAATGTGCCTATTTTAATTTAAATGTTAATGAATTGAAACTCCATAAAATTAAAAATTCAATTCCTTAGTTGTACAAGCGAGCATTCGCCGCGTGTTGCTAATGGCTACCATGACGCATCACTCAAGTAGGGTACACTAGACGTTGAGCAAGAAAATGGGAGGTTGCAGAAAGGTTTTGGGTTCTTCCTGTAATAGCATTACCCCTATTCGTTTGATTAACAAATCTGTTATTTATAAATACTGCCATGGCGGGGGGAGTATCTTAATTCTCTCTTTTTTTGGAATGAAGTTCCTAATTCCTGTGAACGAATTAATGTAGTTTTAGAATGCTTGGGTTTGAAGCAGGAATCCTTAAAATTATTAAGTAAGGAAACATGCCTAGAGTCAGAAGCTTGAATTCCATCATGAGTAGGAGTTTTACGTAAGTCTGTACTCAATGAAACCATCCAGTTTCTAGAGTTTAGGTTTCAAGGCATGTTAGTACCCACCCAGTTCCATGAAACATCTTTATGCAAAAAAAAAAAGTATTTACATGGAAACATTCTTCCAACCAACATAACCAATTAGCAAGCTTTGCATGCAGCTTGGGTAGAACTTTTTAGGCTGGTCGTTTGATGCCTGCCTTTCTTTGTGTACTATTTAGTAAATCTTAAAGGTTCTCATTGGATGGCCCATCATTTTGCACCCAAATGTAAATCTTAGTTTTTATTATCTTTCCCTGTAGTTTCTATTGAACACCCCAATTTACTTACTTCATGATGCTTTGGTTTTCACTGCGATGAATGTTTCATTCATTTCCCGCTTGACATACGTTGATTTAACGTCTACTGAGACCCTTTATCCTGTGGTGAATGCTAGGGAGAAAGATGAGTCAGATACTGACTGGGTCCTTCAGAGTCCGACAGACAAACATAGGCCACACGGCGTGGCTTCAACACGACCGAGTTTCTCTGGAAACATTGAGGAGGGAGCGATCCCTTCTCTTTAGGAAGCTGGGAGAGCGACATAAAGAAAATACCACTTGAGAAGACCTTGGGAAGTCCACCAGCAGGGATAGTGCATGGATAAGTGAAGGGGCCAGCATGAAAGTCATTGGAGGTTGGGAAAGGTATGATGTGTGAGAGAAAGCATGGGGTCTGGTGAGCCTGACGGGTGTGGCAAGAGCCTTGGGAATGGTTGGCGGGAAATAAGCGGGAAAGAGTTGGTGAGTCACATCTGAGGATTGATTCCTCTTATGTCTTGAAAATATTTGGACTTTTGGGTAAGAAAGCCCTGACACGAATTTTTTTTTTTAATTGAAAATATTTATTTTCAAATTGGTTTACATAAAACACCCAGTGTTCATCCCAACATGTGCCCTTTTTTTTAATGCCCATCACCCCCTCTTCCCCCCCATCTCCCTCACACTCAGTTTGTTCTTAGTCTTTGAGAGTCTCTTATATTTTATCTCCCTCCCTCTCTTTGTCTTTTTTTTTCTTTCCCCTCTTCCCCTCCCCCTGGTTTTTGCTTAGTCTCACAAAGTCCACCTATTCGTGGAAACATATGGTATCTGTCTTTTTCTGACTGACTTATTTCACTTAACATAATACCCTCCAGTTCCATCCATGATGCTACGCATGGCCAGATTTCGTTTTTTCTCATTGCCACATAGTAGTCCATTGTATATATGTGCCACATCTTCTTTATCCACTCGTCAGTTGATGGTCACTTAGTTTCTTTCCATGTTTTGGCTGTTGTCGAAAGTGCTGCTATGAACATTGGGGTACACGTGCTCCTATGCATCAGCAATCCTGTGTCTCTTGGGTAGATTCCTAGCAGGGCTATTGCTGGATCATAGGGTAGCTCTATTTTCATTTTTTCGAGGAACCTCCACACCGTTTTCCAGAGTGGCTGCACCAGTTTGCATTCCCACCAACAATGTAGGAGGGTGCCTACTTCTCCACATCCTCGCCAGCATCTATAGTTTCCTGATTTCTTCATTTTAGCCACTCTGACTGGTGTGAGGTGGTATCGCAGTGTGGTTTTGATTTGTATTTCCCTGATGATGAGCTGACACGAATTTTAAAGATAAGTTATTTCAATGGTGGACCCAGGGGCGCCTGGGTGGTTCAGTCAGTTGAGCGTCTGACTTCGGCTCAGGGCATTATCTCATGGTCTGTGAGTTCGAGCCCCATGTGGGACTTTGCGCTGACAGCAGTGGAGCCTGCTTCGGATTCTCTCTCCCGCTCCCCCCCACCCCGCCACCGACTCATACATGGCTCATGTACTCGCTCTCTCTCAAAAACAAATGAGTGTTAAGAAAATTTTACAGGGTGTAACCACAGAACTGCAGACTTTAGAGTCAGGCCTAGAGTTGAATCCGCGCCGAGCTGTTAGATCATACAGCATTTCGCTAGCGGCCTCACCTCTGCAGCTCTCCGCTTTTTCACAAGTGAACGGTGGCTGTTCCTTCCACAGAGAATGCTCTTCCTGCATACTCGGTGCCTACATCTCTTTAAACACCGCTGCTCTCATCTGAATGTTTTTGTCTGCACCCCACCCGCCACCCCCCAGGTTCCTAGGTTAAAATCATCCGAGAAATGAGGGTAGAGCCCTCATGAATGAAATGAAGAAAAAAGTCCAGAAGAGAGCGAGTCTTTTCCGTCACCAGGGGACACAGAGTGCAGGCTATGAACTGGGAGGCGGGGCCTCGTGAGAATATGAAAGTGTTGGTACCTTCATCTTGGACTTCCAGCTTCCAGAGCTGGGACCAGTGAAATTCTGTTGTTTAAGCCACACCCCCCTCCCAGTCTATAGAATTTTGCAATAGCGGCCCAGACCCAGGAGACTAAGACAATTACTTCCTCCGGGAGGCTTATCCTGACTCCCTGTTAAAATCGCAGCTTGCCCGTACCCGTCCTTCCTGATGTCTGTAAATCTGTTCTGCTTTATTTTCATAATAACCTTTATGAAATCACCTTTTATTTTTTTTTAACGTTTTTTATTTAGTTTTGAGACATAGAGACCGAACGTGAGCAGGGGAGGGGCAGAGATAGAGAGAGACACACACAGAATCCGAAGCAGGCTCCAGGCTCTGAGCCATCAGCACAGAGCCCAACGCGGGGCTCGAACTCACAGACCGTGAGATCATGACCTGAGCTGAAGTCGGCCGCTTAACTGACTGAGCCGCCCAGGCGCCCCATGAAATCACCTTTTAACATACTCTACATTTATTTATCGTATTCGTGGTTTGGCATCTGCCCCGCCCCAGTTAGAGTGGACGTTGGCTCCTGATTTTGCACCTATGGTACCACCTACATCCTCATCAGTACCGTTTATTGCACAGTCGACACCCTCCCGCCACTTGTGTCCCATCTGTGAAGCCCCTGACACAGACCTGTCCATTCCATTTGTCCCTCTGTTCCAATGGCTCGTAATTTTAATGGTTAGAGGTTTAGAGCTAGTCTTAAACTCCTAAACTTAAACTCCGCACTCCCCCCGCCTTGATTTTCTTCACCACGGGCTCAGCTCCTCCTAGTGCTTTGCTCTTTGTGTTGGAGGTCTCCGAGACCTCAGCCTTGACGATTCGCCAAAAGGACTTGCAGTCTTCAGAATGTCACACTCACGATTTGCGGCAGCCAAAGGCGACAGATCAAAATACACAAAGGGAGGGAGGGTTGGGGCAAAGTCGGGAAGAAACCAGGTACAAGCTTCTAGGCGCGCCTCCCTGTGAGATTGCATGGGGACCTGTAGTTCTCCCAGCAGCGGCGGTGTGTGACGATGCATGTGAGGTGTCCCGACCGGGGAAGTGCACCTGACCTCGCGTGGGGTTAGTTAAACAGACACGCAGCAACCAGCAGGACTGACCTCAGCGCCCCAGATTTCACCCCCTTCTGTGAGCACCCCCACACCACTCTGAGCAAAACCAGGCATTCACGATAAATCACAGGGTCGGGACAAACTTATCCGACAGACTTATCCGGCCAAAGTCACATAGCACAGCCCAAGGCCTCAGGCAGACAAATACAGTCTTATCAGACGGAATATTCCAAGGACACACAGGGTTTTTCCCAGGAGCAGCTAACCTGCAGACAAGCCTTCCTTTGGAAGGTGAAGGATTCCAGCAGCCCTGGCCTGCTGCGTTAACCCTTTCCTGCCACTCTCTTCGTTTGTCAAATTCTACAAAATAGCCTTGTGGGGATTCATGTGTTCATTGCATAGATCAATTTGGGGGGAGATGACTTTTTTTTATGATGATCTTTATAATAAGCACAGCATATTTCTCTGCTTAGAAAGGTCTTCTTTCGTCTCATTCATAATATTCTATGGCTTAAAAAAATTTTTTTTTATGTTTATTTATTTTCGAGAGAGAGAGAAACAGAGATGGAGACGCAGAATCCAAAACAGGCTCCAGGCTTTGAGCTGTCAGCACAGAACCCGACAGGTGACTCAAACTCACAAACCATGAGATCAGGACCTGAGCTGAAGTCGGACACTTAACTGACTGAGTCACCCAGGCGCCCCTCTATGGCTTTTTAGATAAAGGTCTTGTACATCTTTTGTTGGATTTTTCTCAGCTTTTTTATAGATTCGTTACTTCTGTACATGCCTCCCTCTTATAAGGAGTTTTATGAATATCCTGGGTCCATCTAGGTAATTCAAAGTAACGTCTGCATCTCAAAATCCTTTAATTAAGGACACTGACAAAGTCGCTTTGGCCATAAAAGCTTGTATTGATAGGTTCTGGAGATTAGGGCGTGGGCATCTTGGGGGGAAGTCTCGTTTCAGCCAACCCCAGACAATCACATTGTCTGTAAATAGGTTATTTTCTTTTCCTCTTTTTATTTTTAATGCTTATCCTTTCGCTTTTTCTCACAAGTTGGATTATCTAGGACTTCTAATACCATGTTGAGTGGAAGTGGTGATAGCAGACATTTGCTTCTACTTTAATGGCAGTGCCTCGAGTATCTCGCCATTATTTTTATGTTTGCTGTGAGTGTTTGGAAGCTAGCTATCAGGTTGTGAAGGTTCTTTATTGCCGGTTCATGATGAGTTTTATATCAGGCATAACTGTGGATTTTATAAAGTGTTATTTCTCTGAATTGTTGCAGGCCCTTTTAGCGAGAAGTATAACATGGACAGTTATCTCTTGCTGCATGACGGTATTCAAACCCAGTAGCTTTGAATAACGATAATTTATTTTCTCCTATGTGCAATTTGGCCTTGGCTATAGCTCGTTTGGTCTGGGGCCACTCCTGTCGTTTGGCTGCTCTACCGGCAAGTGATGATTCAGGGTGACCTCCCTCCCGTGTCTGGCCATTGGCCGGGGCTGTCAGCCAACGTGTCCCAGTCGTTCCCCGCGTGGCCTCTCCGGGAGGGCGGCCCAGAATCCTGGTAGCAGCATCCCACAATAGCCGCCCCTGAGCAACCCAACCATGTCTCTGCTGGGCACGCTCGCTGTCACCTATTGGCCGAATCGAGTCACATGACCAGCGCCAGAGCCAATGTGGGAGGGGCTACGCCAGCGTGTGCGTCCAGGGGGCGGGGTTCACCGCGGGCAGGAAGACAAAGGGATTGCGCGTGCGGAATTCAGCTTTGGCCTGTGAAGGGGCCCGCGCGGCTGTCCTCATTCGGGTCCAGGAGCTGCTGCATCGGGCCCATCTCCCTACGCGCTCTGTAATGACGGCCTCTCACACGGCTCATGGCGCCAGAGACACCCAGGAACCTGGCTGCCGGGGGGGAAGGAAGAATGTTATGGAACTTCTTAATGCACTGAGTTTGGCTTAGCTACGGGAGGAAAGCCCAAAACGCTAATTTCCTCTTGACCCAACCCCACCTCCTCTTGCAAACACAACGCCATTCAGCTTTAGCACTGCCTGCGGTGACTCCTTGCCACCAAGGGCAGAGTTTTGGGGACCCCCTTGACCTGGCTCCCTCCCCCTCCTCCCTGATGCTTATGAAGCGGGGTGGGGGGGGGCTGCACTCTCCTTAGCCTTTCGAAAGCCAAGGCGCATAAAACCATCCTCTAATCACCCAAAGCTTGGTTCTGACCCCCAGCTCTGCCCTTCATAATTTTTAGCATGCTTATTATAGATAAAGGCTATAAAGCTGAATGCTTAAATATCCTCCGGTCCCCAGCGTGGTCGGGTTTATGTGCTGCTCAGGAAGCGCTGGGTACTCCGGTGGTGAACAGAACGGAGGACACTTACGAGCGACTGCGGGGCAGTTAAAGTGACGGATGGAGAAATATGGGGTGGCGTTTCCGCCTCCGGGCAGGTCACCGAGGAGAAAGGAAGGAGTAATTAAGGTGGCTGGGTAACGCTTCTGGCAGAGAAAGCCTCCGCAGACCGTAGGCAAGTCCGCAGGGGCGGGGGAGGAGGGGCAGGGAGTTGGGGAAAGGGAGTGCGCAGCTTTGGAGGCGGCTTATTAACATGCAAATGAAGGAAGGGGTGAGGCACTGAACTTGAACGGGAGGGGGGAGCTGGACGCCCCACCACTGAGAAGGTTACCACACCGAGGGAGGCATTTGCAGGCCCCGTGGTCAAATATCAAGGTGGAACACGAATCAGGGAGTCGCTCTTCTCCGGCCGCTGGTGTTGACTGGTGACATTTCCTTTATCACAAATCTGCTAATCGAGAAGGGAAAATGCATGTCAGCTCAATGCAAGTCTAGCTCAGATCAACCTCTGACTAATGACCCTGGCCGGAATTAGATTTTTTCCTTCCCCACAGTTTCCAGCCAAGCCAACACCTCCCAGAGGGTCAAGAAGGATGTGGTCTTTGGTCCCTGTGCCAGAAGACAGCTTCTTCCAGCGGGGTGGGACAGAAAGAGACGGAAGGTGGGATGACCAGACACTGGACGGCCGGTGACCATCCTCTGCCTGGGCCCCTCTCGGCTCCGCTGCCTGGACCAAAGCGCAGGGGAGAGGGAGGAAGGGGCATTCCCTTCGCTGTGGTGTAAGAATTAGCCCTTGGCCTTGCCAACCCAACAAAATGGCCGCCCTTCGTGAGCCTCGCAGCACTTGTACTAGAATCACCTGGGCGTGTTGTTCAAAGTCCTTTTCTGGGCCCCATCCTCTGCTTTCTGAGCAAAACATTCCATTGAGCTTTGGAATCTGCTTTCTTTCCTTTAAGCTGTGAAAGTGCTGCTTTTGCGTACTACCTCTGCTCCGCGCACACCTTGTCACTGAATCTTCCCTCTCGCTCTGTTTCCTTCGGCTCGCTCAATCTGGCACAAGTTCTCCGAGAAACTTTGCAACACTGTGGGGTGAGGCCTGCAAAGTCAGATCTTCTCCCTCGGGGTGGGAGCCTTGGCCTCATACCCGTCCTCACTGGGAGAATAACGCTTCCAGCCAGCGTTTCCTGACTGCTTGGGAGGAGGGGGTGAGGAGCCTAGGGGGGCGGTTTAGCCCCATAGACCAGGCCTCAGACCTACCTAGTGCCTTTACGTGAGGTGATTACATGAGGTAGTCCTGGGCGTGGGGCTCACGGAGAGACAGGAGCCGGTGCTGTGCGGCGGCCGTATCTGTGGTCCCAGGAGCTCACACCTGCACCTGGACCTTCCTTCGGTCTCCTGGCAAATCCTCTGCCCCAGGAGACTGCTCATTTTTGACAGTAGAGAGGTGTTTGTCATATTCCTTAGGCTTCTCCAGGGAAACGGAACCAATAGAACAATAGAATCTATATATCTATAGTTAGATATCTAGACCTATCTCTCCATCTATTGTCTATCTGTCAAGATTTTAAGGAATTCATTCTCATAAGGATGGCGGGGTCTGCCAAGTCCCAAATCTATTACAGGGCAAGTGGCATATTGGCGACTCAGACTAAAGGTGACGTTGTAGTCTTGAGGGTGGAGGCTGGAAAACAGACGGAATGCCTGTGTTGCAGTTTGGAGGCCAGATTCCGTCTCTGAGATACTGGGCTTTGCCCTACATGTCTTCAACTGATTAGACGAGGCCCACCCACCTTACGGAGGGTGACGGAGGGCGACCTGCTGTACTCAGAGTTTACCGGCCGCAATGTTAATCTCATCAAAATGCACTGCTGCCGCAACATCTAGACTAGCGTCTGACCAAACAGCTGGGCACAGTAATCTAGCCAAGGCGATGCATAAAATGAATCATCACAGTTCATTTGCTTTTAACCTTTTTTTTTTTTTTTTAATCTCCAGTTCCTTCCAATCCCTGGATAGGAAAAAAAATGACTAATATATAGGAAAGAATTTAAAATGAAATCCAAAAGCAAAATCAGTCTGCTGCCTAGATTCCGGTCAGAGTGGAAGAACAGAGCCACCCAAGGCAGGTCCCGGTGGCTGCAGAGGGAGCACGCTGCTGCTGCCGTCCGGCCTCTGCAGAGAACGGGAGAGTCTCCGGGCCTCGCTCTGCCCCGGAGCAAGCAGCCCCCCCTCCTTTGGTGCCGGAAAGTGCCGATGCATACATGTCTCCTAGGTGAGGAGGGGAAAGCTTGGACTGCGGGTCGTCCCGAGAACCCAAGCTGTCTATCCTGGGACCTATTTCCACTTCGTGTTTTGAGAGATTAGCGTGTTTTCCGAAAGCGGAGTGCACTTTCTGTGAATTCGGTCCAGGGGCGTGTTTTTGTGCGCGAGCTGCCTGGGGTCCCGCCGAGCGCTTCGCCACCTGTCCCGCCGGAACCCTGTCTCCTGGCGGGCAGGGGGTGGCTGGAAACCACTCTCAGCGTTGGGGACAGAAGCCCTATGTTGCCGCTTCTCTGAAATCGGGTCCCGTTGTCTGAGCGGCAGGTCTGGTGAGGGAAGAAATGTGACTTTCTAAAAAAAAACATTATTTTTTTTCTTGCGATTTTTTCTGTGTGTTTTAGGGCAAGATTGCCCGAGGCTTTTGCGAAAACAGAAATGTGTGGTTTGATGCCACAGAGGGTGGGAAATGCGTGCTACTGCCCTTCCGAAGCCTCTGGCTCTTCGCGAGCCCACGAGTCTCCCCCTGCTCGTCCTCCTCTTTTCTGCGGGCTGACATTTCTTTGGACTGTTCCTTTCCTTCCTAAGGCCCTGGAATAAGCAAAAGGGGCCAACAAGAATGAATTTCTTAGAGCGTTATCAAGTGCTTCGCAGCTACTGTCCTGTTCAGTTCTCGCCACCGTGACGCGACTACCAACGTATACCGATGGCCCCATTTTACAGATGAGAAAACTGAGGATACGGCACGCGCTTCAGGACCCACCTGTTTGACGTCATGCTTCTTAGCGGTTAGTGCCGCGTTCCGGTTTCGTTAGGAAAACACCCGCACGACTCAAGAAAAAGGGTTTGTCCCAGGGGTGTGGCCGACTCAGGCTCAGGGTCCCAGGTGGCCACGGCATAGTGTCGTGATGACTTCCTTCTTCCTGCTCAGCTCTCAGGGCGCTTCCTGCCTGGGTCCCTCCCAGGTGGAGGGGTGAATCGTGTCGTGTTCTCTGGCACACTCTAGCTTCCTGAAACGGTTCAGCGAACAACATGGGAAGCCAAAGGACCAGAATTATCTAGCGCCGCGTGCAAAGAAAATGCCCGTCAGTATCGCTCAAGTAGGGCCCTCGGCTGATGGCCACACTTGCCAAAAGGCGATTCCCCTTTGGAGCTTTCCAAACATGATGTTCTGTTCCTTCGTTGCGTTACAGAAAATTTGGAAAGTGTAGATAAAAAATAACATCGCCCAGCATTACATCGTCCAAACGCTGTTGACATCTTGGGATCATTGCTGACGGTGCTGAAGCTGGCTGGCCCCGGCTCGCGGGAGCCGAACGAAGGCATTTGTGCCCCGTTTCAATGAGGAATATAGGTCACCGCATAGTGACGTCACGTTGGCCGCGTGAAATCGGTCACGGTGGGAGTGTTTACATCACAGGAATTGGCACGTGTTAGAAACCAGGTATTTCGCTGGCTTTATGGTTATCAGTGCTCACCTGGTTATTGTCTTCGAGATTTTTTTTCCTATGTTTTCAGCCCAGCATAGCTAATTTTTAATTTAACCTAACGATGCAAGTATTTCCTCCTGGTGTAGAAAAAAAAACTTATAGCACCGTTTTTGAAATAGAAGCAAAAGTCTTTATTGAATCGATGCGTTATAAAGTACTTCATGGTTCAAATTATCGGGCATATATATTGCTTTTGATTATTAAAAGTTGTGCTTGGGTGAGCATGTATTAAGTATCGTGCTCCAGAAATAGACTGAGTGGGGAAACTGACACCACGTTCTTGGGCTCCTGGTGAGTGGCGTCTCCTGTTCCCTGAAGCAGAAAGCTCACTGCTCTGAGTTTCAGTTTTGTCTCTCCTGCTGTCTTCTCCACTAGCTCTTGGAGTCAGCGACTTGTATTTCGCTCCTTATCCTCAGTACCTGGCCCAGAGCTGGGCGTATGGAAAATGCTCATGGGATAGTTATGGATCAAAATGCTCCCTCCTTCATGCCTAAACGCGGCGTCCCAATTTTCAGCGCTGCCTGCATTTTCACCAAATCCTACGGGACGCCGAGAAGATCAATAAAGTCAGCGAAAAGAGGCAGCTTACGCTAGGGGGTGAAAAATGGTATTTTGTTACGGTGTTTGTTTGCACAAAGGAAGTGCTGTAAGTGGAAAGTGCAAGAAGATAAAACAGCCCTGGGTGCCCTCGGGAACGCTCGGAGGAACATTGTGGAGGTCTTGTAACATTGAAGAGGGTGAGCCGGGCGCCACCCCCAGCCGCCTCCAAGACGTCTTCCCTGATTTCTTCAGTATTCCCTGAATACTTCTTTGATACTTCAGTGTCTTTCCCAGACAGCTACCATAGCTTCCGCCCAGGTGCCCCGTCCAGGTAACATGCCCGGTGGCCAGGACAGACATACCCCAGACACTTGAGTGCCACCGGCCGGCAGCCTCTCTCTCAGCTTCTTTCTACCCTTGCCCACAGTCCTTTAGATTTTTTTCTCAAACTTGACCCTTGACTTTGCCTCTTCGTTGTCTCTCCACTTGGTCTCTGAGAGCTCCTGTACCTCCTGGTTCTCTATCACAACGGGGAGGAGCCAACAGATCTGAGTTTGAATCCTGGTCTCGCCATTTCCTGGTTGGTTGCCCTCAGTCAAGGGATTTAACTCCTGGGGTCTCAGTTTTATGATCTGTAATAGTTCCATGATGACGAGAACGCCCAGGGAGCTCTCAGCGTGTCCCAGGCATTCAGCGAAGGGAAGTATTACTGTTTTCATTGGCTGGCGAATTGGGGTCGTACTCACCTTCTGATATTTTTCAACTTTGGCTAGCTTGAGTAGAGACTCCCAGCGTAGCTCCCTAGCCTAGCTTCAGATCCAGACTTGCCTTCCTGACCCTCTCGGCTCCCCATCCAGCCTGCTTTTGTACCATGGGGATGGTACCTTTGGCTTCTAGTGGTTTCGTCCATGTGAGTTTAGCTTGGCAGTAGACACGGATGCACCTGTGAACTTCTGCTCCTAAAGAACTGAATGTTGCCAGTGAGGGTCCAGACACACTCAGTGACCGGGGTGAGAGAGCTTCTTAAAGGAAGGCATAATACTGTCTTCTTCAAATCATTTATTTATTTATTTATGAAAAAAAATTTTTTAGCGTTTATTCATTTTTTGATAGACAGGGAGACAAAGTACGAGTCGGGAAGGGGCACAGAGAGAGGGAGATACAGAATCCGAAGCAGGCTCCAGGCTCTGAGCCGTCAGCACAGAACCCGATGTGGGACTCGAACCTACAAACCGTGAGATCATGACCTGAGCCAAAGTTGGACGTTTAACCACGGAGCCAACCAGGTGGCCCTCTTCAAATAATTTATATTACCAATCTGATTTCCGTTTCCTAGCTTCTTTGAACTCAGAGTGAAGTTCTGAAGTCAGCTTCCTGCAAGGACCGAGCTCCGTCGGCTGGCCCCAGGGGCCCAGATTACCTTCACCGAAGCCGCACTGCTGCCCAGTCCCGTTTCTTGGCAGAGATTTGTGTTTTTCATGCTGTCTCCCTCAGTGTTCTCCGTTACCTGGTGGATTATTCCTGTTTTACAGATGAAGAGCCTGAGGTTCAAGGCAACTAGAGAAGGTGTCCGAGGCCGCTCAGGAAGGAGGAGGGCTGGAATCGAATCCTGTCTTTATGTTTCGACAACTTGCCCTTTGTCTACCCGGGCCTCGTCTGAATCCCAATTTCCTTATTCACAACATGAAAACAGAACTCCTCTATCCCATCAGACAGTTGTGAAGACTTAGCAAGAGGCATCCGTGCGGCGAGGAAGACGAGGTGCGTTTGGTTCTAGCTCCGGACAAAGTTGCTCAGAGCAGTTCTGACTAGAAACAGCCGGAAGGCACACACGTTTCTGGCTGCGACCCAGCGCCTCGTGTCTGTATCTTGGGGAATCAGTTTCTGGACCCGTCTTGTCAGAAGACAGGGTGGGCAGGATGGAGACCAGGTGGGGAGTGACCGCACGAGGCCACAGAGCTAGCAATGACACACATGTCAAGTGAAAGCCAGTTGAAGACAGGCCACGGTCTGAGATGCGCCGAAGGGCGGCTGGAGGTAATAAACGAAGCCTTCTCTGTATTGACCGGGTTGTCTGTAGTTACGCTGAAATTAACCATCTAGTAAATTTAACCGAAATGGACTCCTGTTCGCCAACTGCTGGCTCCATTAACTTTGGGCGAGTTTTGAACCTGTCTGTCCAGCTGATAGAAAAAGACTTCCGGTGATGGTATGCGGGGTCCCCGGCATGATCTCCGGCAAAGTCTCCGACTGGTGCTTCATGGAGATTCTTACTGTGGGAACGCCCTGAGTCAGCCGTGAACTTGCTGGAGCTGGTTACATAGCCCATCCGAAGCCATCTGAATGGAGACGCGCCCCTCATTGAGATGGTGGGGCTCCCAGGGTGGCGGGCAGTCTACCTGCCTTCCTTCCGGAATGGAGGCTAAACCTAGCTTCTCTGTCTTGGTGGCACAGGCCAGGGCCAGGTCCCCCCCACAGAAACACTCTGACAGTGGCAAAGCAGCGGACCCGCCAAGCGCCACCATGTCCCAGCCGCCCTCACTTGTAGTTGAACTAATTAACGGGTGTGTCCCCAGTGTAAAAATCTATTCGCCTTTGGGCTCCTCTTGTAAAGCTCTTTATGGTCTGACTGACTCCCGGGTTCTTGCCAAGCGGCAGAAACCTGGGCGGCCCAAGCCTCTGCTTTCTCGGAGACGTGCGTGGCACAGCGTGGGGGTCTTCCATGCAGGGACAAGCGTGTCCCTGCGCCACAGCACCGCTTCTGTCGCGGGCGGTGGCGGTGGGCGTGCTGGGTGAGATTCCTGCCCAGAGAACCCATAACACAACTGAAGCCCCCTTCCTCCACCCCTGCGCTGGGCTGCACCAACTCCCTCTGCGTCTTGTTTAGCATATGGGGACCACGGGCAGGTGATGGGTTGGAGGTGGAGACATCAGTCACTTGGGGGCGGGGGGACACAGTTCTGCTTTCCCCCACCCAGCGTATGAAATATATAGGCAGTTCTGGGGCCTGTTGCAAAACAGAGAAGGGGACGGACGCCTGGGGGGCTCCGTCGGTTAAGCGTCTAACTTCGGCCCAGGTCGTGATCTCACCATCCTTGAGTTCGAGCCCTGTGTCGGGCTCTGTGCTGCCCGGAGCTCAGAGCCTGGAGCCTGCCTTGGATTCTGGGTCTCCCTCTGTGCCCCTCCCCTGCTCACACTGTGTCTCTCAAAAATAAATAAACGTTAAAAAAATTTAAAAAAAAACCAGAGAAGGGGAAAGGTAGAGGCTGCTGGCTCTGGGGGCAGGAGGCAAGGAGGAGTCCATGAGAATGTCGAGGCCCTGCGTTGGTGAACCTGGAGGGTGCAGAGCGTCTGGCATAGCCATGCCGCGCGGGAATCCACAGGGCGGCCTGTGCCCTCTGCCTGGTGCAGGCGTAACCCAGACAGCCTCTCCCTGAGCTCACCGTGACCGTGCGGGGAACACACTCCTTGTGGAATGTGAGCCCTGCCATGGTGGGCTGATGTTTCCTTTTCTACTTCTGGCTTCAAGGGAAGGGCTGGGGGAATCGCAGAATGCGGAAGGGACAGCCGAGGACCCCTTCCCACCCCTGTGTCCTTCCCTGCCTGCAGATGGTGGGAAGATCTTGCATGCTGCTGCGACTCCTCCAGGGTGGACACCAGGCTCTGTCATCTGAGCTTCCTGAAGCTAGGCACAGGGCAGGCCCTTCTGAAAGCCATGTCTGCCCCCGTGGGCCCTGGCAGTGCGTCCCCCTGGGCTCTGAGTGGAGAATGAGCTAGAACCTGCTCACTGGGGTCAGCAGGCCAGGCTCGGGCACACCAGGAGCTACCTCTAGGGTCGAGACCCGAGCTACCAGCCGGGCCTCTCAAACTAGGTCTCTTCCTCTGCACGGACGAGAAAAATCAGGTCTACGGCCGTCCGGGGTTGTGCTGAAGAGGAGACGAGATGGTGTCTGCCACTGCCCCGTACCGTGCCCGGGACAGAAACAGGCCCCCAGCAACGCTTAGTGTGCTTCCTCCCTTCCGTGTCTCTCCTTTCCAGACTCTCTAACTCTTCTATCCCGGGAGGGGTGAACACGGCGCGGGGCTTCGAGAACGAGCGCCTGGATTTTCCTGCAGGGTTCACCTCCTTCCAGCCTCCTCGCCTTGAGCGAAGCCCCCCGAGAGGCAGCACAGAGGACTCCTCCAGGACCTGGGCCCCGGCACCACACTGCGCATTTGAGGTCGAGCTCGCCACGGATTAGCTGGCCGGTCACACCGCACTTCTGTCTGTCTCTCTCTTTATCTGAAAGATGAGGCTAACAATGGCTCCCGCCTCCTTGGGTTGTTGCGGGGATCAGAGGAGATAAAAATACTCATGAAGAGCTTCGTGAGACTATAGATGGTTGAGCTATTTCTTCCTCACTGCGGACTAAGACGGGGATACTACTACCGACCGTGGCCACACTGATAAAACAGGCAGACGGAGCAAAGAGCATGAACACACCTTTGGAATCTGCAGAGTACTATGCACGCCTGGGCCATCGTTACGCCGTCCTCGGAGCCTCTCCAGTGGCCTCTCGTTGGCCGTCTGCTCCTCCGGTGGGAGTGACAACTCCGCTTTGTGTCCCCACAGACTTCTACGTTAGCCTCTGTAACTCTGATCGGCCTTGTTTACACACCTGACTCCTCGCTAGACGGCACCCGCCTTGTGCTAAAGGAGTGCATCCAATTCATTCCCGTATCCCCAGCGCCTAGCCAGGGGTGTGCAGTGAATGTTCACGGGATGAATTTAGAATGTCAAAGGGACAGAGGTTGACCAGAAAGCCCTTGCCCCCAGCTCTGCACCTTCATAACTTACTGATATTTCTCTCTATTTTGGTGAGAAGGGAAATCTGATTAGATCGCTACCATATTGGTCCGGATATGGGTACGAAGCTGGTGTACAAACATCTAGCATTGGCCTTGCCGGAACGTGAGCAGAGCCCCGGCTTCAGTGTCGTGAGGCTTCCTCTCCTGTTTCCTTCTTCGGAGTGGGATGGGCTCTGATTTGGTTGGTTTGTACTGGAAACAGTAGAGGTGGTTGGGGGCCGTGGGTTCTGGGTTGGTTGGTTTGCATTTGAAAGTCAAGCTCACCGGAGCCTTGTTGGACCGTCTCTAGAATCTGCCAACCCTAGGAGGGGAAGTTCCTCCAGGATCAGCAAGACCCCAAGATGTCAAAGCATCAGAATACAGAAGTTGCTAGAAGCCTGGGGGAGAAGGAATCGTATGAGGAAACGCTTGATGAGTGACATAGAAAAACCAAGTGTCTGCAGCCAAGTGACATTTCCTGTCTAGCTTTTGGGGCCAGGTGTGGCCAGATCAGGGCAGTCACTATGGCAAAATGGCAAATACATTGGAGCATCAGACGTGGTACCTCGGGAACCCTCCCGAGCATCTGGGGGTGTGAGGGATGGGTGCTCGAACTTTGTGTCCAGTCTCTGGGTCTTGGTTGTGGGTTATTAGAGAAGAAGAAGAGAAGGAATCTTTCCCCGTGCACAGAACTCTCAGGGCATGGCCCTTCTCTGCCCTACAAGAGTGTAAATCCCTCCTCAAGAGGGAGAGGAAGAGAGAGAGGCAGGAGGATGTGCTGTGGCAATGGCCACATCCAAGTGGAGGAAGATAGTAGAGCCTGCCTCCCTTCCTTCCTTCCCCCCTCCCTTCCTTCCTCCCTTCCTTCCTTCAAATATGTGATTGCTTGCTGAGTCAGTGGGTGCTGGGATGCAGGTGTGAACAAGACGTGCCCCTTGCTTCAAAGGGCTCCCCAGCTAATCCACAACAGAAGCGAATAAATGGACCCGGCGGTCAAGGGGATGGGCGAATTCGAGGTTGTGGGGCCCCCAGCTGTCACCGAGGCGCCGAGACTTTTCTTCTCGTTGTTCACTTGGTCTCCTGGCCTCGCTCTGCGTGGCTCTTTGACTCCATCTTCCACAGATCTCTGTGCACCCCAAGCTCCGTGCTGGATGGAATGAGAACTGGCTAGTTTGCCGTCAGGGACGGAGTCTCCTCACCCAAGGCCCCTTCGTAACCAGTGCTGAAGTCTGACCTGCACGGGAGAGCCTGTTCTGAGCGTGCTTCTGTCCCACGCGTGTGTGTCAAGATCCATGGCCTCCCCTGGGCTTAAACACACACGTATGTCTCTGCTCCCCGCCCCTTCAGCTGGAGGCTGAACGAGGCACTCTAGGGACTGGACGCTGGCTGAGAGCCACAGGCATGGCAGAGCCATCTCCTGGTGGGGCCTCAGTCCTTTCGCCGGGCTCAGTACCACTCTCTTCAAACCCAACTGCTTACTGACCTGCCTTCCAGCTCCTTCGGGCCACCTCTAAGCCATTGAGATCAAAATGACAAGCATAAAAATTATAATTAGGAAGGGCTCGATCAATAACTACTATACTGATGTTACTAGTACTTGAATAACCCTTTACTATCTACAGAGCATTTTGTAGCCGATGGAGCCCCCACACCTCACCACGAAAACCTATGGAGTACGTGTTGATTGTTACCTCCCCTGCTGCAAAGTGGACTCTCAGAATGTTTCGTGGCTTGTCCGTGATCACAGAGGCAGTGATGGAAGGTGACGCTTTCCTGCCGTCAAGCTCAGTGGTCTGGATGCTGCTGCATGAAGTTACTGTAAATTAGTGGCCTATAGGAATTTCCAAAGAAGCTCTGTTTGGGGGACGTTTGTTGGCGGGAAAACAAAACAGGGTTTCACGAACAGATCTTTTTGGGAACGCTCTTAATCCATAATGAAATGATTTCCTTTGCCGTGGGCTCTTGAGAGCCTTTCCATGCTCATTTGTATCATGGCCCCTCAGGAGAGACCTGTGACCTGCCGCTGCCTCCCCCACCCCTCACCGCCCCCCGCCGCCCCCCCACCTCCCCCCCTTTCCTGTTTAACCATGGGGGTTATTCTTACTAAAACTTTTGAAGAACATTTTAGGGAACGCCCTTTGGGAAATGCTAGCTCAAACTGTTAGGATATTTGGGTTTTAACAGAACCTGGAGACCACAGTCTCCCAAGGCCGAAGTTAAGGGTCGCTAATGGGCGTTCCTGCACCTGCTGGGGCTGGGAAGGGGGTGTTTTAAGGCAGGAAAGCACTCAAAGCGGCCACCTACTGGGGGGAACAGGTCTGAGAACCTACTCCCTGTTTCTTTTTCAGTCTCGGTGAGAAGGAGGCCATGGTGGAGAGAAATAATGTCTAGCCAGGCCATCGGGTCTGTTCTGGTTTATGGGCCGAGTGAGTGCTCAGGGAGTGTTGACAAAGCCAGCCCCCATCAGGGGCCGCCGAAGCCCCTGGTCGTGGACAGTGAAAGCCCCCCGAGGGTTTTCCATGCCTTGTGCATCCTTCAGCTGTCCATGCAACCCTGTGGGATCTAAGCTGGCAGGAGAGTGTCAGAAGTGGATAGCTCTCAGCACGGAAGCTGAGAAGAATTGCACAGAAGAGGCCAAGGCACAGAACTGCACCCCGCAGGGAAAGGTGAGGGCGTTGTTAACACTCGAAGGTCAAATCCAGCCTGCTCTTTGCACCCAGAGCTCCAGAGTCGCCTGGCCCAGGTGGACCTCCTCCCCAGTTGTCCCCCCGCTGCTGGCAGTGCCCGAGGTGGCTGGCTGTTCTCTCTTACTAAATTACGCCCCTGTTTCATCTGGCCGCTGGCTTTCCGAGAAGCCACGGGGATCATCCCTGGGGTCCTGTGCTAGAGGAGGGAGGCCCGGGGGAGGTGGTGGTGGCCAAGAGTAACAAAAAGAAAAAGGGAGTGAGTTTGCGGAGGAATGGCTCTGAAAGTGCTTCTGTTTTTGTCGGGATCTTGAGACGGTTATGAAGGAAATGTGACAAAACTAAAAGGGAAAGACGGTCTATCTTCTCTGACGGATTCTTGAATAATGTCCAGCAAATATTGTTCTCCTCACCATTGGGGTTTGGGGGGAGGGAGGGAGGGGGACACGATGGAGGCCGTACATCTTGGTGAATGTCAGGAATGGGAGCGGGTCCAGTTCACTGGTCACCACCGTGGAGGCTGGCTCCTCCTCAGCTGGGCAGGGCCTTCCCCCGAGTGACTAAGTTCTACCTTGTCCGCCCATCCGTCAGCTTCCTGGGGTTCGACCTGCCCATCCCTTTTAGTAGCTGATAACTTTTTACTCCATCAGCAATTCTTTTGTTTTTATTAAATTTTTTAAAATGTTTGTTTATTTTTGAGAGAGAGAGCGTGAGCAGGGGAGGGGCACAGAGAGAGGGAAACACAGACTCCAAAGCAGGCTGTGGGCTCTGAGCGGTCAGCTCAGAGCCCGACTCGGGGTTCAAACTGCGAGACCATGACTTGAGCCGATGTCGATCGCTTAACCGACTGAGCCCCCCAGGCGCCCCGTCAGCAATTCTTTATATTAACATTTCCCGGCCTCCGATTTCTGCTGTGGTGTCTCAGTTTGCGTGAACCCTGACTGACATGGGTCATCCCAATCTTTGGACTTTTTACCTTCTCCTGGTGGACTGACTCTTCATCACGGAGAATTCACTCTCCTCTCCGAAGATGCTTGCTTGCTCTAAAGCCAAAAAGTTACTTTGTTTTAAAGTCGTATGGTGGATCCTCTTTTTTTTTTTTTTTTTTAACGTTTATTTATTTTTGAGAGACAGAGACACAGAGTGTGAACAGGGGAAGGGCAGAGAGAGGCAGACACAGAATCTGAAGCAGGCTCCAGGCTCTGAGCCATTAGCACAGAGCCCGATGCAGGGCTCGAACTCACAGACCGTGAGATCATGACCTGAGCTGAAGTCGGCCGCTTAACCGACTGAGTCACCCAGGCGGCCCTGGATCCCTCTTTTTTTGTGGTTAGTGTTTGCTTGAATTTGTTTTCTTTTGTCTTACCCTCCACCTCTCTGTCTCCTTGTTTTTTAAGCTGTGTTTTTTGCTAACGAACATACTGTCGAATTTTGTTCATTCTTGTCCTTGGGATGTTGGCCTTCCTGGGGTTCAGTCGGGAAGCCGGTGTTCCGAGGGCCTTTCTCTTTGAGATGGCTGAAATCTCCGTAGAGTTTCTCACCTGCAGCTTTCGGGTCAATCACAAGAAGGGACCAAATGCTGGAATCGTGTCTCTCGGCTTCCTTTCTCTTCAGGCTTTTAGCCCCTGAAATCCTTGCTTCCTTAGTGGGTTTCCAATATGTTTAGATAGATTTAAAAAAAAAAAAATTGTCTAGCTTTTATAGCTGTCTAGGAAGGAGGATTGTTATGAAACAAGTTAATCTGCCGTAGTTGTGAGTGTGAATCTGCAGATAGACAGGAAAATAGATCGGTCTCTTTAAGAAACTGGCTGGACCTAGGGGCGCCTGGGTGGCTCAGTGGGTTAAGCGGCTGACTTCAACTCAGGTCATGATCTCACAGTTCAGGAGTTCGAGCCCCGCGTCGGGATGTGTGCTGACAGCTCGGAGCCTGGTACCTGCTTTGGATTCTGTGTCTCCCTCTCTCTCTGCCATTCCCCTGCTCTCACTCCGTCTGTCTGTCTCTCTCTCTCTCAAAAATAAATAAACATTTGTTAAAAAAAAAAAGGCAGGACCTAAATAAGCACCCCAAACAAGACAAGGGAGGCAGAAGCACATGTCACCCAGAGTGCTCGCAACGCATGCCCAGGAGGTGAAGAGATGTAATGCCTATTTTTTTTAAAGTTTATTTATTTATTTTGAGAGAGAGCCAGAGCACAAGCGGAGGAGGAGCAAAGAGAGAGAATCCCAAGCAGGCGCCACACCGTCAGTGCAGAGCCTGACATGGGGCGCAATCCCATGAACTGTGAGATCATGACCTGAGCTGAAACCACGAGTCGGCTGCTCAACAAACTGAGGCTCCCAGGCGCCCCCGTATGGCCTGTTAAGAACTGATAAAAGATGAGAGCCTTAGGTTCACAGGCAGCGAAAGCTTGATTGAGATGAGGAGGGAAACGGGGAGGAGGGGGGGTTCATGGGAGCACCCCAAGTCACTGCTGCCTCAAGGTCTGGAGAAACTGACGGAAGACCGCCAGGGCCAGAATCCTCTGATGCTGGAATAAATATTTGGAATCTCTGCTAAGGGAAACCCAGATTGAGCTTACTCAGTCTTGAATTAAAAAAATCTTTTAAACATCTGAATCTTGGCGGTGGTGTTTCTTTGCGTGCCGCTCTGTATCATATACTTATGTCAGTTTGTGGATATGGTCAGTGATCCTGCTACGGGGCCTGGCGCATGCGGAGGGAGGGTGCTCGCGGAGGGAGCCTGGCCACGCATGCACTTGCTGTGCCGCCTCCAAATTCAGCGGTCTCAGCGGGCACAAGCTAGAATCCCTTGGGTGTCTTACCTTTGGTGAACATTGTCTCTCCAGTGGAAAGTGCTGGAAATGTGGACGTAGTATTTTAGGAGAGGGTAGGGAGCTCTCTGGGGCTGGCCTTGCTGTGGACGGCACGCTGGGTGGGGCCGAGCCGGAGTCAGCGATGGGGAGAGATGAGCTCCGGGGGTCAGGGCGACCTGGGCTAGAAGCCCACTTAGCCCCTCACCAGCTGCAAGACTTGGAAGGTGATTGAATCTCCCTGTGCCTCAGTTTCCTTACCCTACTGCCACCCTTACGGGTCCACGGTGAGGCATAGATGAGATATTACGTCTAAAGCGCCTCCTCAGTGTATAGTCTTCTTTTTTTTTTTAAAGTTCTATTTATTTAAGCAATGTCTACACCCAACATGAGGGTTGAACTCAGGACCCCAAGTTCAAGAGTCGCAGGTTCTTCCATCTGCGCCAGCCAGGCGCCCCCGTGTGCTCTTAATAACGTGGATTTCCCATCTTCGCCTCTTTCCCACGGAGAGCCTAAATCCAGCAAAGCCAGTTGGAGTTCAAGAGTGCGCTGTTTTTCCCCCGACGAACACAGGACTGACAGATTTACATCCAAAAGCCCCCTTAAAGGAGTGGGTTCCAAATTCAAGTACGGCACAATCACCCAGTCCAGTAATACGGGAAGGACAGAGGATGACGCTAGAGGCCGTTCTGTTTCTGCGGTCTGATTGGGAACAGGGCCCACCCTGGGAGCGAAGGGGAGGGGACCCATTTCAGGGTCTTCCCTGACCCCTTTAGGCACCCCCGTTCTCCCTCGACCATCTGAAGACAGCCTCTAAGCTATGGCCCAGAGTGGGAGCCGTGATCTGGGAGAAACTTCCTGCCTCTCCTGACTCGTATGTCTTTTGGTTCTAGAACCACAGTCATGACTACCACGGCCCGGGGTTCTTCCTCCGTGTCAGGCAATGTCTTACATATATTAACTCGCTTGCCCTCAGTCACACAGCTTTTAAGTGTCAGAATTAAGATTCATAGCCAGGCAGTCTGGCTCCAGCTCCCCCCTCCCCCGCCCTTGAGCTCTGTTGCCTCTTTGTATGCAAATTGGCTTTGTCTTCGCTGGTGAACTTGCCCCAAACTGAACCCCCCGCTCTTGCCTCCCAGACCTGCTGTGCGGAGGATTTCGGGCTCTGCTACTTCCACCCACGTGGAAAGCCGAGAGTTGTCCTTGGCATCTGCTGGTCACTGCACGCCTCACATGGGGACGCATGCTAGTTTGTAGGGATCGGGTCCCGCAGGCCTGTCTAAAATCTTAACCCGGGTCCTCCTTCCCATCCGACGCCGCCAGCCGCCTCTCCCTTCCTCCCTCCCTTCCTGCTTGGACTGTTGCAGGAGTTAGCAGCCCGCCGGTGGGCTCTCCGGTTCCGGCTCCCCTGGCCTCCACCTGTTCACCTCGCCTGGTCCCTTTGTGCCAATCTCTTGTTTAAATAGCCTCTGATGGCCCTCCCCGCCCCGCGGAAGGTGCTAGAACCTGAGGAGTAGTGTCTCTAGAGTTAGCCAGGTTGTGAGTCCCAGCTTCGCCATTTAATAGAAGTTTCCCAGCCTCTTGAATCTTCGGCTTTCCCGTATGAAAACTGTGGGTGGCTGGAAAGCCGGCCTCACGGGCCTTGTAAGGGTTCACTGAGGTGACGTGGCTAAGGCACTCTGTACCTCGAAGTGTAGCAAACCAGCAGTCGGTGCCTGTTTTTGTTATTATACTATAATGTTTCGACACCCCGAACTTGCCTTATAAGTTCCTTTACTATATGAAATTTTCTTTTTTTTAATTAAAAAAATTTTTTAAAAATATTTATTCATTTTTGAGAGACAGAATGTGAGCGGAAGAGGGGCAGAGAGAGAGGGAGACACAGAATCCAGAGCAGCTCCACGTTCTGAGCCGTCAGCACAGAGCCCGACATGGGGCTCGAACCCACGAACCGTGAGATCGTGACTTGAGCCAACGCTTAACTGACTGAGCCACCCAGGGGCCCCAAAGTATATGATATTTTCAATCCAATTACTTGCATTTCCTCTAAATTTTCCATGTGTTTAGCCACCCTAAACTTCACTATTCTAAGATTCATCAGCGTTTAGACTCAGGGTCCACTTTTTTTTTTTTTAGCGTTTTTATTTTATTTTTGAGAGACATAGAGACAGAGCATGAGCAAGGGAAGGGCAGAGAGAGAGGGAGACACAGAATCTGAAGCAGGCTCCTGGCTCTGAGCCATCAGCACAGAGTCCGACTCGGGGCTTGAACTCACAGACCACGAGATCATGACCTGAGCTGAAGTCGGCCGCTCAACCGACTGAGCCACCCACGTGACCCCGGTTTTTTGTTTTTGTTTTTTTTTTTTTTTTAAAGACTGTCCTTCCCCGTTCCGTGCTTGGTTAAACCTTATTGAAAGAAGCAAGACTGAGAAAAAGGGATCTGGGGGTCACAAAGAATCCTAAGGCGACTAAAAGTCCTCCGGTTGTGCTAGCATTCTGACTGGAAAGTAGCAAAAGATTGGGGTCCGAGGATGCACACCGCTTCTTTCTAGTCCTGCGTCTCGCCTCCTAGCACACGCCCTGGGGCTGAGTGGGGAGCCTTGCGGGTGTGGACTGAGTGAGAAATGGCTTCAACTGGAAGCAGATAACATTTACAGAGGCAGAGAAGCTCTCCACAGTTCCGGAAAATACGGGTGACCAACGTTGATTGCTTACTATGTCTATAGCAGGCGTGTGCTGATGCTTGACGTACACTGTCTGTCTCTTTTCACCTTCAAGACAGACCTGTGAGATAGTACTGTTACTGCCTCCATTTTACAGATGAGGAGACTGAGATTTAGGGAGCAAAGCGACTGGCAGGATTTGAACTCCAGCAGCCTGATTCAGAAATCTATGATTTATTATCCTTGAAATACTCTTCAAAACCTTCTGGACAAAGCGGTTCATTAGATGAGTGGATTTGAAGCGTTTTTACCTTGATCCACAGTAAAAAATACATTTTATGTTGTGACCATGACACAGGCCACACACACACACATACACCCTCCCCACACAGACTCACACACACACACACACACACTCCCCACACAGACTCACACATACACACACAAACACACACATACTCCCCACACAGACTCACACATACACACACACACACACACACACACACACTCCCCACATAGACTCACACATACACACACAAACACACACATACTCCCCACACAGACTCACACATACACACACACACACACACACACACACTCCCCACACAGACTCACACATACACACACAAACACACACATACTCCCCACACAGACTCACACACACACACACACACACTCCCCACACAGACTCACACACACACACACACACACTCCCCACACAGACTCACACACACACACACACACACTCCCCACACAGACTCACACACACACACACAGACTCACGCACACACACACACACTCCCCACACAGACTCACACACACACACACAGACTCACACACACACACACACACCCAGGTACGCTCACATATATATTTACATATCCACATCTAAAAATGTACAGCCCAAAAGTTTCACAAAATAAGAATTGCTCTTTCGATGTGTTTTCTATTTGACTTGCATTTTATGGTAAAAAAGGCTAATTTTCAACCCACCAGATTTGTAGGTGGTGACCTTCACTTTGGACACCAGTGAATTAGAAGATTTTTAGCTCCTTTTCAGGTCATTGGATCCTTCTGTGTCTTTACCTCTCGGAAACCCCGTAGGGTTTATCCCGCCTGTTAATCATTCTGGAAAATACCTTCTCGTCCCGTGAAATGTAAGCGTTTAGTATCCCGTGGTTATAATATCTTAGGGTATTGTGTTGTAGAAATTATTAAAAATGCATTTTGTAGAGGTTTTTTTTTCTGGTGTTTTGTAATAGGAGAATTTGCTTTTATTTCTCTTACTTACCAGAAGAAATTGTATTATACTGATTATTTCCATATGTGCTTTTAAAGCAGCTTGGCGGGGTGAAATTTTTTTTCTTTAAGTTACAAGGGCATTGTATTCAAATAAAAGGAACGACCATAATAGTATTAATTAGAAGCGCAATAAAGGCTTTGGATGCCATGCAAATGAGTATAATTGAAACAGAATTGCAGTTTACGAATGGATTTTGAAACTTTCGTGGAAAAACTTGGATAACTATTCTCAAAGCCAAAGCCACGGCAATCTGTATATGTAAATGAGATCAATTAATTTTAGCAGGCAAATGAGAAAATCAATGATTTTCAACATTGAGTAATCTGGTAACCATTGGTTTCATTAGTCTTTCTGTTTTAAACTTAATTATTCAAATATAGAACCAGGTCGAAGTCTAATTTATGGAGAACTCACCCTTAAGTTAATTACATGCAAGTCTTTCCTCCTACAAGTGGAAGAACTGAGGATGAAATTGTCAATGGTTAGTGCGGGTCATGGAATCTTCCGGTCATGGCTTGTTTGGGTCCCACTTGGGAGAGGGGTAGGAGGAGAGAATATTGTCGTTGACTGAGATCGGGGTTGGGACAGCATTGACTCTATCTTAGCACGGGCTCTTAGGTAGCTTTCTTAGATCTAACGAGTCTCCGTTTTCTCATCTCTTAGATTAGAAAATTATACCTGTCTTGCATTCAGAGCAACCGTGAGGACCAAGTGGGGAAATGTGTATAGAAACCACAGGACTGGGCACAGAGAAGACACGCATTGTAAGTGGCACGTCCTCCCTTCCCCCGCTCGCTACCCGTGCCTTTCTTTTTGGAAAGAGGAAGACTCGTGTGGAGAAAACGCCATGTTTCTGGAACTGCTTGTAAGGAGGAGTGCGTGGTCTGGTTGGTATTCTCTCTTTAGTTGGTAGTAATCTTATCTGTTAGTGTTCCGTGGGCCTCTTGCGGTATCACTTCCATCAAGAAACAGACGAGTTTAAGCAACTCCGTTACTGGAATTCTTGAAAAGGCCAGAATAGAGGTGGTGCAGTTGATTTTGTTTTTATTTCCCCATTGCAGTGACTGGATCTTCTGACCCCTCGCGGCTTCCCGCTCTCACCAAACGCTCTTGTTGTGACCATTGGAATAACTCACACTCGTGCGGTATACGGACGCGACGACTTTGTGAGCAAAGTAACTCACTTACTTTGTGAGTTACTGTGTTACTGTTGATGTGACATAAATCAGAGGAATGGGGGATCGGAGAGGGTGAGCCACCTGCCTCGTGTCCCACGTTCACCTTTTCCGTCGCTGTGGACAATGGTCCCTGCCTCGCTACACTCCGCTCCCACACCCGCTGCCAAACGCACATCGGTGCCCCCTGGCTCCCCATCCTGGTGTCACTTCCCAGATCAGGCCCTTGAGAGCTCTTCTGTGAGCTCTTCCTCTAGCGTCCCGTCTCCTGCATCCTGTCCCTGTCTCCGCCTGCTGCCAGCCACCCAGTATATTTGGTCAGATCAGTCGACCCAAGGAACAGCTCTGGTCCCGGCTCTCCTGTCGCAAACCCTCAGTCTCCTCTTGCTTCTTGGTCAAAGGATGTCGCAATCCAATGCTAAGCTTTGTTTCTGAGCCGTTTTCTGCGACTCATCTTCACAAACCATTTGGCCTGGTGTCCCTTCTGAGGATACACGCCTGGGGGTGGCAGCCTCCTCCGAAGGCCGGGAGCCCTGAGGACACGCACTCTGTCTCCTTCGTCTCTGTGTCCGTCCTGTACAACACAGTGCCTGGTGCAGAGCTGCTGCTCGGAAAGCACTTGTTAAATGGCTCGCCAGCAGGGCTCACCTCGCCTTCATTATGCGTCAGCATTTTCATGGAGTTGAAAATGTTTTTCAATTTATTCTTTCTTTTGGAGAGGAATGTAATTTTTTTGCGAATTATATAATATCTACTGAAGAGTGTAACAAGCATGTGGAGATTAGTTAATGATGATAAATCGGAGACCGTGTTCCGACCACCCAGGTTAAGAGGCCATGACTGGTGCCTTAGCAACCCTCTCTCTGCTCTTTCCGGATCCGCTGTTTCTTTTGTTCCTTGTCATCTCCACCACCCCTCAAGGAAGTCGCAATGCTGAACCTTGTGTTAATCACTCTCTCCTGTTTCTTTAAGCAGCTCACTCATATTAATAACCCCGAGTAAGAAACAGTTGTTTTGCTTTGTTTTTGAACATTTAATTTTCATTTCATTTCATTTTGAGAGAGAGAGAGAGAGAGAAGCAGAGAGAGAGGGAGAGAGAGAATCGTAAGCAGGTTCCACTCTCTGAGCAGAGCCCGATGCAAGGCTTGATCTCACGACTGAACTTAAGGTCATGACGTGAGCCAAAATCAAGAGTCAGATGCTTAACTGACTGAGCCGCCGGGTGTCCCTGGTTTTGAACTTTAAATGATTTGAATAATTCTGATTGCATTGGGACTCAGGCCTACTTTTTGCAGACACATTGTTATTTAGATTAATAGCAGGAATATATAGCTTATATCGTGTTGGCGAATGGAGCGATGGTTCATTCATTTCCGTTGTTCTATACAACCCATTTCATTCTATTTATGAGTCTGTTCTAATGTTCTAGTATTACTGGATACTACCCTAGAACAGTATTTAAATTATTTCCAGGTTGGTGGGGCGCCTGGGTGGCTCAGTTGGTTGAACATCCGACTTCGGCTCAGGTCATGATCTCATAGCCCTTGAGTTTGAGCCCCGCGTCGGGCTCTGTGCTGACAGCTCAGATCCTGGAGCCTGCTTTGGATTCTGTGTCTCCCTCTCTCTCTGCCCCTCTCTTGCTCACTCTCTCTCTCTCTCTCTCAAAAATAAATAAACGTAAAAAGAAATTTAAAAAGTAAATTATTTCCAGATTTGTGACGTACTGAATAATGCTTCTATAAATGTACTTTTAGAAGCAAATGGGCTAGAGTTTCCCTGGCGTAGGTATCTAGACGTGGAACTACTGAGTTGTAGTTTATATGTATCTTTGACTGTTTTAGGTGACACCAAACTCCTGTCTCAAGTGGGAGGACCGATTCCTACTTCCAGCAGGTGAAGAGTGACGGTCTCATTTCCCACTTCTCTGACTTTTACTTGTTTGCCCAAGGTGTGAAATGGCATTTGGCTGTGATTTAAGTGTATATTTCCCTAATTACTAGAGACCGAGAATCCTTTAATATATTTATTGGTCATTAATGTCCCTTCCTCTGTGAAATTAATATTTCTAATATTAATATTAGGGTCATTAATGTCCCTTCCTCTTGCCCATTAATATTTTTTTAAAAATGTCTTCTGATCATTTTTCTCTATTAGCTTATATATCTTAAAAATCAATTTCTAAGTGCTCTTTATGTATTCTAAACACTAATTGTTTGTTGGTTACATGTATTGAAAATACTGTCTTCAAATTTGTGTGTGTCTTTTGTCTCCCCTTATGGTATCTTTTAATTTAAACAGTTAAATATTAATTATAAAGTTTTAAAATACAGAAAATATAGACAGGCTGGTTCAACAAACCCCTTTAACTTCTCAACCATCTTCCCAAACTATCAGTTTTCTGCCATTTTGGTTTTATATTTCCCGACTACCACATTTTAATGTTAGAATATTGAAACAATCTCAAATATATCATTTTATGTATGGGATATTTTGGTAAATAAAATTTTAATGTGGCAAAATTTCAGTTTTTTCCTCTATGGATTATACTTTTGGTGTCCAGTTTAAAAAATTCTTTGCAACTCTGAGGTACAAATGATATTACGTATGTCACACTGTGATGAAGAATCAGTTTTTTTTTCTCACAGTCTGCTTATAGGCTACTATTTTTGTGTTATATAATAAAAATGAATTACCAGAAAAGTGAAATTTTTAAAAAGATCTGAAAAATAGAAGACCTGTTTTTTTTCTTATTAGAGTCAACAAAAACAAAATGATTTTGTCCCATTGGTAGAAAGGTTTTGCATGTATACTTTCCATTTTTTGTAGCAAATAAATCACAGATCAGTTTAAGAAAAGTCTGTGGTCTGTGAGTGTACTTTGAGTAGCCCTGTCCTATTATATTGTTCTTTAATAGTTTTATTATTTGGTCTTTTACATTTTGGTCTTTAGTTGACCTGGAATTTATTTAATATAATTACGTGTGAGGTAGAAACCCAGTTTCATTTTTTCCCACATAAATACTCAATTATCCTAGTGCCACTTATTAAAAAGACTGTCCATTCATCATTGATCTGCAGTCACTTTTGTTATAAATCAAGTGTCTGGATAGGGGTGGATTTGCCTCTGGGCTTATTGTTCTTTGCATTTGCTTCTTTGAAAATTAAAAAATGTACTTCTAAATAAACCATAGGCCAAAGAGGAGAAATCATAATAGAAATTAGAAAATATTTGGAGTCAAATAATAATGAAAGTAACATATCAACATCCGTGGATGCAGGTAAAGCAGTGTTTCAAGGAGAATTTATAGCTTTTCCTGTATCACTAAAGTATAAAGTTCATGATATAAGTTTGTATCTTAAGAAGCTAGGAAAAAGTACAGATGAAAAGAAATGTTGGAGGAAAGAAGTAATAAAGATCAAAGGAGAAGTCAATGAAGTAATATTGAAAAATAGTAGAGAAAATTAACAAAGCCAGAATTTTGTTATTTGAAAAGATGAATAAAATTATAAACCTTTAATAAGACTAGTCAAAAAATAAAATGTAAAAAGAGAACACACACTATCAATATCAAGAATGAAAGAGAAGAAATTACAACAGAATCTAAGGACATTAAAAAGAATAATAAGGGAATATTATGAACAACTTTATGCCAATAAACTTAATAGCTTTGAAGAAATTAAAAAAGATTCCATGGAAAACACGACTTAAAAAAAACTTAAGAAGAAATAAAATATCTGAATAGTCATCTCTGTCTATATATGTCATAGTTAAAAACCTTCCCATAAAATACCAAAATGAGACAAAGACATCACAAGAAAACCACGCACCAATATCTCTCATAAATATAGATACAGAAATCTTCAACAAGATATCAGCAAATTGAAACTGACAACATATAGAAAGAATTATACACCACAACCAAGACCCACATAAATATAGTTCACTGGATCTTGGCAGAGGAGCAAAGACGATACTATAAAGTAGCGACAGCCTTTAGCAAACGGTGTTGGAACTAACTTTCATCCATGTGCAAAAAAGTGAATCTAGACCCAAACCTTGTACCTTACACAAAAATTAAAAGGTATCACAGACTTCAATGTAAAATGCAGAACTCCTAGAAGACAGCATAGGAGAAAATTTATAGGATGCAGGGTTTGGCGGTGACTTCTTGTATAGAACACAGAGGCACGGTCCCTGAAAGAAGTGAGAAGGTCGACTTCACCAAACGTGCCTGCCCTGTGGAAGACGCTGTCAATGGACTAAAAATACAAGCCACAGGCTGAGAGAAAATATTTGCAAGAGACACATCTGATAAAGGAACGTTAACCAAAATATGCAAAGAACCCTTAACACTCAACAATCACGAAAACAAATAACTTGACTGAAATGGGCCAAAGACCTCAAGAGACACCCCTGCCAAGAAGATACACAGATGTCAAAGAAACCTATGGAAAGATGCTCCATGTCATATGTCATTGGAGAGATGCCAATGAAACAACCAGGAGGTACTGCTACCCGCCTATTAGAATGACCCAAATCCAGAACACCGACAATGCCCAACGCCAGTGAGGTTGGGGAGCTGCAGGAACTGTCACTCATTGATGGTAGGAATGCAGAATGGTACAGCCACTTTGGATGACGGTCTGATGGTTTCTTGCAAAGCTGAACATTTTTCAGCAATTTCACGCCTTGATATTTACACAAAGTAGTTGAGAACTTATGTCGACGTGAAATCCAGCACCACATGGATATTCGTAACAGCATTATTCATAATTGCCCAAACTTGGAAGCAGCCAAGATGTCCTTCACTGTGAGTGGATAAATAAACCAGGGTGCACTTTGATACTGGAGCATATTTAGTGCCAAAAAGAAATGAGCTATCAAACCATGACAGAGACGTGGAGGAGACTTAAGTGTATACTACTAAGTGAAAGAAGTCAATCTGAAAAGTGTACACGCTATATGGTTTAAATTATGTGACATTCTGGAAGAGGCAAAGCTACAGAGACCGTAAAAAGGTCAGTGGCTATTGGAGGAGAGGGTGAGATGAGCAGCTGGAGCACCGAGGATTTTTAATGAAAACACTTTCGTGATACTACGATGGTCCATACGTATAGTAATTACACATTGTCAAAACGCAAAAGTTGTACAGCAGTAAGAGTGAAACCTAGAATGAACTATGCACTTTGAGTGATTGCTCACCTGTGGAATATTTGTCAAAACTCTTCAAGCTATGTATGTAAAATAGGTGAAATTTATTATTTATAAATTATACTTTAATTGGGGCACCTGGGTGGCTCAGTCGGTGCAGTGTCTGACTCTTGATTTCAGTTCAGGTCATGATCCCAGGATCATGGGATTGAACTCCACGCTTAGCTTAAGATTCTCTCTCTCTCCCCCTCTGTCCCGCGCCCCCTGCTCATGTGCTTCCTCTCTCTCTAAAATAAAAAAAGAATATATATATATTTTAATAAAAACATTCAACCTGATAATAGTTTATCAAAGAACCATAAGAAGAGTGTAAAGACAAACTAAAGATCTAATGTTCAACAGATATAATGGTTTAATAACTACAGAGCTAAAATCAAAAAGAAGACACATCTAAGAGAAAAATATTGGACAAGAGCTAGAACAAGCGTGTCAGAGAAGAGGAAATGTGAAATGGCCCAGAAGCATATGCAAAGATGCTCTCTCTCTTCAGAAATCAGGGAAATGCAGATTCAAGGCCAAGTCGAAAACATTTCCCCCCTACCAGACGGGGAGAATGTATGTATTGGAGAAGAATAGGAAAACGGAACTTCGCAGCGTGCTGGAGGGTGTGAAGTGTGTATGAACATGTCGGGAAAAATTGACATTATCACTTCAGGTGGATTCGTGTAGTACCTCGGATTCAGTGATCCCTTGTAGGCACACACAACAAATATCCCCTTGTTTGTGTGCCCCAGGACTGCAAACCTGTGTGACATTGCATGTGACAGCCGAGGGTTGGAAACAACCCCAATGTTCATCAAAAGGAGAACGCATAGATTAATCGTGGTTGTTTCTCTGGCGGAATACTATACTTTGGCAGAGTGAATGAACCACAGCTTCGTGCATCGACCACAGTGAATCTTAGAAGAAAAGTACAGTAAGTTGAACGATAAAAGCAAGTTTCTAAAGAATATATACAGAGGGCGATAACTATTTGTATAGAGTCTTCAAGAATACGAGACTTTATAATTGTTTAGAGATAGATATTATTCGGTTATGTGAAAACAAGTCACTATAAACTCAAAATTCAGGATCAGGTTTTCCTGTCAGATGAAGGCAAGGGGGAGAGGAACGTGGTTCTTAATGTGGTTAAGAATCTGTTTCTTCACTCAGATCGTGGGCACCATGGTGTCCATGTTGTAATTCTGCATACTTTATTCATTTCCCATATATTTTTGTATAGATGATATTTTCATGATACAGCATTTAAAGGCTTTTTAAAGCGTTAAAAAATATCTCTAGCACTCGCCCTAGCATCCTCAGTGCGGCATGCCAAATACATCCCAAGTTGTATGAAGAACTTGCCTGTATCGAAAGAAGAGAAATGGGATGGATCCTTCAGCAAGAGATGGGGAGCCCTTCGTTTGTGGGGTCTAGAACACCAGCAGGTGCCTGGGGGGTGTGGGCAGTGAGCAGCTTTAGCTCAAGGCCCTGGGATGGAAGGAGCACCAGGCGCCGGGGGCGGGAGCTGCCAGGGTTCGGGGCCGAGAAGGGTCCACCAGGCCTTCCATAGAGTAACAGCACTGCTGAGCAATTCAGAGCAAGATTCGGGGCTTGCCTTTGTTTTCCTGGTTTGGGCACAACCCGCGAAAGGGAGAGGGACCACATAAAATCACTGCGGATGGCTTTGTCGCTGGCCTTGACGAATGAGGAGCCTAAATGAGGCTTCAGATGATATTGAAAAAAATGATGTGGTATTTCTTGCACCTGGAGAGCGACGGACTCTTAATCCCTACCCAACCCTGAGGAAGCGAATTATCAGCAGGACATTCATGATAGCATTATTTATAACATCAAAAGTGGGAATAGTTCTATCTAAATCTGTAAATTTAAGTATATATAATATATACACGTATGTGATAATATATATACTCATATGATATACCTGATATATATACTTACACATTGTATAAGTAAACATCGTGTATGTAATAAGTACAAAAAATACAGTGTACAAATATAAATACATACACAACATAAATTAATATGCAATAAAAGTAATGATAAAAATACGACTATTATACTAAATGTATAAACATATGTTTATAAATACTCAAATGTTTATCTGCTTTTGATATTATAGATATTATTTTCACGAATGTCCCATTATAGCTAGTTGAATGTTCACCGATGTCATTTGTGAGTGGTGAGATTATAGATTATTCTTGATCTCCTATGTTCCGACTTTTCCACAAGGTCCACAAAATCATGTATTACTTATTAAAAATTAAATATCTGGCGATTGATTTCAGGAAAAGTGCATAATCAGATAGACCCGGGGCACCTGCCTCTTCCCGCGTCCCAGGCCATCTGGGTCTCCCTCAGCGATGCGCAGGTGCTGTGCTGTGGCCCCGCGCACTTGCCTTCCAGGGGGATTCCCTCATGCTGTGCGGCTTCTGGTCCCAGGCTGGCTGCTCAGTGTTCAGGGTCCTTCTCACGAGCTTCAGTGACTTGACCTTATAAATGGCTCTGGCATAATGCTTGCAATTTTGGCAGAAACAACATCGGTTCAAAATGAAAAGGAAGGACGATTTTGGACCGGATTTCCTTCCTGGGGAGGATGGGAGAGGTGAGCTCACACGTTGTGCGGAGAAGTGGTGGCAATGAACTGGACGCACGGTGTCTCCGGGAGCCTGTCTGTCCCTGGGATGGCGGAGCCTTTGACGTGAGGCTGTTGGGCCTTCTCTTCTTTCGATCCGGTGGCTGGGGTCACTTCGAAGTGCCGAAGGTGAAGTTGTTTCTTAAGGATGTCTTCTTCCTTTCCATGAGGTTAGGTCTTTCTTACCCGGTGAGGGAGACGGGGTTTGACTGTGGCTGAGTGCTGGAGCAGGACAGGACGGACGGAGGCTGGAGGGTGCGGTCCCGCGGTGGGGGGCACAGGCAGGGGTGGGAGCAGAGTGCAGAAGGAAAGGGTTTGCAGGCGAGAAGTCTGGTGACAAGGTCTGGTGGCTAAAGAAACAACCAAAAGCCTATTTATTGAGCACTTACCTTAGGCTTGCTGGGCTGCTTCCTCTTTAGGGCTTCGTTGAATCCTTACCCCTGACTTATTCGAGGTAGGCTCCGGTATTCTCCTTAGCAGACAGGTTGACTAACAGGGCTTCCGCGGGGGTGTAGGGGGAGGGGCTACAGCTTGTGACCCTGGACTCAGGCCGCCTGACTCTCCAGCTCGGGCACGTGGTTGCCTGATGCCGTCCCTTCTCCTCTGCTCGGCACCAATGTCTAGCATCACTTTGCCTTTTGCTAAAACTGAAGCTTTTAGTCCATTTTCAACACCTGGATAGAAACAAATGCAAGGATGGTTTACTTAGGGCTCCTCATTTCTAATGGATGGGGCGATTTTTCATCAGTGTCTCGATGACCAAAAGCGCAGGCATTTCCACAAACAGCATGGAGAGCCGAAACAGAGCTAACTCCACGATGCCGTCGTCAGAACTGGTGCACCTGCTGCCATCATGGCTCAGGTCGTCCCGCGTGGACGCCACTGTGTACATATAGCCAGAACCATGCCATTGATGGAATTTTCTTTCTTTTTTTTTTTAAAAATGTTTATTTATTTATTTTTGGAGAGAGAGGTAGAGAGAGAGAAAACGAGCAAGCAGAGGAGGGGCAGAGAGAGAGACACAGAACCTGAAGCAGGCTCCAGGGTCTGAGCTGTCAGCACAGAGCCTGATGTGGGGCTTGAACTCACAAGCTGTGAGATCATGACCTGAGCAGAAGTCGGACGCCCAACTGACTGAGCCACCCAGGCACCCCTTCTTTTTTTTTTAAGTTTATTTTGAGAGAGACAGAGACAGTACGAGTGGCGGTGGGGGGGAGGGAGAGACAAAAAGTGAGGGAGAGAGATAATCCCAAGCAGGCTTTGAGCTCCAGCACAGAGCCCGATGTGGGGCTTGAACTCACAAACTGTGAGATTACGACCTAAACTGAAACCAAGAGTCAGAGGCTTAATCGACTGAGCCACCCGGGAACCCCCACTGGTGGAATTTTCTAAAGAGCTTGCAAAAATGACCTAGTCCAAGCCACAAGGTGAAAAAGATATGAAAACTGTCTTGTAAGTACAGCAAATCAAGAGCAAAGTTAATATTGACGGAGAACCTTAAGGTTAGAGGGGCCAGGAATGACGTGGAATTTCCCAATCACCAACGGAAAATCAGGCCCATAAAGCACACCATCTTCCAGCGTGCAGTTAGAATCCGGCTTGCCTTAAGCAAGTTGGGAGTCACTTTTGACTCCATGCTGTTGATTTCCTTGCCTGGAAAGGAGAACGAAAGGCTTGTTCCACCGCCCACCAGCTGAGGGGCCCTATCGGGAATTTGATGCCTCCGAGCCTCGATATCTTCTTCTGTAAAATGGGGATTTTCATCTTTCTCTCACGGGAGCACCATGATTGCTAAGGAGGAAGCAGGCAAAACAGTAGCATGTGGGCTGCTGGACAGAGTGGAGGGCCCTGGGCCAGTGGTGGGGAGGGAGCTCTACTTAGGGCTGGATTCGAAAGCCCTTCTCCCCAGGGCGCCTGGGTGGCTCAGTTGGTTAAGCATCTGACTTTGGCTCAGGTCATGATTTCGTGGTCCTTGAGTTTGAGCCCCACGTCAGGGTCTGTGCTGACAGCTCGGAGCCTGGAGCCTGCTTCAGATTCTGCGTTTCATTCCTTGTCTGCTCTCTCTCTCTCTCTCTCTCTCTCAAAAAATAAACATTAAGGGGCGCCTGGGTGGCGCAGTCGGTTGAGCGTCCGACTTCCGCTCAGGTCATGATCTCGCACTCTGTGAGTTCGAACCCCGCATTGGGTTCTGTGCTGACAGCTCAGAGCCTGGAGCCTGCTTCCGGTTCTGTGTCTCCCTCTCTCTCTGCCCCTTCTCCACTCATGCTCTGTCTCTCTCTGTCTCAAAATAAATAAACATTAAAAAAATTAAAAAAAAAAAAGACAGCAATTCTCCCCAGCCAGGAGGACTTTCCCCTAGGGCCTGAGTTCTCTGATCCTGTTGGTCAGCTTCTCCCCAAGGTCTGAGTGGGCTAGCCTTCTCAGTATGGTTGTCGCTGTTGTTGCTTTCAAAGACAACTTGGGGCAGAGTTTTGAGCAAACGCCTGCCAAACTCTCTTGCAAAGACAGAGGCCAGCCAGTGGAATAGGAATATTGAAGACAATATGAAGACCAGCTCATGAGTTAGACGGCCCTGGTTTCAGATTCCTATGACCTTGAGTTAGCTACTTGACCTTCCTGAGTATCAGTTTTGCCCTCTGTCATATGCTCATTCAGCCAATGTTTGTTGGGCACCTACCACGTGTCAGCTCTGGAGACGGAGCAGTGAGTACAGGGACAGGTAGACACTGTGACGGCCTGATGACTGGGGCAGCGGAAGGAGCATGAGCAGTCTGGGGTCAGCGGGCCTGCTGCATGAAGTGGTGTTTCCGGTGGGACCCGAGGGGCGGGCGGGAGACACCACAGAACCCCGTCCTCAGAGGATGCAATGAGATCACTTATGCGTAAACAGCAGGTGTCCGCTGGAACCTGGGGAGTGACCCACCTGAACTATTTTGCTCCGAAGAACAGCTGGGTGAGCTGCAGAAGGAGAATGACCCCTTATGGGTCCCCTGGCCCTTTCTGGTTTTCTAACCTGGTGGCTGGTACAGAGCTCTTGGCCTCCGGAGCTGGGAGCTTGTTAAAAACACACATTGCTGAGTCTCATCCCCCGAGGATACCAGTCCAGTAGGGGAAATGAACCTAGAGTTTTAAACAATGTTCCAGATGATGATTCTTATCCAGCCTGGTTGGTTCTCCTAACCCTGTACTAAAGAAGGAGATTTGAGATTCGGGACGGGCGAGGGAGTGCCCCAAGGCCACGCAGCAAGTAGAGGGTGACATCCAGGGGTTCAGAGAATAAGGTGAGGACAAACGGCCGAGCCAAGGAGTCCTGGGGGCTTAGCTCTTAAGGGTGTGTTCAGGATGAGCACTTCCCCGGTTCCCAGCGTCTGCAGGTCTTCTAAGCATCTTGGGTGTTGGCAGCCAGGGAGCTGATGCGAACCCATCATGGTGTTGGTCGTCGAGGCAGGAGCCTGGGCTGGGCTGGGGGGTGCGGTTCCTGGGCTTCCAGATTGACCCTGGGCTTGTTCTATGGCTGACGGAGGGATTGGAAGGCTGTGCCGTCTCTTCCTCTAATTCAATTCCGCGCTGTTATCCAGGATGTCCAATGGCTGTGGAGATGAGATGGCAACATGACCATTGTGTCAGCGTCACAGTGTGTTCTTGTCAAGCGTGTGTGGAGACCCGTAATTGCTTGGACACCCACGAGGTCTCCCTCCCTGGGCAGCTCCATGAGCCACCGGAACACGTTGTAATTAAGTGTCCTCGTCGCGCCCTCCTGCCTCCTGGCCCACGGATGCGTGGCTTGGGGCACTGCTCAGACCTCGATGGCAACCGTCACGTTTATGCAATATCCGATCAACTGGACAGGCCCTCCTTTTGCCGCCTCTGCTCACATTTGGCACAGGTAGCGTGGGGCGAGAGTGTGCTGATGAATGGAAAACGACGGAATCTTTTGGACAGGTGCCAGGATTGGCTGAGAAGGCTCCTAGCACAGTGCCCATGATTTGGACTGTGCTTATGGCACCCGGTTCTGCCCCTGACTGATATCTAAGCGGCCGATTCTGTCTTGCTCACTGAATGAATCAAGGCGGCACAGGGCACGCTGGGGAAGAGTTTCGACTGCTCCCTGTCCGACAGGATAGAAAGTAAAGGACTTACGGATAAAAGTCCATCTTGACTTTTATTAAATTTCATCTGCAACACGATTATGTCCTTCATTTTGATTCCGAGCAATACCAGATACCAATCCAACCCCAGAATATTCATTTCTAGCGGGCCATCTAAACGCTTTCCTTGCCAAAGCAAATTTGGAATTTCTAGAATTACTTGGGAATGACAGGCTAGGGCGGAATTTCCTTTGGCTCAGTCGGTTAAGTGTCCGACTTCGGCTCAGGTCATGATCTCATGGTTCGTGGGTTCAAGTCCTGTGTCAGGCTCTGTGCTGACAGCTCAGAGTCCGGAGCCTGCTTCAGATTCTGTGTCTCCCTCTCTTTCTGCTCCTCCCCATTCACACTCTGTCTCTCTCTCTCTCTCTCAAAATAAATAAACGTTAAAAAAAATTGAATTGGTATTTTAAAGATGTATTTTTATGTTGTAAACAGCCAGAGTCCTGCCAGTGTTTCATTAAACTATATATAATTTTTTCTACAGTTGCCACAAATAATATCAGCCAAGGAAAAGAGTGATGTGATTTGTAGGCAATGCTTTTAGGGGGGAGGAGGAAAAATGACAGCGGTCATATTAATCCCCAATATAATAAGCTGTATTTATGAGATCTTCCCTTTGTGAACGTGGTCGGTATGTAACTCATCCTATCCTTTTAAGAACACTCTCAGGTCGATCCTATATCCAAGTTTGGGAAGTTACATACTTTCCCAAGGTCAAATATCTCCAAAATATCAGAATTAGTAACAAACTCATCCCTGTCTATCTTCAAATTCATTCCCTTCCCCCCACCCCCAAATTAAAATAAAGTCATCATGGGGACACTTCCATCTTCAAAATTTCCTTCCTATTCCTCAATAGCAAAAGCAAAGTTTTCCCTAATATTTTTCCTTCATACCTCATTTCCTTGATTGGAAAGTCCCTGTCCATTTAATCATGACTTATATTTCAGGGAAAAAAAATAAAAATAAGCATTTCTACTCCATTGTCTGTACTTATTAAATAGAAGAGAGCCCAACGTCAAAACTATGAATTTGTTGTGGTGAATATTGTGCTTGTCATTTTGTTATTTACAGCGTATTTTCCCCATTAAAGAAATATGGTAATGCTACATGCATAACACTGTGGGGTGAAGGACCTGAATTCTCGTCCACAGAGCTAGCCGAGTGAGGAGGAACAGGAAAGGGTTTCCCATGTGTGTGTGGCAGGCCGTGCTCTGCTTCCTGATTTCTTTGGGGATGACTCGGGCAGCACAGGGGAGGTCCCCGGGGTTGGGAGCTGGAGACAGGGAGGCTGGGTGAGGTCCACAGCCCAGGACGGAGGGGACCCCCGACCTGGGCCATGGCACTGAGCTGGGGAGGAGGAGGTGGGTTGGCTATGGAAAGGTGGGAGGGGAGGGGAGCGGGCTGGATGAGGTGATGGGTGGAATATTCTGGCACAGGAGAGGGAGGAGCTTTAGGATTCCTGCTCTCTCTGGATACAAGACTGTGGACGGGGTGCCCGGGGAGGACTTACGAGGGGGAGAGCAAGGCAGGGCTGGGACTTTCCAGATGTAAATACCATTTCATAAATACAGTGCCATGCTTTGACGCTGCCTTTGAGTTCAGAGTTCTCATGTATAGCCTGAGCTATCTCTCATTTACATGCAAGGAGGCACAGTGCTCCCAGAAAACTGCGAACAGTAGTTTAACATCCCCCATAGGTAAATTGATTAAGCTATAGCCCAAAATCGTGCGCGTGTATGGGGACATTATTTTGCTAAAATGACCTCTCTGTATCTATGACTGATAACCCTTTGCGTTCATTCAATGTGTTTTTGTTAAGGAATACGGTCTACTATTTTCTCAAAGTTATCATTTACTACTAATGTTGTTTTCTTCCTTTTTTCTTTTCTTTTCTTTTCTTTTTTTTTTAACCATTTATTTTTATATGTGATGGGGCTAGGGTAAGAAAAAGAAACTATCATACCCATGGTGATGGCTCCCCAAATTTTGAAAGTAAGATTCCCCACCATCCCATTTTAGAGGTTCAAGTGCCCCCTTTGGAAACCAACTGGAAATGTGAGGTTCCCCAAAGAGAAAAGGGACTTGGTGAGTCTCGGGGGCAGCATGGGCTTTTGGGAAACACACAAACTTTAGAGTCAAAAGAAATGGGTTGAGTCCCAGCTCTGACTCTTACCAGCTGGGCGACCTTGACTTGGGCCAGCCAGCTTCTTTCTTTTCTATTGCCTTCTCTGGAAACCAAGGGAGAGTTATGCCTTTCTTCTTTAGTGGTGAGTATAAGTGAGATGTTTCATGCAAAAGAATTTTGTAAAACGCAAAATGCTCTAAAGTGTTGATTCCTTTTGCATTTATTAAATTTGTATCAAATGATTTTTTTCTGACAATCACTCCCTACTTTATGCTGTGCTCCTTTCTCCCCCTTGAAACTCCCACACCCCCCTAGCTGTACCCTGATCATTCATTCATTCCTTCAACAAATGTAGGCATCTGTTATCTGCTAGGTACCAGCGCTGCTCCCTGTAGTAAAACTATCCGCACAGTTTCTGAAGAGGCTGTTTGATTTTTGAAGGCAGGGATTTGCTGTTCCTATTCTTGAAGGAAAGGAGCATATAAATTCGTTGCCGTCAGGGAAATTGGTCTAGTTCTGTAATACAGAAGTAAAGAGAGAGGAAGACAAATTAAGAAGCCAACTGATCGTTCTCTTCCAAGACATGGTTCCACAATTAATGATAGCAACAATTTTAGAATGCTTTAACTGCTATTAAACTATTTCCTCTGTCTTAGCAGAATTAGCCCCATGACCTATTTGGACCTCTTGGCTTGCTAATCTTTGCCCAACCTGCAGTTTTGTGTTTGCCCAGCTTCACGCACACACATGCATGTGAGTTATTTTATCTTTTTTTTTTAAAAAATTGTTTATTTAAGTTGAAGTTAGTTAACATACTGTACAGAATTGGTTTCAGGAGTAGAACCCAGCGATTCTTCACTTACCTGTAACACCCAGTGCTCATCCCAGCAAGTGCCCTCCTTAATGCCCGTTGCCCATTTAGCTCATCCCCCCACCTGTCAACTCTCAGTTTGTCCTCTGTGTTTAAGAGTCTCTTTTATAACTCTTAGATACTGAGTTATTTCACCTCGAAACCTGTCTGTCCGCTTTGGTGCGGTATCTCCATGGGTCTATCACTTGAAACAAGTCTATCCCATGTGACAGCAGGGCCTCCCAGCCTGTGCCCTACCCTCGGAAGCCATCTTTCCTGGTATGGCCTGCACCCACGGATCATTCGGGGTACACTGCTCCCATAGAGAAAGAACATATCCGCCTACTTCCAGAATGGAAGCTCACCCAGAGTGAGGCATAAAATTCCCCCTCCCCAACACAACTTTCTACACTTTAAATTGGCTCTGTAACTATAGACATTATTAAAGGACCTAAAGTCTGTCTATAGATATATTTTGAGTCTTGGAGTATGTGTCAGTTCCTGTCTATAGGCAGCAGGGGGATAAAAAGAAGTATGTGAGATCTGAAACTCGCCTTCAAGGCTTTTGATCTTATTGGAGAGATGCAGCATGAATTTGGGAAGGTGTGTTAAGAGTACTCCGCAAAGAGATGGAGTGACATCATGGGAAGAACACCATCCAAGAGAGAAACCAGAGCTCTTGCCTGGGTCTGTGGTCAGCTTCCCCTCTTGTTTAGGGGTCCCCTGTTCTCTTGGATTACAGTTATACTTTTGTCTGCTTTTATGGTGAGTTTCTTGATGATTCCACTTGAACAAAGGTTTCTGCTGGTGATGAAAAATACGCTTCAAGACACTCAGTTTCTAAGGTCCTTCTGGTTTGCGTGATTTACTCTTCCAAGAGAAGTCACAAGAGAGCAAGGTTCATTCAGTCTTATCCTGACCGCAACCAGGAGATGTCAAAAGTAAAGTCCTTAAGACACAAACAGTTACTAAGTGTTAAACGATCAGTAGCTTGTTTCTTTCCTCTCTTTTTCTTCCTGACACATTTTACTTTTTCTCCCCTGTTTCTTCATGCCTCCCTTTGCTTAGTATGGCAAAGCCCATTTGGATCTCCTGGTCTCAACCTAAAGTCCAATAAATTCCACACTTGAGCTGCAGTGCCTGGCTCCAGGCAAAGACAAATAGGATTAACCACAACACCCTAAGTTTGGCCAAATAGAATTCTTTGGCTCTCCCAGTATCCGGGAGGCTTCCATCTACACTTGCTGCTGGAGGTGCTAGTGAATACACGAGGAGAGCACATCTTGGGACAAACTCTTATTTCTTGGGCCTTTTGGCTCTGGAGGCTGGTGGTCCTGAGCCAGCTTCACTAGGACTGCCCGTCTTTATCCTGCGACTTTCATGCTCTTCTCTGGACTGTTTGGATGGGGAGTGGTTGCTCTGGTTTCTCCTCAGAAATGTGGCTTGCTGTTATGAGCTGGTTATTCAGTCAGCCCTTTGAATATTGCACAAATGTTTTCCATCAGTTATTACAGTGAATTGCTGGCCATTGAGAAGGTAATAAAATCTCTGACCCAAGGACAGAATGTTTCACACATACCTAGCAACCAGAGAGAACTCGTAAAAAGTTCATTACAAGGCAACACCATGGGTCCTTGTGTCTCTCCCCATGACCCTTGCTGCAAAACTACTCTAGAGCAGATGTCCCTCCTCTATACCTTCCAGAACTTTAAGGAAGTTCCAGAACTTCCTTTCCTAAGGGAGGGTACTTCCAAAACTTCCCTCCTTTGTGAAACTTCCAGAATTCTTCAATTAAAATACATATGGGTTAAAGATTCTCTCCTATTCCTAACCATTACTTGTCCTTCCATTTATCTACCTCTCACTTGATTAATTTAATTAATTGATTAATTAATGAAGGAGGAATCACGTATGCTGTGTGCATCGCCATTTAAAGTCTCTCTTGCCATCTTGAAGATGATACACTAATGCATACATCTTTTCCCCACTTTCCCATAAAACGTAAAGGAGTCTGCTTCGCCAGAGTTGGAAAGATATCAGGGTAATCATTACATATAATATGAGAGACAGCCCATTGGCCAAGGTTTTGAAAAAGTCTCTTCAAAGGAAACGACCTGATGGAGGAATGCACCAGTGGTGTTTTAAATGGACACGTAACACGAGGGGTTTCAAAGATTTCCAGGAGGAAATAATACTGTAAAATTTCATTGTAAAAATGTAAACGTTAGTTTATTGTTTTCCTAGGTAAATGTTTCTCCTCTCCATGGCTTTCTGATATTTTGCCTTTTTTTGAGATATTATCTTGTGGTTTTTCTTCTTAAGACTGTTAATGTCTAAGACTTAATACACTGATTTACTTTTGAATATGGAGCAAGCTTTGCATTCGTGAGATAAATTCCACTTGATAATGGTATATTCTTCTTTCATATCCCAAGATTTGATTTGCTGTTATTTTGTTGGAGATTTTTAAGTTTATTTTCAAGAGGATTACTGGTCCTCTTGCCCTCTTGGTCACCAATTTTCTTTTTTTAATGCTGTCTTTATCTGGTTTTGATATCAGGGTAATGCTTGTCTTGAAAAATGAGTTGTGAAGTATTCCCTCTTCTATTTCCTGGAAGAGATTATGTAGCCTGGATGTTGTTTCCTCTGGAAATGTTTTTGAATTTATAAGAGACATCTTTTGGGCCTGGGCTTGTCTTTCATGGAAAATTTTAAACTACACATTTGATTAATTTAATAGTTACAGGACTATTTAGTTTCTCTATTTCCTCTTGTAAATCTTGGGTAATTTGTGATTTTCAAGTAATTGGTCCATTTCACAGAAAGTGTTGAATTTATGTTCATAATACTGTTCGTAGTGTTGTCTTATTATCCTTCTAAGATTGGAAGGGTCTGAGACTTCCTCTCTAGCCCATATTTCTAAGTGCAGTTTTAGTTTTCAAGTATTCAGAGGTTTTTCTGTTATCTTTTTGTTATTGATTTCTGGCTTCATTTCATTATGATCAGAGAACATGTGTGACTTCCATGCTTTTAAATGTATTGAGGTTAGTTTGATGACACTGGTAGGGTCTATCATGCTGAATGTTCCATGTATAGTTAAAAATAATGCGTATCTGCTACTGTTTGGTGGAGTGCTCTATCAACATCCGTTGGATCCAGTTTGTTGAAGGCGTTATTTGGCTCTTCTATAACCTTGCTATTTTTCTGCCAACTTGTTCCATCTATTATTGAATAAAGAGGGTTTATACCTTCTGTATCTTTGCTGAGACTTTCTATTTTTCCACTGGTTTCAAGAGCATTATGATTGCTTGCTGGTACATTTTTGTAATAGCCACTTTCAAGCCTTTACAGATCATTCCAACAATTGTATTATCTTGACATTGGCCTTTGTTGATTGTCTTTTCTCATGTAAGTTGAGATTTGCCTAGTTCTTCATTTGCAGAGTAATTTTGAACTGCGTCCTAGACATTTTGAGTACCCTGTTATTAGATGCTGGATCTTGTTTAAATCTTGTGGAGGATTTTTGTAATTTTGCTTTAGGAGGCTGTCGACCCGGTTCGATTTAGTCTGCAAGTTCCAAACCACTTTCCGTGGGCTGTGGTTACAACCTAGTTTAGTTTTCAGATCCTTTGTAGCAGAATTTAGATCTGTTCCGTGCATGTGCCCCACCCAGTGGTCTTTCTGCAGTTTGGGTGGTAGTGTCTCCTTTTTTATTCGGCTCTCAAATTTTTTTGGTATGCTGTTTAGGATAAGTTCTACACATGTGCAGCTCAGGGATGAGGCATAGAGTTTAGAAACAACATAAGAGGGTTGCTTTCCTGAGTTCCTCTCTCTCTTGTCTCTCTGGTATTGTCTGTTCCTTTGGGTCTTCTGGTTTGGGTCCTCTGGGTAGAAAGCTTGTGTTTTAGTGATCCTATTCTGCCGTAACCCCCCTGTATCTGTGCCCACATTCAGGATCAAGTGGTGAGGGAACCAAAGAGAGAAAAAAAAGCATTCGAGTTTCCCTTACCCATTTGGAATCATATCTTTACTGGGGAGAAGAGTTCTCTTCCCTCGGAGTCTGTTCTTGCCACTGTCCCTGAAGCCATTGGATTGCTTGGAGGCTGTGGCAGGAAACCCAGAGATTTCCATACTTTATTCAAGCGTTAGGAGCTCCCTCTCCTATTCCTCAGGCCAGAACTAGAGGACTTCCTTTGGACCTTTCCCTGTTCGTGCCCTGTTCCCCACTTCTGGGTTACTGACACATATCCAGGCCGGGGATGCTAGAGGGAAAGATGATAAACTGCACCATCAGGCCAATGGTCGTCTCGCTTCTAATCTTCTCCCCCATTCCGCCTGCTACTCTTCACTTTTCAGGCTCACGCACACGTTCTGTGAGTTCCGTCTGTTCGCCGTGGCTGTTTCCAGTGGAAGAGATGGTATTGTGTGCTTGCCCACCTGGACTCAGAGCTGGAACAGAGAAACTTATCAGGAACTGAACTGAAAATTAAAGTCGTTTAGTGTTAACATTATTTGCAATGCTAACCTCCTATGGCTACTGAGTCACTGAAGAGATGATCTTTTCCCTGTATTCCCTCTGAGGATGGCGGAAGCCATGGTAGAAGTGGTGATGGGGGACAATAGAATTCACTGTGAGTCGTGTGCTCCCATGCAGATGCATACAGGGTATTTGTGGGTATGTAGAGTGGAGGAGGACACCGTACCATCTGGGCACAGATCCAGGGAGGCCCATGTGTCAGTGACCTGCGTCTCGAAGAACAAGTAGCATGTAAGTAAGGAAAAGGGCAGGGGGACATTAAAGACAGAAGTAGAAAGACTAAAGAGTAGGTTCGTTTCCACAACGACCCGCAACTCAGACTGGCTGGGGCCAAGTATGAATATGTAAAAGGGGTGAGAGGTAAACATGTGGATGACGGGTGGTAAATTAAGCCATTTCGACTTCATATTGAAGGCAATTGGGCGGCGCTCAAAGTTCGTGAGCAGGAGATACAAAAGTTTTGTACCGAGTGTGCCTTGTGGATTACAAAGTGTGACATACAGTCTCTGAAGAGTAACTGCTTCTATTTGGAGGGGCATTTCAGAACTTCTGCTCTCCCCAAATAATTACTCTCATCTGAATAGTCTAGCTGGCCACCCGGACTCAGATTATACCATCAGACATTTCTGCTCATCACCATTCTGTCCAACTTTTGGCAGCTTCCAGCGTCCTGGCAAGGGACTATCCATGTATTTCCTCTTTCCTTCTTTCCTCATTACATCTCCAGAAGAATCCAGTTCTTTAATATTATTATGGGTACATGTGTACAAAGCAATAATACAAATATCTAGAAAGAAACAACACTGGAGGGACCCAATGGAGGCTGGCTGGTGTCGTCTTTGGGTGGCCATCACTCAGCACTGTTGTCGAATGGATCCCAGAAAACCACCCTTTGGCGCGGCCTGGTGATCCTCTGTAGGAAGTCTTTTTCCTAGAATGTTTCGTGCAGTGGCTCAATAAACTGAAAACCACCCCAGCAAATGTAGGTAGGTGTGATTTAGCAGTCGAGGCCTCAAACAGGCCTAATATCAGTTCTTGGTTTGTCCAGCTACTCAATTAGTTGATTTGTCAAGTTATGTGCCCTTTCTAAGCCTGTTGACTCATCTTTCAGTGGGGCTAATGATGGGACTTATAACTCTGGGTCTTTGTGCAGATTAAGCGAGAGGAGGTCTGTAAAGCTCTTGCCGTGACAGTAGGGCAACAGATATGGAACACCCTTAGCGGTGCTGGTGCGTTCGTCGCACCCCACATAGCTGTCAGCTCGTCTGCCTCTTGACACTCGTACTTGTGCTCCTCAGAGAACTTCTGCAGGAACTGAAGGTGAGGCACGGAGCCAATGGGAGTCATTCTTTACCCTTCATTATCAAGAAAAAGGACGTGCACATTTTTTCCCCCTTAAGATGAGATAAAAATCCATCTTGGTGTGACTTCTGTCTGTCAGCTCTAATTCTCCTTCTTTGAGTTCCATACACCACCTCAGATCTTTTGTCCACATGATGGGTCCTCTGGACATTTTAAAAAAGTCATTTCAGCCCTTACTCATCATCCTTCTTTATTAAATAAGCACTCTGCCTTTCCCAGTGTAGTAAGATTATACCAGGATTCATCTCTAGGCTCATAGGTTTTATCTGCTTTTTAGGCTGAAATATTCATATCTGCAGCCTCTAAATTCTCTATAGAAAGAGCAAAACATAGCCACAAATCAACCTGCATAAATGCATTGAGTGTCATTGTACATGAGGCCACTGGAGAAGAGAAATGGCTGCATGTTTTATAACATCCAACAGAATCCTTTGGGGTTGACAGTGGAGGGTGACTCTCTCTGCATATTTGAGGGGCGGTGGGGGTTCAGGGTTGGAGGCTGAGGCGGGCCTCTAGAGTTTGCACCACTGGAGGGAGGACACTCCTTCCTCTCAGGGCCCCTCATTGATGACGGCTACCAAGGCCACCAATCAAGGCTGCATCATTTGGCCCCTCCAATATAGACCCAAGGGCAAGTCTCAAGGACAGGAAGAAGCTCCATCTTCCCACACTTATTTCTTACTCAATGATCTACCTTTTCTTAAGATGATGAGATTTTTCTCTTCCTTCAGTGGATACTCTGTCCTACCCACAGGGACGGGGCCTCTCCCTATATTCTGAGCAGGTCCAAAGCATTAGAGCACAAGAGCCCAGCATCCCACACAAGGACTTCTTGATTATAATTCGGCTTCCCGTGTGCTTTCCGGTAGGGGGAAAGTGGTGATCGTGCCGATGTGACCCTGAGGTTCTGATCACAGTTAAAGTCCTCTTTATCATCTTAAAACTTGACATTCTGTTCATTCCAGGGAGCTCAGTGAGTGTGATTCCATCCTGGGAGATAGTGGGACTTTTGGAGTTGGCGGTAAAATCATGTTATTGTCACAAAACTGACGGCCAGGCCTTGGATCATAGTAAATTTCCAATGTCAATATTGCCTCATGCCTGCCATTCTCTCTTTTGGACACATTCGTCATACTGTATGCTTTGGCTAGGACCAACCCTTTTCATTCCTATTTTAAACCCTCACTTTTCAAATGGGGAAATAGAAGCTTCGGGACATTGAGTGGTTTCTTAAAAATCACATGGCTGTGATGAAGCAGGTTTAGAATCCAGGCCTGTCTGACTTCAACACTCAGGCTGTTTCTCCCTCACAGCTAACGTTCATCTTCTTCTTCGGGCCCAGTATCTCTCTGACAACAACCTAGCCCTGCACAACATGCTCGGTGGTGAGAACGTTGCCTTCAAACATTTTGGCGATGGACCTAAACTCCCACTCTTTGCAAATAAATACTTCCTTAGAGGAAGGATCAACCTCCGTCTTTGTGACCATGTACAAGACCGTGTCACCAAACATAAGAATGCAATGTCCAGGGTCTCATGACTAAAGGCGATTTCAGATAAGTATGCGAAGTGCAGTGCTTGGAACACAGAAGCTGTTCTGTCACTGATAGCTCTTTTCCCTATGGAGACAGAGGCACAAGAAGATAAAAGAATGTAAGTCAAGGGCTCCCACAGGGTCGGTTGCTGCATAAAAGATGCTTGGAAAATTCTTCCCAATCATCCACCTCCAATAGACTGTTTGCTCCCTTGAGTGGAGAAGGCCAGACCAGACAGAGAGGGAAGCAGCAATCTGTGAAAACCATCTGTAAGCGCTGACGGGACTTTGGCAGGGAGGCAGACTGGGATCTGTTCCGACTGATCTGTAAATCCAGCTTTCAAAACTGCTCCCCATGGGAGGCCCGGGATGGCTTAGAATAGTTCGGGGGTCAAGTTCAGGAACAACTGAGAGAGTGTTGTAGCGGGGCAGGAGGCGATGCCCCTGGACCCACTGCAGAGGACATTCCTCAGGTGTCATCTCAAATGTCACCTCTGCAGAAAGGTCCTTGTGGCCAGTTTCCCCGCCCTGAATTATATTTCTCCATTCATATATTTCAGAGATCAACCGCCTGAATCTTACTTGTTTACTTATCTTCTCCCAGCTAAGATGTGAGCTTCATTGAGGGTTGAGACTTCTTTTCTTGTCTGTATATGAGAAGAGAGTCTGGCATATGGGGGATGCTGTATAAATACTTGTCAATTGACTGGTTATGTGAATGAGTGAGTGGGCAGACAAGATGGTGGTGGACGGTGGGGTACCAGTGAGTAGAAGGAGCCCAGCATTTGGAAGGATACCCATCTGACCCCAATCTTGATCCTAAAGTAACTGATACATGACCTTAACCTAGAAAGCTTTGGTTTCCTGTCTATAAAAATCTGTTTCAGGGAATTATGATTAACACTGAATGATAGAATAGTGCAGAGCCATTGGCACGTGCAAAGTGACTGGCACAATGGCTGACATACAGGAGCAGGACTAAGCATTAGTGTCACTGTCTTCCCTCCAGGTACAAAGGCACAACCACACATCTATCTCACAATAAGTGAAGTTCAAGTCAGCATGCACTTCCGGTTCCCCCACGTTAAGCACTTGAGATCTGGAGATAAGTAACTTTCAACCTCTGCCCTCAACAAGCTCGTAGTACCATTTACTTAGAAACATAAAACTCAAGTTTGGAGCAGTGGATATGGGGTGGCATTTTCCACCTTAATAAAAATATAAGCGCGTACTTTCGATCTCACACAGTTATTGAATTGAATTTTCTCTCCCAACCAAGCCTAAGAGGTAGGTGCTATTATCGTAATTTTGCAGATGAAGAAATTGAGGCTCAGAGAAGAAGTGAAATAACTTGCCCAAGATCACACCATGAAAAAGCCGCTTCCTAAGGGCTCCATGCCAGTTCCATCAATGTCAATATTCTTTTGACTGGGTTTCACACCTGCCCATTCCTTACAACTCCATTGGTGACTTTAGAGAAATTTCTGTTCTTTCCTCACCTATTTGCGTGGGCAACTTCACGTATTGTATTGCATGAACAGTGTATTCTGATTCTAATTGGGCCTTTCTTCTTGGAGTCCATGGAGGTGTTGATATATGCCTGCTCTTATTTAAGCCGTTGACTGCGACAGCTTGGTTTATTTCATTTATTATAAAAGATGTGCACATATTATGTATTATGCTCTAGGGAAACTCAGTGAATCATCCTGTGATTCAAAATATCAGACTAGTCACGTTTTTGAACTACAGCCATCATTCGGTGCAATCCTCGTTGAGCCGTTAGGAAGTTTTCCCCGATGGCCGTTTGGTTTTGTGGTGACAACCCGCAAGCTAAATTGAAAAATAATAATAAAATGCACGGAGGATAACTACACCTCCATATGATAGCCTCGCACAAATTAAATGCTGAGTAAAACAAGCTAGGCACAGAAGATTCCATACAGTATGGTTCCACTTACGTAGAGTTCCAAAACAGGCAGAGCTAATCTATGGTGAAAGAAGTCAAGGTGTTGGCTGTTCTGGAAGGTGGGTAGCATCCTGAGGAGGCAGAGGAAGGCTTCTGGGTGCTGGTAATATTCTACTTTTTATTTGGATGCTGGGTACACAGGTACGTTCATTTTGGTGTATTCACTGAGCTGTCCACTTAAAAATCTGTGCACTTTTCATATACATGGTATGACTCAATAAAAGTTAAGGTTTTGAATGCCACTATGTGCTAAACACTATAGCAGCTGTGTGATCTGAATTGCCTATAGTTTGCACAACTTAATGAGTTCACAACTATAATCTTGACAGACTTTCAAAGTCGATATAGTTTATAACTGTTGAACAGATGTTGAAGCTGAGGCTCAGAGTATGAATTCACCTGAGATCCTATAATGAATAAATGATAGAACTGAGCTTTCAAATCTAGAAGAAGTGACTGCACAGCCGCCCACCTTTCTTCTTATGGCAGGTTGAATTTACGTTATGTCGTGAAATTGTTTAGTAGTGTATCCGGTTTGGTCAATAGCAGACATTTTGAGAGCCTTATCGTTGAGATTAGTGATAAATGCGAAAATCTGGGTGGACTGATTTTTTTTTAAATGATTATTTATTTTTGAGAGAGAGAGAGAAAAGAGTGAGCAGGGGAGGGACAGAGAGAGAGAGAGGGAGAGAGAGAGAATCCCGAGCACTGACAGTGCAGAACCCCATGTGGGGCTTGAACTCATGAACTGTGAGACTATGACCTGAGCTGAAACCAAGAGTTGGACACTTAGTGGACTGAGCCATCCAGGTGCCCCTGGGTGGACTAATTTTTAAAAAGTGAATTTGGGTTGGTAAATATGGGGCTTTATAAGGGCTTGCTCGCAAAGAAAACAATTGAAATTGGTGTAGAAATGGAAGCGGCTGTGAATCGGGAATCTTGCCTCTGGAGGAAATGAGGTGATGGACTGACCTCGGCTATAGGAGCTCAAGCGGAACTGTCCATGGTCCTCCTCAACGGACACCCATGGGTATTCGCACCTCCTCTCCAGCAGGGCAGACTTTTCTCCTGTCACAGCCCTGACAGGTGGTCACCTCTTATTTAGCGTTTCCTTGAACACGCAATCCTTTCTTACCTTAGTAAGACCCACAATACTCCCCTGGTCACTGTGTCAGCTGTCAAGCAACCGTTTGAGAGACAGATGAGGGACCATTGCCTCAATTCTATAGACCAGGAGACAGCATTAGAGAGGTCGACTGACTTGTTTCAGATGACACAGTTAGTAAGTGGGAGCAATTAATTAATTCCTCTGAATAATTAATTAATTCCTCTGAACAAATCACCGATGTTCTTTTTTTTAATTAAAATTTTTTTTTAATTTATTAAGAAATTTTTAATGTTTTTCTTTATTTTTGAGAGAAAGAGAGACAGATCGCGAGCTGGGGACGGGCAGAGAGACAGAGGAAGACACAGAATCTGAAGCAGGCTCCAGGCTCTGAGCCATCAGCACAGAGCCTGACGCGGGGCTCGAACTTGTGAACTGCAAGTTCATGAAGTGGGCAGAGGTTGGGTGCTCAACTGACTGAGCCGCCCAGGTGCCCCCTTAAATTTATTTTCTTAAGTTTATTTATTTAGAGAGAGAGAAGGCATGGAGAGAGAGAGAGAGAGAGAGAGGGAGAGAGAAGATCCCAAGCAGGCTCTGCACTGTCAGCATAGCATGGACTATGAGATCAAGACCTGAGCCGAAACCAAGAGTTGGATGCTTAACTGACTGAGCCCCCCAGGTGTCCCTGAATTACCCATGTCCTTTTCCCTACACAACTCTGCCTTTTTCCAAGTGGGAGCTTACTGTGTGGACAGCAGCCTTTTCCAGCTTTGAGCCATGCAAGTTGCCTGTTCATTAAAGGGAAAGATTTCTCCTTGTAACTTCCAGCCTCTGGCTCTTAGCTGTGTCCTCAGGTGTCACCTGGAGAAGCAAGATTAATAGCTGTTATTTACACAGGACCAGCCATGTGCCAAGTACTTTACATATTTTCCCTTTGAATTCTCATTAGCATCTTTCCAATGATGTACTATATCTTTCCTATTCACGGATAAAAAAGATTGAGGGTCAGAAAGGCTCAAGTTAGGTACTATTTTCAATACCCTTTCAATCTTTAAGAAAATGGAGCATCAGAGACATTAATAACTTACCCAAAGTGACACAGCAAATAGGTGGCAGGTTTCAAACACAGGCCCAAGTTCAATGCTCATGGTTTTTGTGTCTCTCCAGTTTGACCCCTCTCTTCCCTTGTTTAGTCTGTTAGATGCTGGACCACCCAAAGGTTTTCCTTTCCAGCTAACCCTCCCGTGGACACCTGCTATTCTTCTGTCCCGCATTTCCCTTCCAGCTACCTGGCTCCCACAGGAGCCATCCTCGTACACGACCCTGCCCCTGGTCACAGCTGATGGGTTCGTGCGGGTTCCTGGTCCAAGCTGGGCAGTGAGTTTTGACTTCCTGCCCTATGTTGTCAGGGCCTCATGGTCCATCTGTAGTTATCTGACTCATGTTAATTTAATTAACTAAGCTCAGAAACAAAAACCACACACTGTGGGTGGTTAGTTTGCTTTTTGAGATTCTTCCTCTTCTGGGGTGCCTGGGTGGCTCAGTTGGTTAAGCGTTTGACTCTTGACTTCTGCTCAGGTCGTGATCTCATGGTTCATGAGATTAAGCCCTGAGGTGGGGTCTGTGCTGACAGCATGGAGACTGCATGTGGGTTCTCTCTCTCCCTCTCTCTTTGCCCCTCCCTCGCTCATGCCCTCTCTCTCCAAATGAAAGAAAGAAAGAATGAATGAATGAATAAATAAACATTAAAGAAAGAGTTTTCCTTTCCTAATTAATTGAGAAGACTATTTGGTTTGTACCATTGACAATGAGGTGGTGTCTCTGGCCATGCGGAGTTCGTACCTCCACTCAGGCAGAGCATCCTAACATTCGCCCACCTGTCACGTCCAGACGCCGTGCTTCCACGTGACACACGGTTCTGCTTTGTTGTCTCAGCCCACACCCACTGAGCCCCCCGGGTCAGATGCATGGCTTTTTCCTGAGACCCCACGTTTGTGCCCTGTACACCCCTATTTCTCCACCCACTCCTCCAGGGGCAAGGTCAGAGGTCTGGGCAGAGAAGGACCTTCTGAGAATTCAAATTAAACATCAAAATACATGAATGGAAAATAGACTTGCTTCAGAGTGGATGGTAGTGTTTTGGTGAATGGAAATTCCGGGGTGGGAGATTTCAGCTCAAAGGAAGAATATTTTCACACCAGGAGGGACTCAATGCCTAGGGGAGGAGTGAGCTTAGGTGTTCTGACATTGGCTTAAAGGCAGGCGGCCCCTTGGATGACTGCTAGACAGAACAGCCCAGCCAACCAGGCGATGGGCTGAGCTGCTCTGTGGCTTCCAAGCTTCCTTGAACATGGAGCACGAAAGTCCTTTGTGTCACAGCTGTCTTAGCCTGCTCAGGCCGCCACAGCAGAATGCTATGACCACGGGGCTCGAATGGCAGAAATGCATGATCTCACAGTTGTAGAGGCTGGGAAGTCCACGGTCAAGGCGCCAGCAGGCCTGGTTGCTGGTGTGAGCTCTCTTCTTGCCTTGCGATGGCCACCTTCCTCCTATGTCCTCTGACGGTGGGGAGAGAGCAAGCAACGCCTCTGGTCTCTCTGGTCTCTTCTGCTAGGACACTGCTTCTGGCAGATCAGGGCACCACGCTTATGAACTCATTTAGCCTTAATTGTCTCCTAAAGGTCACATCACCAAATAAAGCCCACATCGGGGGTTAGGGTTCAGCATCTGAATTCTGGGTGAGGGAGGGGGTGGGACACATTTCAGTCTAGAGCCACAATCCTGTTGTCTCTGCAAGACAACTGAAGCAAATGTTTCACAAATATACTTCTGTTTTGTTATGCTTTATTTTATAGTATTTTTAAAGTTTGTTCATTTATTTTGAGAGAGAGAGAAAGACTGTGCATGCGAGTGTGTGAGCAGGGGAGGGACAGAGAGAGGGACAGAGAAAGAATCCCAAGCAGGCTCCATGCTGTCAGCACAGAGCCCGACTCGGGGCTTGAACTCACAAAACAGATTATGACCTGAGCTGAAACCCAGAGTTGGATGCTTAAACGACTGAGCGACCCAGATGTATTGTATTAAAAATATTCTGACCATGACCATGAAATTGAGTTCATGTTTACTTTGAAAAACACCACATTGGTTGGTGATGGCCATGATGATGACAGTAACAGTCAGCCACACGTGATCATAGTTCGTAACAACTGTGGACATTTTTTGTAGAAGCTAAGAGCGTTAAAACAGGTGCTTCATGTGTGGACAGCAGGCCTGTTCTCATCTTATGGACACCATTAATCTTGTAACTGACCAGGCTTCTCTCTTTGCCTTGGCCGTGAGGAAACTTAGAGCAAAGATGGCTCCTCTCCGATCCGGAATCATAGAGAATGCATTCACACAGACTGGTCTTTCTCCCGCCTTTCCTCTTCTCGGCCTCTTCTGGTTTCTCCCCTTTATTGTTTATTTAGTCTTCTTGCTGTACCACTGCTGTTGATAAATGCTTAACACTTTTTATAGTGTGGTATCCACCGTGGTTAAAAAGAATATAAAGACACAGATAAATAACCAAACATTCCCTAATGTGATTATCGCAGCAGGTTATGATGAAAGTGTTATTACTCTCATTTTCTGTAGAAGATGATGAATTTCGGAGAGGTTATTCGCCTCTCTGTAGTTGGACAGCTTGTATGTGGGAAATCATGGTCTCAAGAACAACTGATTTTTTCCCCGGAACTAGGCAAGGCTTCCCACTTCCTCCTTGAAGGTGTCTTCTAGTTTTGAGTGTATTATTCTTGGCCCACAGTCAGAGGGTGGGTGGCAGCGATACCCCAGGGCCAGGTCCGTATTCATAGTCATCACTGAGCCTCTCCCAAGAAGCCCATTCACTCCCCATCTGTTACCTCTTCTTGCACGCGGGACCCTGGGACTTGTGTATTTCTAGCAGCAACTATGGGTCTTTGGAGGCTAAAGGAGTATGGCAGCAACATGCCTGCAGGTTAGGATAGAGGCTCGCATCTCTGCTGTTGTTACCCGCTACCTCGCCTGGAGCTATTTGGATTAAAACAGAATCTGCTCTCCTTCCCTCGATCTCTGAGCCGACTGTGGGCAGCTCCAGGGAGGGCAGGACCCTCCACCTCTAGGGTCTAGCACAGACCAGACCAGGGGCAGGTCAGTCTTCAGGGAGAGCATCAGTAAGCAAACAAGGACACCTCTCGTGATCCTCGTAGTAAGAATGACAATTATCATACTGACAACTAGCTTCATTGCGTAATTGCCGAACGCCCGCCACTTTTTAAGAGCTTTCTCGATTGCTTTCATCTAATCTTCACATTCACACGAGGTTGCAGGTCCTATTTTGATCTCCATTTTAGAGACGGGAGTACTGAGTCGCAGAGGGGTTATGTAACCCACACGCTCCCTTCCACACGGCTAACAGCGGCCCCCAGAAGGTAAATGCTGGCAGCCTTGCTGTAGAACCCGAGAGCTTCACCGCTGTGGACACAGCCCCATCATCCCTCCCGGGCTCCCATCCTCGGCCCCAGGACTGGGCTCAGGAACCTCGGCTGCGACTCTAGTAGAGCTTACACGGACCCCTCTGATACCCCGGCCTTTCTTCCCCGGGTAGTGTATAGATTGGATGCAGTTCACAGAGCCTCTCAGGGCTCTGATTGCATTGTCGGTTTATGCTGGTTTGGTTTCAGGTCATGAGGCAAGAAGGAAGCAGTCTCAAACCCCCGCCAAGCCGTTCTGGCCAGCGCGGCTCTTCCCACAAGCGTGGTGCTCCGGGGCGCGCCCGAAGCCCCGGCCGGCCAAGGCTCTTTCCTGCCTTCAAAGGCCCACCTCGAGTCCGTGCCAGAACCCGGCAACAGATCCTGATCCAACTCCTGCAAACCGCAGAACTCCAGGGCGGTTGGGGCCACGGAATACTGAGTTGAGATCAAGTGGTTTAATACCAAAAGAAAACATCTTCAAAGTTTTGTCAGAGAGAAAGTCAAACAGTGATAATATTGAATTCTCCAGCTTGCTAATTCATTTCTATTTGGTCAGCGCTTGATAGGATACGGTGTGTGAGTGCCCCGGCCTGCAGGTTTATCGTCGAAGAGGGGAGTGTGTTTACATGGATCAAACGGACGCCAGAAGGGGGACTTGGACCCGCCGGGGATCGCCAGGGGAATTTTTCCATACCGGGTCCAGGCTTGTTGATTTCGCATTGTTTCTCTTGTGACTCCTCCACGCTGCTCTATGGATTCCAGTATTTGGAGCCACAGTTTATAGACCTGGGAAATGGAGTTTGCAGGAGAAGGAAGAAAAATCACATTTTACTGACGGTAGCGAAAGCGGTAGAGCTGGAGCCCTGAGGGCATGTCCGGAGTCCAAGTGCACTGCCTTGGAACCACGTCTCGGGTCGAACACATTTCCTGCTTTATCGTCGGAGCCTCGCACCCCCGCAATGGTCCACGTGGGGCGGAAGCGTTGGGTCAAGAGGACCGCGCCCATCTCGGATGCCGCTAGTGCCCGCGAGCACAGCGCTGTCCGGCTCCTGGTGCCAGGCCACACTCTCTGGGCTTTTTGGTCACCAGCCTGTGTTTGTGCCCACGCAGTGTGAGCAGACGTGACGTGAGTGCCTGCATTTCGGGGGCCTGGGAAGCAGTCTGACCTAGAGATCGCGTGGGGGATGTTTATCCACGAGTCCTCTTTGGATTAAGAGCAATTGAAAAAAAAAAAGAATGGCAAAAATAAAAAGAGCAATCGAAACGAAAGGACAAAGCAGGGCCGGCAGATGGGGGAGTTCGGCTGTGTTAAGCCGCAGAGATTTGGGATTTGTGACCGATGGCAGGTAGCTTACCTTAATAGAGGCGGGAAAACAAAGGAGTTGAGGGACTCTGGGCAGAAGTGGGGCGTGCAGAGTTGTGGTGTAATTGCAGAGATGGGGGGGTATAGAATCGTAGCCAGTTCTCCTTGTCCCTTGTCCACAGACGCCCCCCTGGGGACAACCACCAAGGGCTCTGTGCAGTGGAGAAGATGAAGGAGGAAGCTATGTTTGGACTTCCTACCTCGGAAACTCGGCTCCCTCTCTTGCTAACCGGGGGGTCTGGGGCCAGTGTCGGGGTGACCTGTGGCTCCAGCTGAGGGGACACGGCTCCCTGATCAGGGCAGGGGTCCAGGCTCTACGTGGACCGACGCTAGCTTTCCCGGGCAGGACGGAAGCCATAGAATCTTAGCCGTTGGGGAGGGGGTCGAGAAACCTCCCCGGCGGGTCCCAGAGAACCCTCCTAAGCCATGCTACGCTAAGTGGGTGGGTGAAGGCTTAGCTAGAGACGTCCCTTCTTGGCTTTCTGAGTCCCAGATTCCAAAGAGGAACAGGAGGAAGGAATCCAAACAGGTCACTTTCCAGAAACAGCTTGTCATCCCACGTGCCTGTAGCATTGGGTGCTCAGCGTGGGCTGGTGGGAGCCAAGGCGGGCACACGCACCTCGCGGGGGAGGGGGGGTTCTACATTCCGGGCCAGGGTGTCTGGACTTCAGCGTCCAGCTGGTCTGCGCTGTCTCAGAGCCAGAAAGGGAGTGCGGGGCTCGCCTGTGACCCGAGACCCAGCACATTTATAGAGGGCGGTGGTCCAAGGTGGGGGTAACGAGGACGTAGAGCAAAGAGCGGTAGGGTGGCATCGGCGCTGTTGGACGTGGGACACATCGCAGGTGAGGGGTGGTCAGGGCTTAGCAGCAGCTGACTGCAGGGTTGGGAGGAGGTACGGGGAAGACACGGCAGTGACCGAGGGTGAGTCCAGGGTAATCAGGAAGGAAAATTCCTTAGGATCCTGGGCGCCTCCCTCAGGACAGAGGCCGAACTTCCCTTGGTCTGCATTGGCAGCACCTGGGCGAGCACGTGCTGGCGGAACGCAGCGAACTTCAGGAACGCCATTTGCCGTTGTCTCTCGCTTCTCCCGACTGGAGCAGGTAGCTCTTTCTCTCTCCGTCCCAGGCTCGGGACCCGAGTGTGCCTGCCGGGGGTTCCTGGAACCCTGGTAAGGACTCCGGATGCCATGGGCTCCTTGGCTTCTGTCCGAGCGCAGTTCCCAGCAGCCTGGACGGGTGGACTGGGGACGTGGCAAACAGATGACCGGCCAGGGCTATCGGCTGGGAACCTGGGCCAGGTGGAGAGTGGCCAGATTTAGCAAAGGAAGATACAGGACACCCAAATCCATTTGAACTTCAGATACAAAATGACTGAGTGCCCGATGGTGCTCGGGACACACGTATTTGCTATCTCTCTGAGTTTCAGAGCTCATTGGGTGTCTAAGTTTTCCTGACAGGTCTGCCCGCGCCCCCCCCCCCCCCCGCCAAGCTGGGTTTGCATGGACAGAGGGGATTCTGCCCCTCGCAGGACCCAGGGGTAGCTCTTCTGACTGCACAAAAGGAAGCAGCAGCCCCCCCACCCCCGCCGACCCCTGTCCTCGCTGCCAGCGGCCGCACGCCTTCATTCACAGCACTCAGCACGGGGTGACGGCAGCTGGGAGGGCAGCTGGGCTGTCATCCATCACGCTGCCACCAAGGCGTGCTAACAGACCGCTGCGGTTCCGGCACATTGATGATGGCCGCCATCCTAATGAAGATTTGTGGTGCTGCCGGAGGAGTCCATTGTTGTCTCCAGCAGATGGGACGACGGCCCCCGGGAGCGGCTTCTGGGAGGGGAGGCTCTGGGCCCAGGAGGAGAGGGAAGCACACGGTGGCAAGCGGGAGAGAAGGCAGTGGAAGCTGGAGGGGGGAGGATTCTGAGGCTGAGGAGAGTGAAGGCAGGGGGTCCGAGGCTACCAGGCCAAGGCACAGGGAGGGGGCAGGGGGCCATGAAGATGCAAGGAAGTTAGCAGTGAAGGGTGTGCTGGTTCCCGTGGGCTGCTGTAACAAGTCACCACAGATGTGGTGGCTCAGAGCAGCAGAACTGTGTTCTCTTGTGGTTCCGGAGCCCAGAAGTGTGAAATCAGCCGACACCGAAATCCAGGTGTGCGCAGGGCCAGGCTCTACCTGGACGTTCTAGGGGAGGAGCCGTCCCTACGGCTTCCAGCTTCCGGTGGTTCCAGCTTTCCTTGGCTTGTGGCCCCAGCGCTCTGATCCCCGCCTCCGGCGTCCCACGGCCTCCCCTCTGCAGGTCTCAAAACCCCGTCCGCCTGAGGACCCACCATGAAATGCAGGGTCTTAGTCCTATTGTCTCCCGTGTCAAGTTAACACTTGCACTTCTGCCATTTAATGTGTGATGCCCCGGTCCAGGAGGCAGGGAGTCGTTACCTGGTGGGAGGAGGGACAAGCATCACGCCAGGCAGGGAAGGTTCCTTCAAAGAGTCAGCTGGAACCGCCTGTCCAAGCTTACACTGTCTTCCCTGTTCGGTTAATGCCTTGATGTTAAGACAGAGTAATTCACACACTCCTTCCTTAGAGGGAGGTGTGCCCTCCAGGGAGAGGGTGGCAGGCTGGGCGTGACCTTGTTGAGGTCCTGCCTGCTCCCGGGGACTGTCTCACTGGCGCCAACTGCAGGTGTTGGATCACACAGCCGCCAAGGGCCCCTCCAACCCAGAGACTAGACGGTGAAGTCCAGTCTTATCTTACACTGGGGCAACTAAGGTCCCTGGACTTTGAACTCCAGGTCTTTCAGCTTAATTGAAGCATAGAACCCAACCTTGGCTGTGGTCCAGGGTGAAATTTTGGTCGGAGCTCACGGCTTGCCCTGGGCAGCTCTTTACAATTCAAAACGGAGGTCATAATTCAACCCACGGTTGACATTATGGCTGAGAACATTTTGCTTAAGCCGTGTCAGCCGTGTCCTGACTTCACGGCACAGCAGAAGCCCGGATCCACAGCGACGCAGCTGGAGTGCAAGGAAACTAGACACGTTCTGCTCTGTGTGACCTTGGGCGTGTCATTGAACTTAATCAGGTCTCAATATCCGCATTTTAAAAATGGTATTTCGAGACCTGTCAGTTGGTGAGCATTAAGAGTCAATAAATGCAAAACGCCCAGGAGAACATTTGGTTTGTGCCAGGGGCTCAGCAGGTGGTAACTCTGGCCCACGGGCCCCCTCTAAAGGTGTCTCCCATTACTCTGCCCCCGTTCTCTGGGTTCCGGCCTCATGTCTGGCCTCCCTGCCGTTCCAGCGCCGTGCGCGCCCTGCGTGCCATTCCGTCTCAGGACCTTGCACTTGGGTTGCTTCAGCCCAGAGCATCCTTCTCCCAGATACGTGCACGGTCATTCCACACTTCCTGCCGGTGTTTGCGGCCGTGCCACCTTCCTGGGCCTCATCGCCACCCTCTCTAACAGGTCATTCCTGTCCCCACTCTTTCTTTCCTCCCTGGAACTTATCACCGTGCAACTTATTCTATGTTTCGCATATTTATCTTTCTATTTGCTTGGTTACTTCCCCTCGCTTAAAGTGTAAGCTTCATGAAGTCGGGGTTCCAGATGATTTTTTAAAAATGATTACTTTTGAGAGAGAGAGAGAAAGAGAGTGCACCTGTGTGAGCAGGGGAGGGGCAGCGAGAGGGGGAGACTGAGCACCTGAGTCTCATGAACCCTGAGATCATGACCTGAGCCAAAGTCGGACGCTTAACAACTGAGCCACCTGGGGGTCCCTTGTTTATTTTTATCACTAATGAATTCCCACTTAAAACAGTGCCTGGCCCACAAAAAGCAGCCAACAGTATTTGTTGAATGAGTGAAGGAATGAAGGAATGAAGGAGCGATGGGAGGGAAACGCTCTCGAAGCTGCTGTGTGGAGGACAGCATTGGGAGTGATGACCAGCAGGTAGGAGGCCACCATCGTCATGTGGCGGGTGCTGGAGGAGTCTCGGAGCAGGCAGGTAGCAGCGGGGTGGCTGGGGGGCTTTCTGAATGCAGAGGTAATAGGATATGCTGAAGTATCACCTACAGGGGTGACAGACAGGGATGTGTCGTGGACATGTCGTGTTCCTATAACACGTGGGTAAATGCAGGTTCTGTTTCTGAGCCGGAGATTGCGGTGAGGAGCAGGTTGGCGATGCCCACATCCGGGGGCCTTTCCGACTGGGGACACCGGGAGGGAAAGGAACCGTACCGCTATCAGTGGAGCTGGGTTCTGCTTCAGCCTTCAAGATGAGTTCACTATGTGACACGAAGCCACGCAGTTCCTCTTCCCGGGCTGGGGATGGTTCCACCGTAAAGGGAGGGAGACGGTGGCACAGAGCCCATCTGAGGTCCTTGGTAGCCAGCGTGGGACCCAGGGCCAGGCTCGGCTTTAAAGTTAGACCAGTTTGGTCTCAGAGCTAACCCTTCTCATTCACTCGTTAAATGTCACCAGACTTGATTTCCTCATCTCTAAAACGAGACGGTAATTCTGACTCCTAAAGATGTAAGTTCAAGTCATGCCGTGTCTCTAAGAGCCCAACACGGTTCCAGGCACAGACTAGGGAATGAATAATTTGCTCATTTCCTTCCTCCTATTCCTGGCTTTCCACAGGACACCCAGATCCTGATTTCACTCTCCCCACGGGCCACTCCCCCTTACGTCAATGGAGCTGCATGATGAGAAGTTTGTAATGCTCTTAACCCGTTCACATCTAAGAAATGTACTATTTGAATGCAAATATGCCCCTTGGATTATTGTGAAAGACTATTAACTATGCATCAAATAAAAACATTGAGAGGAAAAGCTATTGCTTGGCTCAGGGTTGCTCGACTATATTCCATCGAAAGGATAAGAATTCTCTGCCATCACCTTCCTGTTAGATTTTTCTCACACCAGGTGTTCAAATCCCAGAGAGAACACTTCTTCTTCCCCGTCTGACATTTTCAAATGGGTTGATGCGTGCCCCATAGAGCGATTCTGCTGGAGACGGTGCCACTCAAAGCTCCGGCCTGAATGAAGGAGCTCCCAGAATTCTATTTATGTCATAATGAATACATTCAACTTCATAGCATCACGGACTTTGCAAGCACACCTGCAGCAAAGAGCACAGTACGGCTCTGCAGTGATGCGAATTTTCCTTCCACAGAAAATACTTTTGGCAGCTCGGGATCCATCTCTTCCTCCCATATGTTTCATATTCTCTCTCAAGTATAATTGAAGACACCCTTCTCCACAGTACTTTTCAGTGTGAATGCATTCTGGAATTCTAAAAAGGTAATTTGAAAAGGAAGGAAACGAACATTTGGCTCGTATCTACCGTGTAGCCAGGCGGTGTTATGCACCTTGCGTGCGCGAGCTCATTAAAGCTGCGCAGCTGTGAGAGAAACGCAGTTATCAGGCGTCGTGTGCAGAACAGGAGCCTGAGGCTCTGGGAGGTTAGGTTACTCGCCTGAGGTCCCACGGTCACTGGCGGTGGGATCACGGCCTGAAGCCAGTGTCGTCTGACTCCAGAGCTTGCTCCCTCGAACGTGGGCTTGTACTCTCCACACTGCATTCCTGATTCTCCACCTGCCTACCTTCAGGCCTTTTGTTTTCATCGAGAACAGAAACGAAATCAGTGGAGACACCCGAAACTCCAAGGCCAGATTTCGAGAAAACTTTCTTGGCCCAGGCTCACACACGGACTCCGTCCGCTTCATCATCAGTTAGACGACCTTGCGGTCCTTGTTTCCTGGCGTGGAAACGGAAGCAAAGTTGGACAGGGGTGTCCATGACCTTGGACCGAAAGGGATTTGACTCTATTCTAGGAAATGCATCTCCTTCTCCAGGAGGTGAGAGGGAAGTGGTCCCTGCCAAGGGGAGACGGATTCTTTCCACTGTGGCTCTGACAGCCATGTTGGCAAGACTCCCAGCCAAACTTTCTGGGCTGCTTCGTGCTCCGTTGCATGATTTCTGGTGGGGTAAGATTTGGCTCTGTGTCTCCCTCCGCCCATTAATCTTCATTTTCGTTTGTTGCTCTAACGATACATCTTGAAACATTCGAGAAGCGAAGGAGGAGTTCATCCGTGTCACAGACGGCATGCTTCAAGGATTGCTGTTTTGTCAACCCGGCCAACTTGAATGTCAAAGAATACGCTGCGGGAGGAAGTGGCCTTGGAAATCTTCCTTGCTTTTCACGCCGGCCCTGTCCCCACCTCCAAATCTATCCAGGGCAGCAGCAACCCGTTTTATTGTCGTGTCCATGACCACGAGGACCGGATTGCCTTCTGTGGCCCTGGGGGCTGGGTAATCCTTCGACCCCATGGTATTCCCAGTGGGTACAGCCCCAGAGCATGGCCGCCGTGCGACGTCCACTTCCTGGAGTCAGTGGGTTCCTGTCGGTGACCAGGGGATTTCCGCTCGACTCAGCGAGCTCACCGGCTGTTCCCAGAGCGTCCGGGCCGTGACGATGTTAATTTCCTGAGTGCCAGGAGCCGCGCGCCTTCTAACTCTCACACATTTGTTAAGCTGGCCACTGGTTCTTAACCAGCCCTTAATATGTCCTATGTTTCTGGTTTCGAAGAACTCCAGAGAGGGGAAATGTTCTGAGAACTGGACACTTAGTTGAATGAGTAAGCACTTCTTAGGAAGTGGAGAACTTCTCCCTTAGGTGAATGGGAACCCCGGGGTGCTGCGCCCCTGAATTTCGGCTTCTGGGGAAATGTCTTCACGGGGGCCCCGAAGAACAGGGGGTTAATTTACATTGACTGAGTTCCTACAGCCAAGCCCCTATGTTTGTGGCCTTTGCTACCTACTTTCTTTACAGGATCTTACTTAACTTCTGACAAGCCTATTCCTGTTTTTACAGAAAAGGAAACTCATGCTCAAGGAAGGCCAGGAGGTGATATTTGGAACCGTTACGTGGGACTGTACGTGGAATGACTAAACTCAGCAAAACCCGTCAGCCTGCTGGGATGTTTCACGAGGTGGTGACTATTGAGGCTAATTTTCCATCGTTTGAGGTATGACCTTTCATCTTGTTTTAATTCATCAAGACTGTGCGTAGTCTATCCTTTGGGACAGACTCACATTAACCGAATTCATACGGGCTGATGTAAAAACCACACACAAGGCCAATGTGTCAAATTGGAACGGGAGGCGTCGCTGCCACGCCGGCCACAATGCTTGCAGTGGCCTGAATGGAACCTTCTCTTTTTGTGGACCGGTTATGTGGGAAAGTAAATTAGACTCGGAAAGATCCTTGGTGAAAACGCATTCAGGGTATGATTAGATAACGATGCAGTTTAAGTGTCCTGTGGCCTTAGACTCTAGAAGCTTCTTCCATCCATTTTCAAAATAGAGTTAAACTTGCTTCCGAGACTGGACAGGCTGAATCCTTAGCCCTGGGTCCCGTCTCCCGTGGGTACTGCTGGTGTGGGCACAGCTGGGTGACTCTCTCCCTTCCTCTGCTGCCAGCAACGACCAAGCACCGCTTGCTTAGCTTTGTCAATGGCTCCAGCTCTAGTAGCTTGGCTTACAAGCCATTCTGGGGTTTATTTATTTATTTTTTTTCAGCTAAATTTTAATATCCCAGCTTTGATCCGGTGTCTGTGGTGCTATTATTAACTCTCTGTTATTAACTTGATTTTTCTAATTTCCAAGTTGTTGGCAACCCCCATAGCTGTTTCCCTGCAGAGATAATATCGAAGCTGCAGGATTTGGGGAAGGCTAAATTAGACATCGTATGAGAACAGAGTCCAGCATGAGGCAGCTGGTTCATTAATTCCACTCCTTTTTTTTTTTTTTTTTTGCAAGAGGGTTAAAACTGACCCAAATCAGCTACCCAAATCTCAGTCTCTCTCACTGACCTCAGAAGACAGTGGTAAATCATTATTTCTGCTTGGCGCTCATCCCAAACCGTGGGACAGGGGCAAGTTTTTCTTTAAGAAAAGACTTTTAGGGGCACCTGGGTGGCTCAGTCGGTTAAGCATCCGACCCTTGATTTCGGCACAGGTCATGATCTCACGGTTCGTGGGATCGAGAGGCCTGTACTAGGTTCCATGCTGACAGCATGGAGCCTGCTTGAGATTCTCTATCTCCCTCTCTCTGCCCCTCCCCTCCTTGCTCTGTCTCTGTCTCAAAATAAATAAATAAACTTAAAAAAAAAGACTTTTGGCTAATAATAAGGGTCTATCTTTTCCACCTTTGTGACTTTCATTACATATTATAGAATCTTCGAGCTGGAAACTGTCTTTATCAAAGTCCTGTCCTCAAAGTTGGCTAGGATGTCACAGAGGAATGGAGGCTCCACTACTCGGGAAGGAGAACTTGATATTTCCTTCTGCAGACACACTAGTTTTGAGAAAGCCCTTACTGCTGCCACACTTCCGTCTCCATGGTGGTAACTTAAGTTTGGCTTCAGTGTGGGGTAAGGGCAAGAAAGATGTCATCCAATCACCTGTATAAGGCATCTTGGTATTGGCCAAGAGAGATGCTCAAGTTTTCTGTGCATTCTAGACTGTATTTGTCTCTCTAAAGAGTGAGAAAATGATTCCTGATGAGTAACTAGCATTTCAGAGTGTTTTGTACTTGATCATTACATTTGATCCCTGATGGGGGGGGTGGTTATTGATTTCATTCCCATTTTGTAAATTATAACCCCGACAGCAGATAAATCATTTAGCCCAACGTTTGGCACAGTGCATGTCTCTATTGACTTGAAATTCAGGACTGTTAGCCGGCTTCCATGCTTCTTCCTAGTTTATATGCTCGAGTTCACCCCCGGCCCTTAGAACGAGTTACATATCACAATTAGGAAATAAAGGTCAACTTTATGTGTCAATTTGGCTAAGCCACAGTACTTAGATTTGGGTGAAATATTATTCTAGATGTTTCTGCGAAGATCTTTTCTATTTGAGACTAACAAATCAATAGACTTTGAGTAAAACAGATTACTCTTCATAATATGGTGGGCCTCGTCCAATCAGTCGAAGGGCTTAATAGAAAACTACTGAGGGAGTCCTGACAGCAGACCACATTTTAGACTCAAGCTGCAACTCTTTTTCTGGGTCACCAGGCCGCCAGCCTACCCTCTCGGTTTTGACTTGGCGAGCCTCCACAGGAGCCAATGCCTGAAACGAAATCTCTCTATTTCTGCACACCCTGTTGGTTCTAGTTCTCTGGAGGACCCTGGCTAGTCCAGATTTTGGTACTGCAGAGTGGGGCGCTGTTAACAAATACCTCAAATGACTCAAGGGGCTCTCGACCTGGGGAGTGGGGAGACCTGGAAGAGTTTTGGGGGTGCCTGACAGGAAGAGGCAAGATTACCTTGAAGGGACTCTCGATAGACACAAGAATGTCAACAGTGCTTCTGGTGAGGTCTCAGGTGGAAGCAAGGGATATGTTATTGGGAACTAGAGAAAAGGTGGTCCTCGTTCTCAAGGGACAAAACACTTGGCAGAACTGGGGGTGGCGTTTTGTGGAAGGCGGATCTTGTAGGTGATTCACTGGGGTATTTAGCTGAGGAGAGTCCTTTTTTTTTAAGTTTATTTATTTATTTTGAGAGAGAAAAAGCACACGCAGGGGAAGGACAGAGAGAGGGGGAGAGAGAGAACCCCAGACAGGCTCCGCGTGGTCATCACAGAGTCTGATGCGGGACTCAAACCCACAAACAATGAGATCATGACCTGAACTGACATCACAAGTTGGACACTTAACCAGGGGAGCCCCCCTGGCGCCCCTAGCTGGGGAGATTCCCAAGCAAAGCATTGCAGGTGCTGCCTGGTTTCTCCTTGCTTCTTTATAGCAAAATGTGACAGGTGGGAGATAAATCGAAGAAAGAATTGTCAGGCAACAGGGAAGCAGTATTTGAAGATCTGGAATTTTTCGGCCTGTCCGTATGGCCCGGAATGAGAACCAGTGGTCTGGACAGAACGCCAAGCGTGTGGCCGGACAATTATTTGGCTCTAAAGTGATTACAGGTGTGACTCATGGCTCCAATTAGTCGTCTCAGCAGAAACGCTGCCAGCTTGGACCGAAGGGGACGGAGACAGGACAAAACGAAGGAACGCCGTCGGCTTCTGAGACTCTGCAGGATGAGCCAGTGGGGCTATCCGTCTGTGAACATGTGTTATCCTTCCAGAACACAGAACTCCCGCCCAGGGCCTCAGGGTGGGCTGCCTCCCCGGGAGGCCAGAGGACAGAGCATGGCGCCAAGAAGGCTTATTCTCAAGCCTTAAGACCTCATGGAATTTGCCTTGCTAGGCTTCAGTCTTTGCTTGGTATCCATCACTCCTTTCTTCTTCCCGACTTTTCCTTTTTGAATAGTAATGTCTGTCCTCTGCCTGCTCCACCGTTGTGTTTTGGAAGGAGATAGCTTGTCTGGTTTCACAGAGGAATTTTGCCTCAGGACACGTCATTCCCTTGAGTCTCACTCTTATTCGCTGTGGATGGTATTTCGATGAGATCGTGAGCTTGGAGTTGGCGCTGGAGTGGGTTAAGACTTTGGGGCTGTTGGGATGGGGAGAGTGTAGTTTGCATTTTATGGGCCCCAAGGGTAGCTCGTTATGGGCTGCACTGTGTCCTCCCAAATTCACATGCTGAGGTCCTAACCGCCAGTTACCTCACTCAGAATGTGGTCACCGTTGGAGACCAGACCTTTACGAAGCTGAGTAGGTAAAATGATAGCAAAGTAAGATAAAATGAGGTTGTGTGGGGAGCCTAATCCAACAGGACCCGTGTCCTTACAAGAAGAGATTAGAATATGTAAGGGCAAATCAGGACCGACTCCATTTTGTTTAAGGGCAAACCGAGACTGACGCCATTTTGAGTCCCCAGTGCCTGCGCAGAAGCTTAAAACCTGCAACTTTCCGGTTCCAAAAGAACCACACCCAGTGACCTATGTAACAGGACTCTGACCCTTCCTCAGCCAATCTACTAGGGTCACGACCACCACCCCTCCCACTACCCTAGACCCCTTTAAAACTCTTGGGCTTTTGGAACACGGTCTCTCTCTCTCTCTCCACCCACTGCTGCGTTGGTACAGGTATGAGACTGAGGTCGAGCTAGCTTGAATAAAGGCTCTTTGTTCTTGCATCGGGCTCAGCTCCCTGGTAGTTCTTGGGGTTCCTGAATTCTGGGCATAAAGAATACAGACACATAGACCCAGAGGTGACACCGGGAGAAGGCGGCTCTCTGCAAGACAAGGAGAGAGGCCTCAGAGGAAACCAAACTTCCCAACATCTTTCTCTTGAACTTCCAGCCTCCAGAATTGTGAGAAGGTAAACTTATGTTGTGGAAACCCCCCAGTCTGTGGTATTTTGTTATGGCGGCCCTAGTAGACTAAAATGGTCGCCAGTGTCAATTAGATAATTTAGTGGAGGTTGGGGTGGGGGCGTTAGCCACACCATGTTTTTGGCATTACCAGGATGGATCTTGGTTATTTAACTGATTTTGTTATTTTAAAATTGATATTGTATAGACCTGACTTTGATTACATGTTTCTTCATCTCTGCTTTTTTTTTTTTTTTTTAGTGTAAAATTATGTTCTCTCCAGTCTATTGCTTTAATAGCCTGGGGGAGATATTTGCTCTTGAGGGTCATGTATCAAATCTGTTTCATTTTGGTCAAAATATCTTTCTTTCCTGGTAAACAAAAGTACACTGTGATTTTAAGTACAGAAACTCTTAGAAGAAAAAGTCTGCTTTGGATTCCAAGAAAGTTTCCTCGTATTATATTATTATAGTTCATCTTTATTATAGACTTCAGGGCTCCTATTTTACTTTCCGACACGACCTGGAACCAAGGTATCCCAAACGAGTGTCTCCCACCAGAAGGAATTGTAGGACCAAGAAACGAACGTCCTTGGTCACTCCCCTTCCGACTTCTCCCCAGGAGCACTCTAAAGAATCCCACTTTTATTTGCCCAGATTCCAACACTGAAGCACACATACATATGAAAAAAATAGCTGAAAATTTCCAATCGACATCTCGTCTTCTGGCTGCAGTTATCAACCCCGAAAGAAGAGAAGTAGCAGTGAAAAGGTGAAGGAGAATCTTGCTAACTTTCGTCGAGAGACTCAAACATCGTTTCTGTGCATCGGTGACACCGTAGCTCACAAACATCTTTTCTTGTTAATATCCTGGTTAACCAGAAGACCTTTCTTGTTTCCCCTAAAATTCTTTAAAAATTCACATACTGAGAAAACTCTGTGTCCAACCAGATTGATTTTTTTTAAACGATTGTGTCTCTTGAGTTTATATTCCCGTTAGAACAAGAAAAGTCTGCTCAGAAGAGTGTAGGAGATCGGAAAGCTCAGACACCAAATGGGGGAATTTCCATAGGCCTAGAATGTTATTTTTTCTGTCTTTAGGGTAGCATATTCCCCCCAAACTCCTCTCCCCCGCCTCCCACAACAAAACATATATAAACCAAACCAGACCATTCTAGATCCTGGTTCATTGGGTTTCAGGAGATTTTGAACTTCCGGGTCTTCTGCGCATTGTTGTCATTCTGGTCGGTGGCACACTGGACGGGCAGATTGTAGGTGAAAGAAGGAGCCTGGCTCCGTCACATACTCACCGTGCGTCCTTACCCAAGTCGTCCAGACTCTGAGCCTTGACGGGGAACCCATTGTATCTAACCTCGCAAATTTTCGCGTGCATTAAATGAGATCATGGATGTGGATTTACTCTGGAAACCGTAACGGGGCTGTGCGGATGGTAGTCATTATTTTCAAACAGCGTCTGTGACCTAGTTTTGATTGTGGTTGACTTGTGGAGAGAAGAGCGTTGCAAAGGCAGCTCGGCTCCTCTGGCACGAAACCGATTCCGGGACTTTGACTCCCGGCGATCACGTTACAGGGAGATACCCTGCCTCAGAGGGCGACTCGCCCCAGGGATGGTTCTTCCTGGCTAAGGAATGATCAGAAGCGTTTCTGTCAGCATCCTAAGTTCCGAAAACCCATTTAAATAAAACTCCCACTCGTCTAGAGAGCGTCCCCTCCAGCTTCAGTCATTTGGCTCGGTTCAGAGAAGGAAGATTCTTGTTGGGAGTTTTCCGTGTTTGATTATTTCCGTCGTTTGTAAGAACTTGACTTTTGTCACTCATACGTCCTTTTCAGACAAATCTTTTGATAGTTCTTTCGTTATGTCCATTTTCCTATTAGACGGTTTTATATAAGGGACTGCTTTTTACTGCTTAATTGGCATACGGCAGAGATGAATCATTAAAACAAAAATAAGAGGGGCGCCAGGGTGGCTCAGTCGGTTAAGCAGCCGACTTCGGCTCAGGTCGTGAGCTCATGGTTTGTGGGTTCGAGCCCCGCGTCGGGCTCTGTGCTTACAGCTCAGAGCCCGAGCCTGCTTTGGGTGCTGTGTCTCCCTCTCTCTCTGCCCTTCCACGGTCCCCACTCTGTCTCTCTCTCTCTCTCTCTCTCTCAAAAATAAATAAACATTAAAAAAAATTTAAAACAGATATAAGAAGTTGACCTCTGGTTCTTCGTACTGCATATCAGAGGCAATTCTTCAGCAGTACCTCAGTTTTTCCACTTGAAACTGTCCATTCAACCTGTTTATCGGGCAATCTCTGTGCTGCTTTCCTGGTCCAGGGAGGATCGTGCTCAAATGCAGAGAACAGGACCGCCCGGAAGACCCTTCCCACCTAGCTTGCCCACCTAGTTGACCTTTGCGTTCTGCGCGTACTTCAATTCTGACATCTTTTACCCATTATGTTATCTGTCGCCAGGAAAATTATTTTCGAGCCTTTTACGGTCGTATCCTTTTTGCTGCCCTCTCAAAATGTCACCCTAGCAAATTAGCACCATCGTTTCTTCTCCTGGCCACGTGGTGGGGCGGACCTTCGTGAAGCGGCCCTTCCCCTGGGGTTTGTCTGCTCGAAGGGGAGCTTGGGTGGTGACTGGGCTCCAGGGGCCCCGGGTTCTGCCTCCAGATTAACTCCAGGGTGTTGCCACCGTCGCTGGCACGCTCTGGGTCGCTGTTTATTCCTCCGGAAAATAAACCGTTTGGAGGAGCTGGCCTGCAAGATTTTCTCCAAATGTAGCTTTCCCACAGGTCTCAGGTATGTAGGTTATGGAAAGAATAAGCCCTCAGAGCCCAGCAGACCTGAGCTCCCGGTGACTTTGAGAGGAGTCGCTAAAATTCGTGAAGCCTCAGTATTCTCGTCTGTAAGGTAGGAATGATCATGCTAACCTCAACATTATAGGCATTCAGTGTATAGAAAATGCTTCTGTATAGAAAATACTGTGACACAGAAAAGAGAAATACATGGTTTCCCTCCTCCTCTTCTCATCCTCTCCTAAAAAAATGAAAGAAAAGCGACATGTGGAAATGAAATCAGAAGCTATCGGCGTATTTTGCTGTGGAGAAGGAAATGGGCCCCTTACCGTTGCCTGCTCTTGGAGAGCTCCGGGCTGGGCTGAGGCTCGCAGAACCTTCTGGTTCACTGACCCTCTAAGAGACGCTTCGCGGAGCATCATTCGAATCGTCTCTAGTCACCTTTGCGGAAGAAACAGGAGACAAACCATCTGACGGTGGCCCTGGGAAAGTGGGTAGCGTGAACGCAGTCAGAGAGACGTGGCGAATGTAGACAGCGACAGCTGTGACTCGTAAGGACATTTTTGGTGACTCTTGCAGACAACGGCAGAGAGAAGATGAGAAACCTTGAGGCTGCCCCAGGGACGTGCAGATGGAGCCACCACGCGTAGGTGGCTTCGTCCCCTCCGGCGGGATTAATGATCACGTTCCCTAGATTCTGGGGTAAGACGACAAGGTCAGAACTGACAGCGGCTTTTGGAAATCTGGGCTCCCCGAAGTTCCCACTTGGATTTCCTCCTCCATTTCCTGGTGGCATGGCGCGGTGCAGGATCGCTCTGCCTGCCTTCCTCTCGAGGGGAAGCCAGGACACAGTAGCTCAGGCGTGGCGGCCAGAGTGCTAGTCTGGCGAATGGGATGCATGCAGCAGTGGGAAACACAAACCTCTATATTTAAGTAAAATGGAAAATTAAGCCCGTTGTACTAGTGCGGCTTGGCGGACGTGGGGCTTAGCAGAGAAGCTCTGTAAGTAAGTGTCTCAGAGCTTGGAGGTGACTGCGCACTCTCTGTAAACCAACCATATGACACGGTCACCAGAAAAGTAAACTCAAAAGTAAAATGCATTATTAGAGGATTTATGACTTTTTTTTTAAGTGAGATGCTATTTCTCATGTCATTTGCATGGTCAGGGCTCTAACTGGAGTGTCCTTTTTTTTTTTCTTTAAATGTTTTTTAAAGTTTCTTTATTTATTTTGAGAGACAGAGAGAGCACAAGCAGGGGAGGGGCAGAGAGAAGGAGAGACAGAATCCCAAGCAGGCTGCGTGCCATCAGAACAGAAGCCCCGTGCGGGGCTCCAACTCACCAACCGAGAGACTGTGACCCAGGCCAAGATCAAGAGTGGGACGCTTAACGACTGCACCACCCAGGTGTCCCTCCGGTGCTGTTTTCAATGTCAAGGCTACTGATGAAGAGGAAATGGGAAATGGGGTCATATTAACCAAGGTGGATCACTGGGGGTTTGCCCACGCTGGTCACTTTGGAATGCGTCTCCCAGCTCTGGGAGGCGTTGTTCCTCTTTCAAGACCCTTGCGGGCACCTAGAGCCCCTGTGCGCTGTGCGCTAGCCCATGCCGTACGGTAATCCACAGTGGTCATTCCCAGGCAGGTGTTCAAGCCAGGGCTCCGTGGGGGCACAGACCGTTTCTCACTAGCCTTGCATCCCTGTTGCTCGTTCAGGAGTATCATTAGAGCTCTCTACCTGTTTGTCAAATAAACCGATTAATGAGAAGATTTTCATAAGGGTTTAATGATTCACCTACTTGTTTGACAGTGTTTATTGAGCTGCTACTAGGGTCTTCATGTGACTGCACAGGTTAGATCGTGCGCAGAGCCTGTCCTCAGTCTAACAGAGGTCTGTCATAGGAAGAGAGGCTGGGGCAGTTGGGGATATTTAACGAGGGTACAATGGTCTTAGGAAGAGCTTAGCAGCGTTTCCAATATTTAAAGAGCCGGAAGGGAGCGGACGCAGCTCGTGGAATTCCAGGGGGTAAAAGTTGGTGGGATTTTGAGGGAGAGGGATTCCTAACGGTAAGAGGAGTCCCAGGGACCGATGGAAAGGTTTGCTTGCAAATGGCCAACTGTGCCAGAGTGACGGTGTTTGTGGCCCGTGATGCCCGCCTGCCCAGAGGGGATGTCTGCTAGGAAAGAAGATGGACGGCCAAGTCCTGGGGTCTCTCTGGTCCCAGAGACTCTGTGTTTTCCCTGGAAGAGTGGTCTCGCAGAGCGGATCTTTGGTCCCAAGCTCTTACCTTTTTCTGCTAAAAAGAAAGCCCAAAGGCAAAACTCGATGAAGGGTCTACACGTGGAGAAACATTTCGGGGGGCTGCCCCAGTAAGACCCAAGAGAGAGTTCAGTGGCCTGCTTGAGGTAGACTCATGGGGTCACCTGGTTTGTCTCTGCCTCTCTGGTAGCCATCAATCTACCAGTGCAAAGCTTTACCTATGGACCGAGCATCCTAAACAGGACATGCTCAGCCATGGGGACTGTCTTGCTGTGCAAACTACGGTGAGTTTGCCACCTCTCTGGGCTTTAACGAAACAGCCCTCAGGCGCCCTGCTAGCTCTCACACGCCCGCCTTTTTGTTCTATTCAGCAATATCTTCTCTACTGACAGGTAAGCCGCTGCTTGAGTCAAATAAAGTACTCGTTTGTATATTCACGATGATAAATGCAATCCCTTGCTCACACATGTAAATTTTGTGCTCTGGAAATAAACGAGGAAGACAGTTTCGATGGCTCTTAAGCTGGTACCTGCAGAATTACGGAGAGTTTTCCATTCGCTGGAAGGGAGCGAGGTCATTATTTATTCTCTCTCACTAGCCAGATCGACGATTTTTTTTTTTTCCTCCCTGGATTGTTTTTCTGGCATTTCCCAACACCAGGAAACACATAAAATATGTTATTTGAGAAACTTCACAGGCGTGTTTCAAAATTGGGTGGAAACAACGTAGAAAAAGATACCTTTGTTTATTCGGAAAAATAAGCGGGACTTGGAAAAGCGTAAGTTATTTCGATTTAAGGGTTTGAATGACATTCCCACACTACAAACCAGCCAGTTCCTTTCTATTTTCTAAATTTTTTTTGGCAAAGGTTAGGATTTTGAGCGTGTAAACTTCGAATACGAGAGTCGTCTCTTATTTTTGCCCCAGTTCAAATGATTGGCTCTGATAGGCCCAGAAAAGATGGAATTGATAAAAATAGCAAATTGCTGTTGTTTTTACATCTCAGAAAGAACAACATCTATGACTTCTGACAACTGTTTCCTAGAAGGAGTTGGAACGCTCCGGAGCAGCCTCGTGAAGAGCTATACAAACACTGTTGGGGTAACCGATGGCCATTTAGAGACTTTGGAACCTAAGTCTGTTTGATTTCTGTGGCATCACAGAGAAACCTACAGCCTCTTAACAGCAACACTAAGTATCGTCATAACCGTCTTCTCCTTTTTATTACGAAAGTGACACCAATTAATGGCATCAAAGTTGGAAATATATTTAACATGATGACCTGGTGAGGCTGAGTAGCAGAGACTTCAAAAAGAAAAAAAACCCATCTATGTCATTTTACTTTATGATTGTCTTTGAGGGCTTTGAGATCAAGCCATATCCTGGTGGGCAGAAGAGGGTTTTGCCAGTGAGTGAATGTTCCAGTGCTTCATGATCCGGGGATGATGTAAATCCTGAAACAGGAAACGAGGGACCAGGAGGTAGGCCTTGCTCATGGTTTACAAATTAATTCTTCTAGAACAAACTCCTGGGGTCAGAGGTCAGTCTGGGCCAGGTTCCGAAGCACAGAGAAGCGTGGCGTGGCTTAGTGGTAGGTGACCTGCCCTTGCCCCGTAGGGTCAGATTGGAAGCCAGGCACCTGGGATGTGGCCTGGGAAGGTGGGTGTGGACCTGGGACAGCAGTTATAAGTGATTTCGTCCACACCGGTTCCCCTCCGTGGTCTCTGTATCTTACTGTGCATAGAAATCCGGGTTTGGGGGTGGTAGCCACAGACGCAGGGACAATACTGGCAGTGGTAGTAGTGACCGCGGCCACAAGACTCTTCTACAGAGCATATCACCTTGTAGGCGCTATTCTGAATACTGGGCGTGAACTCGTTTTGTCCCCACAGCAACGTTATGAGTTGGGTGCTAGTGTTTTCCCAGTCTGGCAGATTAGGGAACTAAGGCACAGGCAGGCCCCAGCGGAGGGTCCTGGATGTGAGCCCCGAGGTTGCGCGTGGCAGAACCAGAAGGGCTACTAAGTGGTGTGCTTCCCCCAGAGAAGAGCAGAGAGAGGTGGCGGCAGCAGCGCCGGGGGGAAAGGGCGCGGCCGGCTGATGTAGAGACCGCCCAACAAGTGCGGGTGAAGAAAACAGAGGGACTTGGCCCACGGCATGGTCAAAGCAGCATCAGAAGCAAGCAGTGTCTGCTTTAGGGCAATGAGATTCTCACTGAAATCGGGAGCAGGGCCACATGGTGTGGGTAATATATTAAGTGTATAAAACAGAATTGAAAAATCTGGGGGGCCTGGGCGGCTCAGTTGGTTGAGCATCTGACTCTTGATTTCAGCTCAGGTCATGATTTCATAGTTTGTGAGTTCGAGCCCCACATCAGGCTCTGCATGGACAGCCCGGAGCCTGCTTGGAATTCTCTGTCTCCCTTTCTCTCTGCCCTGTGAGTGCTCTCTCTTTTTCTCGAAAATAAATCCATAAATTTAAAAAAATAAAAATATGTAAAAATCACCCATAGGGTCACCACCGAAAGGTAATGACCATGAACACTTACGTATATATACACGTTTGTGTGGATATGTCTATATTCTTCCCTCGGTTTTATATTATAAAAAGTTTTCAAACGTACAGCAATGTCGAGAGATTTATATAAGGACCACAGTACACTCACCACCTAGAGACTTTGTCATTTCACTATGTTTGCTTTAGCACATGTATATCCGTCCCTTTATCCACTCCTCGATTTACCTTATTCTCTCTCTTATGCGCATCCCAGTAAGTTGCAGGCAGCAAACACCTCAGATCACCCAGACACACAATGCTTTTTCATGTGCTCTAGCACTCTAAGCCTGTTTCTCTCTCACTGAAATTTGTTATGGGCGTGGTTTTTAGTGGCTGTGGAAAACTTTATTGGTGAGCTCTATCACAGATGGTCGTGGCAACCGGAAGAAAACTTCCAAGCTCCTCCACCTACTACTCTTGCCCGCCCTGGGACATCTGTGCCCATGCTTTCTCCCCTCTCTCTTGTAACCAGGGAAGAACTGCCCAGAATAATGGTTGACCCAAGTAGATGTGCATTACGTATTCACTGAATACATAAATTTAACCAATGCCTATTTTCACGACATTCGCTGTCTCCGATTCTGTCCATCATCTATGTAAACATGGAAAGAAACATACCGATTTGCATTTTTACACTGCTTCCTAAGAATGATCTTTAAGGGGACTCTGGGTGGCTCAGTAAGTTGAGCATCAAACTCTAGACTTTGGCTCAGGTCCTGATCCCAAGGTCATGAGATCAAGACTCATGCCTAGCGTGGAGCCTGCTTAAGATTCTCTCTTTCCCTCTGCACCCCACTTACTCTCTCTCTGAAAAGAAATTATCATTAAGAAGTATAACTATTAAATTGAGGGTTATGCGCACTTTAAAGACTTCCTGCTGTGTTTGGCAAACTGTTTGTAGCTCGCCATTGGGATAGTGGTGCTGCCCCATGTCTTTGCAGGATTTAGTTTCACAAGCTTGGCAGCACTCATCAATTCAGCTAGTCGTATTATTCAAGAGGTTATGTAAACTCAGCTTGCAAAGAGCAACGCACTGAGTTGGGAGTAAATGTGGGTGCTCAGTAGGAGTTTGCAAAGTGGTTCTCCTGAGTGACTGCTCTCATCTCCGTTGCAAGCCTGTCTCAAAGATAGATGCTACCTCTCTCCCCTGCAGGTTCTTGGTCTGGACTCACATGAACTTTCCTGAGTGGGACCCAGGGACTCTGACCTAGAATTCCCAGTAACTGATCTAATCTCTTCATCTGTAGCCTCTGCTTTGCTGGGTAGGAGACGCTGGTCCTTCTAGCTCAGCAACAAGAGAGTACTATGGCCCACAAAACTCTCTGCCAACGAAGGACACCATACATACGGAGTCGTGCAGTCTGGTGGTCATGGCCAAGGTGCGTAAGAATTCGGATACGATTCTGAGCAACGTTCCCAATGCCTCAGGGTACAAATGAACTTTAATATCCCTGAAGATCAGAAAACTTCTTAAGGGTAATGATCTGTTCTCGATTCCTAGCAGTGGGAGGCCAGGTATTAGGCAATCGAACTCTAAATCTAATTTCACAGACTCGTGTCACTGCTTAGATGTGACTCCTCTTCCTTTACCAAAAAAAAATTTTTTTCTTTTTGAAAAAAATCTTTCCTTCAAAGCCCTTCAACCACACAATTCAGCTACTAACCGAGGCTCACCCTTTCGGATTTCCCCTGCTGTACTGTGGTGGAGGTGCTAATTAGCAGGGAGAGTGCCAAGTGGCAGGCAGCCAGAAGGAATAGCGGAGAACTCACAAGACCTGTACAAACCACAAATGGGATGGCCCATGCAGTCGCGAAGTCGAGACGCGCCTCTTAGGAGCCATGTATAAAATCCCCTCCCTCCTGCTTCAGAACATTGTCAGGTCGGCGACGGGCTCCAACCTCCTCACCCGGTGAATGGGAATTGTAATAGTACCTCACCCCCAGCTTGCTGAGTAAATAAAATCAGATAAGGTCAGCGGGCTAAGAAGCTATCCACTGTTGAGGACCCCCTTTGTGTCAGACCCTTGGCAATGTTTTCCATCGAATTCTCCCATTGACTCCGTAAGGTTTGATGGATGGGCCAACCACGGCAGGGAGACCTGCTGAATGTCACATACCGAGTAGTCCGACCTCCCTCCAAAGACTTCGCTCTTGCCGCTGAGCCATGGTGAAGTGCCTGGCATTTTGTGAACACTCAATCATGCCTGTTATTATTGGAGAGGACGGGGAAAAAAATCATCCCTTATTATGAATGACAACAACATATATTTAAAGCTGTTGGGAGCCTTTGTGTTCTGGCTTTCAACATCTGATTTACCTGTCCTGTTTTGCCCAGTTCACATGAACATTTGTTGTATAACCAGCCCGTGCTATTCCTGTGTAGAACTTCGGTTGCATAAATCTAAAACCTGCTGACCGCTGTCGATCTTTAAAATGTAATGAACTGAAGGATTCGTTTTTGAGCCTTGGGGCAGGATGGCCTTTTCACCATTTGCGGAGCTCAGCTTTTAGGAGGATAAGTTTGCTGCGTCTTTTCCATAATCCAGCTGAAGCCTGGATTCCAAGCAACTGAGGCTGAGATTTAAGTCTCTAAGAATGATATCAACTTAAATAAAACACGGCTTACGCATAAAGTCCCCGCAAACCCCGTGTCCGCATTCCATCAGGATGACGTAATAGAAGTTCGGGTCCCATGACCGCTCAGCAAGAAGGGAGTCAGCAGAGTGGTGATCTGTGAAAGCCCACGCGTCACAGTGGACTTTCTGAGGCTGGATGTACTTGGCCGCTGGTGGGTTTCTCAACTACAAAGATGATCTCTGTAAAAAAAAAAATGCAAACTAGGAAAAGTTTTGGTTAATGGAGGTCAAATTTTATGTGAAAAGAGGAGCAAATCAGGATTTAGCTTTCTTCTCCTTGGAGAAAAATCTCTATGTGGAGAAAAACATTCAAACATTTAGTCTCATCTATTTTGCTGGTGACTTGAATTGGAGCAATAAGATCCAAGGAAGGGAAAGGATTTGGGAGCCATGGGGTTCTTCCTCCTCCATTGGCACCAAAGCATAGCAGACTGTGGCCGTGTGGCCCCCCACTGAGGACAGATATCAGCTCAGACACCTGTCGTTCATTCATGTGGTGAAATGCAGGGTGCGACCTACACTGGGCTACTCGGCCCCTCCGTGTCTCACATTTTTCATCTGTAGAATAGGATAATAAAAGTACCAACCTCAATGGGTTGTGTGTGGATTAAATGAGTTTTAAATATTACTCAAATGTATAAATTTAAATTAAATAGGTAAATCTCTCAGAACAGACCGAGGCACATTGTAGGAGCTGAGGGTTTGTGATTGTTCTATGATGAAGACAGGAGCATGGTCCTGGGTGTGTGTGAAGTCTTTGGAATCCAATTGACCTGCTTCCAAAACCCAGTTCTCCTGTATACCACTTCCCTGACCTTGGCCACGTCACGCGAAGTCTCTGAGTCTCTTTCTTTCTCGAATTTGAAAATGGAGATGTCAATTCCTAACACTAGTAGCGTTTTGAAGAAAAGGACAAGATTCCATTTGATGATACGTGATAAGCATGGTGTGTTGGGAGCCGTTTGGGGCTCACAGGTTGAGACCCCTCCTTGTGCGGAAAAGGTGGTTGAAGCAGTTGTGAGCTGGCTGAATACTGGTGTGATTTGTGTAAACGTTAGGCTCCTATTATGTAAATTCACTCATTCATGGGCAAAGGACAAGCATTGGGAATTCTGTCCTTGCCAGATGGGTTGTACCTCCCCCATTGTAATTGGACGAATAGGCAGAATGACTCCTGGCCTGTTTATAGATAATTAACATAGGCAGGCCTAGGTAACTTCCTGCTCTCTCCCCAGCCTTAAATTTATATGCTAACTAACTTGAAAACAACTTGTAAGATTGAGGAAATCGCCTACTTTACTGATAAAACACATTATTGTTCAAACTATGCTTACTGATGGGCTGTCACTCATTGCTGTAATGTCACTCACTACTTTTAAATAAAGACTCTGAGACCTGCAGGGGCGGAAATGCCAGGATTGCCAGGGCTGCCTGCTTGGTCATCAGACTCCATCTCTCTGGTGGCTCTCTCACTTCACTTCGCCTGACCGTCAGTCCTTCGGGGACCCCTAGATTCGCCGGAACAAGGACCCCGGCCATGGTGTCTGGCCCATGACTAATTCTCTTAAGAAGTATTTGTGGAAGAAAGTACCCCTTTGGTTTTAAACACAGTCCCACACACATCCAAATACAATCACGTTGGACTACTTTCAGTTTTTCATGTTTAAGTTTTGGATACATCATAGAGAATCTGACTTAAAATTCCCGAACAGGTGAAACCCTCTGTTTCCTTTTTGGCAAATCACCTCAGAAAAGAAGTGTATTAAGTCAGCTCAGGCTCCTATAAAAAACACCATAGACTTGGGGGGGCTTAAACAACAGACATTAATTTCTTCAGCTTTGGAGGCTGGAAGTGCACGGACAAGGCGTGGCCGGGCTGGTTTCTCCTGAGACATCTCTTCTTGGCTTGTAGACGGCTGTCTTCTCCTGTGCCCTCACACAGTCTTTTTTCACTGACGAGTATCTCTAGTGTCTTCCTCTTCTTAAAAGGACACCAGTTTCATTGGATTAGGGCCACATCCTTATAACCTCATTTAACCTCAATTACCTCAGTTAAGGCCCTATCCTCAAATATAATCCCCTTGGAGATTAGGGTGGCAACATGTTGAGTTTGGGGGGACCACAGTTCAATCCGTAACAGGAAGCTTTTATATCACTTTTCGTTTCCTCATTCATGCTGACTCACTCATTCAGAGACACATCGTGTTGCGCTTAGCCATTTGGAAGCCAAGCGGATCAGCCTCAGAACCCGCCTGAACCTTTTGGTTGGGAAACTCTAGCTTTGGCGCCGGGAGGAAATACATTTCTGTTGTTCAAGCCACTTGGTCTGTGGTCCTCTCTCCTGGCGGCCCTCGCAAGCGAATCCACTTCCTTATCTAACTAATATATACTTAAAAAAAATTAAGCATCGACTAGGTCCCAATATTTCTTACAATTCTGAATGTGCAGGGCCTACTTCAGATTTGACAATTTGGAATTCGAACCCCAAAGACCTCCCCTGCCTACTCTTCCATGTCTAATCTCTGAGCGTCATGCATCTCAAAAATCATCCATCAGATAGTTCTGTCTTTTAGTGGCCTGGATGGCACCTCATCGGATCTTCTAAATAATTTCTCTAATTAGCATTGGAGTCTGGAATCGGATCCAGTAATAAAAAGAGAAGACTGCGTTTGAGCTGGCGTGAGCCTCCCCTGGGGCCTGTGACCTGTTCTGCCACTGAGACATTCCACTGAGACTTTCTCCCGTTCTGAAACATACAACTGTAGCCAGAATTTATGTGTCTGTTTACTCCTAAAAACGTCCTACAATAATTGGTCCCATGGCACTGGAAAAGCTTATCAAATGCAACAGAACGTACTCTTTAACCAAAAACTAAAAATCCACTTGGTTAAATTTTACTCGATGCGTTAATATCTCGCCCAGTTTAAATTCGTGCGGATCAGCCTCTTCTTGTATTGGTTTCCGTGGTTTAGCACGTGGTGAATGGTTAGCTCACCTCCTTCCAGACATTTCCTGCCGCCTCCTGGTCCCTCATACCCTTGGCTCTGACCTCAGGTGAACCACTTGATTTTTCTTACTCTGCGCAGGTCGCTGGGCTGGGTGAAGTTCAGGCGAGCTCATGACCATGAAAGTATTTTGAAATCCATGAGATGCTGTGCAGATTGTTACTATGATACTATCTGGATGGGTACAGTTTGTTATTTTCCCTAAGACGCCATTTCTTCATTTCTATTATCTATAAATATCTCCCATTTATACTGTAGCTTCTGACCATGTCTTTATAACTAATCGTTAGATCAGAAAAACAAAAACAAAAACAAAAAACCTCCTGAGGCTGAATCTTATTTAATTACCCTTGATTTCCATCAAGGTTAGCATAGGCTAGGGGATAGAGAAGCTTTAAAAATTTTTAATTTTTTTTAATGTTTATTTATTTTTGAGACAGAGAGAGACAGAGCATGAGGGGGGAGGGGCAGAGAGAGAGGGAGACACAGAATGTGAAGCAGGCTCCAGGCTCTGTGCACGGGGCTCAAACTCACAGACCGTGAGATCATGACCTGAGCCGAAGTCGGACGCTCAACCTACTGAGCCACCCAGGCACCCCTAAAAATTTTTTTAAAAACATTTACTTATTTTTGAGAGACAGAGAGAGACAGAGCATGAGTCTGGGAGGGGCAGAGAGAGAGAGAGAGAGGGAGACACAGAATCCGAAGCAGGTTCCAGGCTCTGAGCTGTCAGCACAGAGCCTGATGTGGGGCTCGAAGTCAAGAACCGTGAGATCATGACTTGAGCTGAAGTCGGGGGCTTAACCAACTGAACCACCCAGGCGCCCCTAGAGAAGCTTCTTTATAGTTTTTTTTTTTTTTTTTTCTGATATAAGGACTTTGAGGCCATGGCAGGGGATGGATTGCAGCATCTTTGTGTCTCAGTGACCAACCAAAAGCACGAAATTGTAAAAGCCAAGAAAGATTCACCCGCAGCCAAGTATTCAAGCACGGGAAGTTGTAAAATGTGGTGTCGTCCACTGTCACAGGCAGGCCGAAGGAAGGAAACAAAATTCTCGGCACGTCTAGGGATCACTCTGCCCCACGCCCTCATGGTATAGAGAGCAACAGGAAGTTAGAAAATTACGTGATTTCCCCATCAGCGCCTCTAAACTTAAGGAAAGCAGAATGAAAGGGTCTTGAATAAGATAAATCCCGCCCCATGGGAGAGGCTGGGAGGCTTCTCTCCTCCAGAGGCTCTGAGTTAGGGAGAGAGGAGTTTCCTGGGAGAAGTCCTAGGGCATGCTCAAACGTGGCAGCTAAATATTTACTTGGTCACCATCCAACCGCCACGGGATGCATGTCATCCGTGCATGTCACGGGAATCCCAAGCTGAAAAAAAAACCCCCAAGACCCAAAAAACACAGAACTGGGGTCTTTCCTTTAAAACTTTTGGGGAGAGCACATCAGAAGCAGATGGAAAATTGTTCTGCGGAAACTCTTCCACCCAGTGTTCAGAATCAATTCATTTGGAATTTGTCGAATCTTGGTTCACGGCTCGGAAGATGGTAAGTTCCTGCAGCCATCCCCCACGTGGAGGAGAACGAGCGTGTGTTGCATCGTCTTCTCCTACTTTTACTCAGTTGGGCGCTTTCCACTTCTAGATACTACCTGTCCTGGTGTCTACACTCTCCGGATTTCAGAGGTACCCACTTGTGAACGTGTATGTATGGGATCGAAGAGGAGTTTCTGTCTGTTCTCTCTTAGAACTCTCCTCCATGGCTCATCACCTTCAGCCAAAAGGTTCTTCGAAGCAGACTCAAGTGACTGTCAGAGAAAGTACAGTTTTAGGTTATTTTGAGCGTTCGGGTGTCTCCACGTCCCTGTCGAAGGCCTCTGAAACCTGCCAGCAGTCTGTTCTACTTCCTGCACATGAGATCTATTTTTATTCTGATTCTTGCTGTTACCACAGCAAGACTGGACAACTCTCTGGTGAAGGAGGATTCTGAAAGATGAGAACTATTTGTTCGGCCGTTTCCCCCCTTGTTGTAGGGCCGAGTGCAAGTCACCCACCCTGTTCGTGATTCCCGGGAGCCTCCCTGGGGCCATTGGAATCTCAGGGCCAAGGACCCCCCCCCCCAGGGTGACGCCACGTGGGGTTCGGAGTCCAAGCTGCCGGGTCAGTCATCTCTCCTCACACGGGAGTTCCTGTTTCGGGTCCACATTCGGTGTCTCTGGAGTTGGTTTCAACAGAGGGTTTCTTCTCTGTCTAGATGACGTGTCCCTCAAGGGGATGATCTTGGACTTCCGTTATGGTGAGGAGTCAACCGACGTCTGTTGGATGTCTCCTTTGCTCTGGACGTGTTCGGTAGCTCCCCAAGTCCTCATGACCGTTGGCAGAAATGGTCTCCGAGAGATGAAGAAACTGCCCGTGGTCACACGGTTAGTGGCTGTGCTGAGAACCAAGCCCCAGCTTGTGTTCTTTCCACCTTGCTGTGGGCCTCCGCAGGCTGGAGCTGAGGCCGACCTTCTCCACAAGTGTTCACCGGATGGCCAATGATGACAACGGCCACAGAGTAGAAAGGATGGAATTCTATGAATTTCTTGAGAAGCGAGGATGCTAGCTTGGCTTACCACACCTTAGAATGCTTCACTGGGGAGAAGCCCTTGGGCCCAGAGGACCAGAGGAAGGGGTGTCCTGTCTGCCAGGTAGGAATCTTCAAGAAGGAGGTCTCAGAAGGAATGTTGGGGGATAGGATGGCTCGGCAGGCCAGGTGTCAGAGCTTCAAAGTCAAAGATGCATTACTTACAGGATAAAGTCCCTGTCCAGTTAGGGTGACACACCCCTGCTCACCATCCGACCGTTGTCTGAGGGTCCGGCCACTGTTCCCGTGATCCCCACCCTGCTCCACACAGACAGCCTGCTGTTGACCGCTGCCCGTGCCCTGGCTGCCGCCTTGTCTTCACTCACGCTGCTTCCCCTGCCTAGAACGTCCCTATTCCCTCCACGTCTCTCCACACTCTCTCCGAAGTCTCATCAAAAGCCTTTTCTGGGTGCAGTCTTGATAGAAGCTTTTCAAAAGCAGACACAACATTCCGTTTCTCTGTTCGTGGGACTTAGCACTACAGATAATGTACAGGAGACCCCAAACTGAGTGTTTCTTGTGAGGATGAATGGATACATTCCCGGCACAGCAGGGAGAGGCAGTGGGGGGGGTGCGAAACCCTGCTGATCAGAAGACCCACTCTGGTCCTCACTCAGTCGCCTGTAGGCTTCGTGCCCTCAGGTAAATCACTTCCCTCCAATCCTGAGACTCCTCAGCTGTGAAATGATGTTGAAGTCTTAATCACCAGGTTCATGAGATTAAAAATAAGCCAAGAAATGCACACTTTACTCCGTGATGCGGGACTGGCTGTGGGTTAAAAATCCCATCCGCCAACATGAAATTAAAGACAGATAGATTACACTACATTCAAATTAAGAAGTTCAGATCCCCGGAGGACACCATCAAGGAAGTGAAAAGACAAGCTACAAACTAGGGGGTCATAACCGTAACATCAGGAACTGCCAGACTCTAGTAGTAAGAACTCCTCAAGTCAGGATAAAAAATCTACCCGGTAAATATGGACGAACGTACACGCAAGGCTTTCGCAGAAGAGGAGACATCAGATGAATAAACAGGTGGAAAGGGAAATTGAGGGCCCAGTGAGATGCCTTTCTGTCTCCACGCGACTGGCAAAATTGACATTTCCGTGGTTTGCAAGGAATAGGGGTCAGTGGTGTTTCAGCTACTTTGCTGTGGAAATGTAGTCATTCTGAAAAGCAGTTTATGATTCTTTTTTTTTTTTTAACGTTTATTTATTTTTGAGAGACATAGAGACAGAGCATGAGCAGGGGAGGGGCAGAGAGAGAGGGAAACACAGAATCCGAAGCAGGCTCCAGGCTCTGAGCCGTCAGCACAGAGCCCGATTCGGGGCTCGAACTCACAGACCGTGAGATCATGACCTGAGCCAAAGTCAGAGGCTTAACCGACTGAGCCACCCAGGCGCCCCTATGATTCTTTTATAAATTCCAACATTCGCATGCATCAGCGCCCTGCAATCCTCTCCCAAGTGTACGCTGGAGGGAAAGGTATACAGACCAGTGTGTACGTGGCTCACACGTGTACCAGGAGGTGTGCGGAAGACCGTTCATGGCAGCGCTGTTTCTAATGAAACAGTTCGTCGGACCCGTATGTCCACCACAGGGTGGGAAGGGGAGGGTGGATTAAACCAGGGGAGGGCCACACGAGAGGATATTACATAACAAACTTGAATGATAAACACTCTGGATAAATAATAACATGATCGTGAATGGAAGAAGCAAGCCTGGTACATGAGTATCAGTACGAGAATTCTGTGGAGTTTAAAATTAAGAAAGCGATGATACCTCGTTATGCATACGCATAAACGCGATATAATGAACGCAAAGTTCTGGAAATCCGTTACCTCTGGTGGGGGAGGGGAGACGGTATGTGGGAGGAGCACAAGATAAATTGTAATTAGAAGTGTCTAGTTCTGGGCTTAGGTGGCAGGGTCATGGAGTTCTTTATGATTTTTTAAAATTTTTTCAACTGTTTTCATATATATTTTTTTTATTATAATAGTTTATTTTCAAATTGGTTTACATATAACACCCAGTGTTCATCCCAACATGTGCCCTTTTTAATGCCCATCACCCCCTCTCCCCCCTCCCTCATCCCCCTCACCCTCAGTTTTTTCTTAGTCTTTGAGAGTCTCTTATGTTTTATCTCCCTCCCTCTCTGTGTCTTTTTTTTCTTTCCCCTCTTCCCCTCCCCCTGGTTTTTGCTTAGTTTCACAAAGTCCACCTATTCGTGGAAACATATGGTATCTGTCTTTTTCTGACTGACTTATTTCACTTAACATAATACCTTCCAGTTCCATCCATGTTGCTACACATGGCCAGATTTCATTTTTTCTCATTGCCACGTAGTAGTCCATTGTATATAAGTACCATAACTTCTTTATCCATTCGTCTGTTGATGGGCACTTGGTCTCTTTCCATGACTTGGCTATTGTCGAAAGTGCTGCTATGAACATTGGGGTACACGTGCTCCTATGCATCAGCATTCCTGTGTCTCTTGGGTAGATTCCTAGCAGGGCTATTGCTGGGTCATAGGGTAGCTCTATTTTCATTTTTTTGAGGAACCTCCACACCGTTTTCCAGAGTGGCTGCACCAGTTTGCATTCCCACCAACAGTGTAGGAGGGTGCCTACTTCTCCACATCCTCGCCAGCATCTATAGTTTCCTGATTTGTTCATTTTAGCCACTCTGACTGGTGTGAGGTGGTATCTCAGTGTAGTTTTGATTTGTATTTCCCTGATGATGAGTGACATTGAGCATCGTTTCATGTGTCTGTTGGCCATCTGAATGTCCCCTTTGGAGAAGTGTCTATTCATATCTTCCGCCCATTTCTTCACTGGGTTGTTTGTTTTTCGGGTTTGGAGTTTGGTAAGTTCTTTATAAATTTTAGATATTAGTCCTTTATCCGATATGTCATTTGCGATGATCTTTTCCCATTCCGTTGGTTGCCTATTCGTTTTGTTGGTTGTTTCTTTTGCCGTGCAGAAGCTTTTTATCTTGATGAGATCCCAATAGTTCATCTTTGCTTTTAATTCTCTTGCCTTTGGAGACGTGTCGAGTAAGAAATTTGTGCATCTTAGGTCAAAGAGGCTTTTTCCTGTTTTCTCCTCTAGGATTTTGACGGTTTCCTGCCTCACATTCAGATCTTTTATCCATTTAGAATTTATTTTTGTGAGTGGTGTAAGAAAGTGGTCTAGTTTCATTCTTTTGCATGTTGCTGTCCAATTCTCTCAGCACCATTTGTTAAAAAGGCTGTCTTTTTTCCATTGGATACATTTTCCCGCTTTGTCAAAGATTAGTTGGCCATATACTTGCGGGTCCATTTCTGAGTTTTCTATTCTATTCCATTGGTCTATGTGTCTGTTTTTGTGCCAATACCATACAGTCTTGATGACCACCGCTTTGTAGTAGAGGTTAAAGTCTGGGATTGTGATGCCTCCCACCTTGGTTTTATTCTTCAGTATTACTTTGGCTATTCGAGGTCTTTTGTGGTTCCATACAAATTTTAGGATTGTTTGCTCTAGCTTTGAGAAGAATGCTGGTGCAATTTTGATTGGGATTGCATTGAATGTGTAGATTGCTTTGGGTAGTATTGCCATTTTGACAATATTTATTCTTCCAATCCATGAGCATGGGATGTTTTTCCATTTCCTTGTGTCTTCCTCAATTTCCTTCATAAGTTTTTTATAGTTTTCAGTGTAGAGGTCTTTCACATCTTTGGTTAGGTTTATTCCTAAGTATTTTATGGTTTTTGGTGCAATTGTGAAAGGGATTAGCTTCTTTATTTCTCTTTCTGCTGCTTCATTGTTGGTGTATAGAAATGCCACCGATTTCTGTACATTGATTTTGTATCCTGCAACTTTGCTGAAATCATGAATCAGTTCTAGTAGGCTTTTGGTGGATTCTGTCGGGTTTTCCATGTAAAGTATCATGTCATCTGCAAAAAGTGAAAGTTTGACTTCCTCCTTGCCAATCTTGATGCCTTTTATTTTGTTTTGTTGTCTGATTGCTGATGCTCTGGGATGCAGCAAAGGCAGTCCTGAGAGGGAAATATATTGCAATCCAGGCCCATCTCAAGAAACAAGAAAAATCAATAACACAAATTCTAACAGCACGCCTAAAGGAACTAGAAGCAGATCAACTAAAACAACCCAAGCCCAGCAGAAAGAGAGAAATAACAAAGATCAGAGCTCAAATTAACCATATGGAGACAGAAAAGGTAGTGGAACAGATCAATGAAACCAAAAGCTGGTTCTTTGAAAAAATAAACAAAATAGACAAACCTCTAGCCAGGCTTCTCAAAAAGAAAAGAGAGAGAACTCAAATAAATAAAATCGTGAATGAAAAGGGAGAAATTACAACCAATCCCTCAGAGATACAAGCAATCATCAGAGAATACTATGAAAAATTATATGCCACCAAACTTGGCAATCTGGAAGAAATGGACAGCTTCCTAAATAGCCACACGCTACCAAAACTCAAACGGGAAGAAATAGAAAATTTGAACAGACCCATAACTAGTGAAGAAATAGAATCCATTATTAAAAACCTCCCAGCAAATAAAAGCCCTGGACCAGATGGCTTTCCTGCGGAATTTTACCAGACATTTAAAACAGAGTTAATTCCTATCCTCCTCAAGCTGTTCCAAAAAATTGAAACGGAAGGAAAACTCCCGGACTCATTCTATGAAGCCAGCATCACTTTGATTCCCAAACCAGATAGAGACCCAGCAAAGAAAGAAAATTACAGGCCAATATCCCTGATGAATATGGATGCAAAAATTCTCAACAAGATACTAGCAAATCGAATCCAACAGCATATAAAGAGAATTATCCACCATGATCAAGTAGGATTCATCCCTGGGTTGCAGGGCTGGTTCAATATTCGCAAATCAATCAACGTGATACATCACATCAACAAAAGAAAAGATAAGAACCATATGATCCTGTCAATAGATGCAGAAAAAGCATTTGACAAAATACAGCATCCTTTCTTAATAAAAACTCTGGAGAAAGTCGGGATAGAAGGAACATACTTAAACATCATAAAAGCCATATATGAAAAGCCCACAGCTCATATCATCCTCAATGGGGAAAAACTGAAAGACTTCCCCCTGAGATCAGGAACACGACAGGGGTGTCCACTCTCACCACTGCTATTTATCATATATTTTTTTTAACATTTATTTATTTTTGAGAGACAGAGAGACAGAGCGTGAGCAGGGGAAGGGCAGAGAGAGAGGGAGAGAGATTGAATCCCAAGCAGACTCCGTGCTGTCAGTGCAGAGCCCGATGTGGGGCTGGAACTCATGAACGGTGAGATCATGACCTGAGCTGAGATCAAGAGCCGAGGCCGAACTGACTGAGCCCCCCCCAGGGACCCCTCCAGTGCTCATTTTAAACAAATAAGCACAGACATTGCAGGGTCGTGCAAAGCTCCCCGATGACGATGTGCCATCACTGATTCAATTCAATTTAGCTCGATAGATCTTTTCCTCAAATACACTCATTACGTTTTTACTGTGTGCCCGTGTGCACGTGTGTCCGTATCGCAACTGTTGGGGAGAGGGCAGTAGGAAGGGGAACAAGAAAGGTGGAGTGACTCTGGCTCAGTTTGTCATCGACCTCAAATGTAGAATTATCCCTGGAAACAACGAATGATCTTGGGAAAACTCACTGCCCGTCTGTGCCTCAGTTTCCCTGTCTCTGAAGAGAAGAATGGACCCAGTGGCTTGGGAGTGCGGAGTTTCTGTGGCTCTTCCCTCCTGACTTTGCACACTTTTTTCTCAGCCTTCTCCTCCCTCCGGGATGTTGTCCCCACTCGCTGCCTCCGGGGCCATGCCCTGGGCGAGCCACAGTGGCCATGTGCAGAATTCCGGCCGCACGCCCCCCACCCCGTCAGCATCTACACTTCCTTCTCCGTCCGTCCAACCGCATTGGTTCATCACACAATTTAGTGCCCTGTAAACACGGCCGCTGCGCTTCGTTTCCCCGCGAGCGTTCTTGGAAACGGCGGCCAGGGAAGATTTGTTTCCAGTTGTGAACCAAATATGAAGGTCACATGATTTTGTGATTTCTTTTCCTCTCCCAAGAAATATGGGAGGCTTAAGCAGGCCAACCTTCCAATTAATCCTGAGAACAGCTGCCTTCGAGGTGGGTGAGCCTGAATATTATTCACTTTCGTGGTCATTTATCAAAGAAGAGACACTGTCTGCCGGCTTTAATCCGTCGGAGGCTACAATGGAGCGCAGCTGGAAGACCCCGGTTTCACGGGCGTGATCCGGGCCGTTACCTGGACCCGCGCGGGCTCTCGAGGAACAAGGACGGTAAACTACTGCGCTGTGCACACGGGGCGAGGGGCCTGTGCGCTCTGACACGTGGCGCCTGCGTCAGCATCCACCTGCTGGTCACAGGGCTTTGGGGCGCCCAGGGACCCCCACGGTGGCCCCACAAGTGCCTTTTTATGCCTGGTGGCACTTACATCGCTTGCCTACTTAGCTCCAGTGAGCAGGGGGCTTTGTCGGTCGTAAGTGCAGCTGGACCGTGGCCCACCTTGCATCAGGAGAGCATAGGAGGAGGGGCGCCCGGGTGGCTCAGTCGGCTAAGTGTCCGACTTGGGCTCAGGTCATGATCTCACAGTTCGTGAATCTGAGCCCTGCGTTGGACTCTGTGCTGACAGCTCGGAGCCTGGAGCCTGCTTCGGATTCTGTGTTTCCTCTCTCTGCCCCTCCCCTGCTCATGCTCTGTCTCTCTCTGTCTCTCAAAAGTAATAAACATTAAAAAAAAAAAAAAGAGTATAGGAGGAAAGAATCAAAAAGAAGAACATGTCGCATCAAAACCAATATCAGCAAGGGTGCCCGGGTGGCTCAGTTGGTTGAGGATCCAATTTCGGCTCAGGTCATGAGCTCGCGGTTTGCAAGTTCGAGCCCCAGGTCAGTCTCTCTGCTGCCCAGCACGAAGCCCCCTTCGGATCTTCTGTCCACCCCCGCCACTCCCCCACCTGTGCTCTCTCAAAAATAAATAAGCTTTTGAAAACAAAACAAAACCCCCAAATCAGCAATAAAGCCAAATTTACTCATCGTTGTGGGACATAGGGCAGGAAGGGCGGGACATGGGGACATGAGGGACACTTGCACAGACCAGGCGCTGTGCTGAGCACTTTGCAAATAACTGTCACTTCAGTCTGCACAACCACCCTGAAGCAGGCATTAGTAACCCAACATGGTTCTTGCTGTATGAATGCTGTGGGTCTTGCCCGGCAGGCCCTTGGCACAAAGGGGGTTCTCAATAGATGTCTGTTGAAGGAATGGATGGGTGGATGGCTAAAATGAGGCGACCTTTCGTATCTCCACACGAATTTAAAAGTGTATCTCAAAATGAAACAAAACAAAACAAAATAAAATAAAATAAAATAAAAGCTGTATCTCTCTTGCAAAGAGCTGTATTCAGGATCCTGGGAGGATTTTACTTTCCCCTAAATCTATACTGGCGAGATCTTCAGTGTGGGTTTCCCCAAATTCCACTCGGTCCTGTCTGTCGGATTCCCCGTGACCAGAATGGACCCAAACAGACGAGTCCTCCATGGTAGCAGGAAATAAATCCGTTAAGGATGGACTGGTGACTCATGTTCTGGAATGGTGGGGACGGTGAAATTAGGTGGTAGTAGATTGAGGGAGCACAAAATGAAGCAAAAAAAGAGAGAGGGGGAGAGAGAGAGAGAGAGAGAGAGAGAGAGCCTGAAAGTGCTGAGCAGATTCCGAACGATGGTCAGGGCTCCATGTGAGAGCAGCAGTGGGGCCGTCTCCTAGCATCTCCCTCCGGAAGGTGACTTCGGAATTTTCACCCCCGTTCCCACACAGGGAAATGGAGAAAGGTCTTGTGTGCTTGGAGGGGACACGTTCAGGGTCACATTCCCCAGGGTGTGTGTCCTTGGCTTCTAGCCTGAGCAGACTGCTGGGTCCTGGGCCCTCTTCCTGGCAACCCAGCCCCTGCCCTCATCTGTCACTCACTTGCTGGGGCCCTCGCACCACTGGTCTCGTCTCAGATTTCATGCCTGAACTGAACCCCTCGGCCCCCAAACCTGCTTGTGTCACCAATTCCCCTCACCGAGGCTGGAATTCTGATGTCATCTGGTATTCGCCAGGGTCTTCAGAACCTACAGAACAGGAAATACAGATATAGAAAGAGATTTATCACAAGGAATTGATTCATGCAATTATGGGAGCTGAGAAGTCTTGAGATCTTCAGGGTGAGTCAATCAGCAGGCTTGAGACCTGGGAAAAGCCAGTGTTTCAGTTTGAACCCAAAGGCAGGAAAAGGCCCCACCCCCAGTTCAAAGGTGGGTCAGGCTGGAAGAATTCTTTCTCAGGCTGGACTGTCAGCCTTTAGTGTTCTATTCAGACCTTCAACTGATTGCGTAAGGCCCGCCCAGCCTAGGGAGGACAATGTCCCTTACTCCGTCTACACACGAAAAGTTAATCACATCCAATGCACCCTCACAGAACCACCTAGAATTATGTTTGACCACATAGCTGAGCACCTGATGGCCCAGTCAGGGGACACATAAAATTAACCATCACTCGTTTTAGTCCGCGTAGCTAGTCACTTCTTCTCTCTCCTGAAAATGTCTCCCATATCGTTCCCTCTTCTCTTCCTGCTGCGACTGCCACAGGCCACAAGCCAGGGTCACCACACACATCCCCGCAGCCTCCGGGTAGAAATTGCTGCCCTCTGTCCTGAGAAGACAGCATGAGAACAGAGCAGGTCACCCTCCTCAGTGCCAACGTGTCACTTCTCTGTATCCTTCCGTCTCCTACAAAGTAACACGCAACCCCTTACGTGGTATCCATGGCTCTGTGTTCGAGTCCCAACCTGCTTCTTGCCTCACTTGTCATTTCGCTGCACAGGTACTCAGCTTCAACTCAGCGGGCAATTCATCTTCTCTCAAACACTCCTATCCCTTCGCTCCGAGGCATTTCCATATTCTCGAGAGCATTCGTGGTTCCTTCTGCACCTTCGAGAACTCGTAAGCGGCCTGCCAGACCTCTCTGCTTCCCGAGTCAAATAGGCCACCCACACACCTTTGCGTTCTGCCCCAGTGGTCTCTTTGCTCCCACCCCAGCGTGGTCTCAGTCTCCTGCAAATGTGTGCACGTGCCTCATTCTAGAAGATATGATTAGGATGTGGGACCCTGCGTCTCTGTGCAGTTTAATGCATCTCCCAGCAAGAATGGGCATTAGAGCCGCGAAGGTCCGAGTTTGAATCCTGACTGTATTAATTTCCAGCCATGTGATCTGGATGGAGCTACTTAATTTCTCTGAAGAGTAGGTTCCTTTATCTGGACAGCAGTGCTAAAAACCTTTCTTCCAGCCTTGTCGACTAGTGAAGAAAATGCCCGAACTATGTCCGGGTCCTAGTACACGTCAAAGACTTGGTGCGATCACAGAAGTGGATTTATAACCTTTCTCTCCTAGCATTTCATGAAGTCATCACATATCGGATGGGCATTCCTCATGTATGACTTTCTCCCCATTTTAGTTGGGTGTTTCCTCAATACATTCTATTTTCTACATAATTTTCGGAAGCATTTGAATTTATGTTCAGTGTTAGAAATCTCTTTCTCTCTCCCCGTTCTCTAACGGCTGACCACCCGGCCTGAATCTTCACCTGAGAGTGAGGACCAGTGGTAAAGCTCTACGTGACGGAAGTCTGCAATCGGTAGTCACCAATCTACTGCTGGCATGACCCCCGTAACACCAGAGGAAGCTGCGCTCTGGGCCTTGAAGGCACCAACGTGAATCCCCACCCTGATTCTTCCCAGGAGAAGCGATGTGCTGAAAATTATATTCAGCTGCAGGCGCTTCCAGCATCACATTCAGAAAGACAGAGCAGAAGTAGCTAGAGGCGATTTTCAGAGAACTCCTAATCAGTACGGAACCCAAATACAGACGTGGTTGTTGACACCCTGGGAAATGCCAGATCCAAGCTGGATCGCGGCCAGCAGAGCAATGGAGAGTCCTAGAGAGCTTATCTCAAGCCAATCTGTGTTACACGGGAGGCGTGAGAGCCAATTACCCTGGGTGGGGACACGAGCGCTCATCCCGTGCTCTACACCAGCGCCTCGGACCAGACAACGTCCAGGTGCGTCGGGCATTTCCTGAATCCTGGTGTTCTGCGAGTAGGTCCGTTGTCCTGCCCGGTGTTCTCTCCTGTGCTTCCGGCCTTCTCTTTCAACCCCACCCATTCTTCCTGGTCTGCTCCATTCCTTCCCGGGGCTTCCGGAACCACCTCGCCCTAAACGAATAACTCCTTGTGATAGATCTCCCGGCTTGACTTTTTTTAAAGTTTATTTTATTTATATGTTTGTTTATTTATTTATATATATATGGATTTATTTATTTTGAGAGAAAGAGAGAGCACATGGGGGAGGAGTAGAGAGAGGGGGAGAGAGACTCCCAAGCAGGCTCCCAGCTGTCTGCACAGCCCGACGTGGGGCTGGAGCCCGTGAACCAGGAGATCACGACATGAGCTGAAATCAAGGGTTGGACCGCTCCACCGCCTGAGCCACCCAGGCGCCCCCAGCCTTGACTTTTTGTCTGAATGTCAGGCACCTGTTTGAGCCCCTGACAGACACCTAAACTCAGCGTGCTTTTCTCCAGGTCTGTTACCCGGTGCTGGGAAACAGGTTCTTCGACTCCAAGCCAAGAGCTCTCTGCTCTTTACAGCGATGACTTTGGTATATGACATGGTGGCTAATTGAAATTAAGGCACCCATTTACAATGGTTTTGGGGAAGGTGACAGAAAGTCTGTAGCAATTACAGACTTAGAATTTGGATTCCAAAGATTTGGGTTCAAACCTCAAGATTCAACCTTCAAACGTTTCAGGCAGCATGGCTTAAATCATTTCCATTTGTAATAAATAGAACAGGAGAAGATATAATTAGTATAATTAGGTTAATAGCCTATATACTTATATACATGTATAGGTTAATTATATGTATGTATTATAATCGTGATTATATATGACATATATATCTTATATATGTATGTTACATATTTATACATGTTACATACATATATATTATATGTATATATTATCTGTATATATAACCTAATAATGTATAATTAGTATAGTTAGTATAATAATAGTGAGTTGTGATGTTGTGATTATCACGTGCAAGGCACTGGTCTAAGTGCTTCTATGTATTAGCTCATTTAATTCTCAAAACAACTCCGTTAAGGGTTATACTATTATTGTTTAAACTTTTAAAAAATGTTTCCATATTTATTGTCTGAGAGAGAGAGATGGTGAGCAGGGAAGGGACAGAGAGAGAGTGAGACAGAATCCCAAGCAGGTTCCCTGCTGACAGCACAGAGCCTGTTGCGGGATTCAAAGTCATGAACTGTGAGATCATGACCTGCGCCGAAATCAAGAGTCCAACGCTTAACCGACTGAGCCACCCAGGGGCCCCTCAAACTTTTCAGAGTAGGGAAGGGAGTCGGAGTTACGTGGTCCATTCTCGCTCGTGTTTGCAGTGGGGAATGCGTGAGATACAGTGCACAAGGCTCCTCCCAGCGCCCGCCACAGCAGGTTGGTATTGTCACCCTTTTCCCTCCACCTTCCTCTGCCCGCCAAGATGCTATCACCTTTACTTGATATCTTCTGTAGCTTAAATACGTGCATTTTTAGTTTTGCAACGTATACATGTTTGTATTAAATAGTGAATGAATATCGTTCTCCACACGTCTCTTGAAACGTCTGTCTCCCTAAAGATTCCCACTTACCCTCCTAGGAAAGTGAGGACCTCTCCAGGTCGAGATTCACCTGCTAAGGAGGTGATACATCACAGGCACTATCAACTTTTAATGTGTCATACTCTCTTTTTTCCGGAAACCCTTATCAGTGGCTGTGAGCACATAGAGGGTGACCTTCAGAGGTCAACACTTCCAGCAAGCATTCCAGCACTGAAATCCAGGCCCCTCATTGGGATGGGATGGCCTGGATGTATCAGGGGCAGATAGGTGGCCCTGATTTTCAGCTGGCCCGTGCTCGCTGGCCTGCAGGTACTCGCCAGCCCAGCCATGGCACTTGATGGTTTGTGTTTGAAAAGGGCCTGGCTGGGGAGGCCGTGCAGCCTAGCATTGGGTGTGGCAGTGCTTAGACAGGTAACATGTCCACACGGGACCAACCTTATAGTCTTGGTTTTAAATACAAAATTGCGGTTCCAACAGAAGAGGCTACCTAGCCAGTGGGAGTCAATGGCTCTATTGATTCTGTGAGTTCTATCAATAATCTGGGTATAATCTATTAATAATGATTTAAAATGGAAGACGTACTCATAGACAAAGAAACAGCAATGTAGACTTGATGGTAGAACCTGAATAAGACGTGTTGCACCCCAAAGCCTAGGGAGACACAGAGAAGCAGTCTTGCCTTTGGGCCATGGGTGAGGGGGTAACAATGGGCAGCCGGGGGGCCCTGGGAAGCTGGGGAAGGATGGCCCGCAGTCATCATCATCTTCTGGCTGGTGCTGTGAGGTGGAAGATAAAGGACGTATCTTGTGTGTTGGAAGGAAGAAAGGGAACATTCCAGGGGGGTAGCGTTTGAGATTCTGACTTAAACAGAATCAGTGGACATAAAACAAGTGAGCAAGATGTCAAGGTATAAAATGGTATTTGTATCCTTTCCTTGCTGAGGCCGATCTACCGTCGGTGCCTTTGTTTTGATGACCAGGATAGTAAGTAAAGAGGAAAACTGAAAGAAACCAAATGCTCTAAATTTTTCTGTAAAAAGAAAAAAAGATTGGACATTCAGGTGGTCTAGAGATTTCAATGAAAATTTAGAAATCCATCAAGGAAGTGAGATTTTGACAGTGGAGGGGGAAACCATCGATTGGTTTTTAAGAATTTTTTTTTTTCTGCACGTCTCATAATGTAATTTTCCCTTTGGTACCTTTGAGAAAAATCCACTCGGCATTAATATGCTTTTCAAAGCTTTTACTCTTCCTCTTTGGGATCAGATATGTATATCTCTTGAATGCAAGGCGGAACAGTAGAGTGTAAAAGTTTAGAGCACAGATTTTGTAACCACATGGCCAGAGTTCAAGTTCTAGCTCCACCGCTCATAGCTGTGTCATCTTGGGCAGGTATGGAACCTCTCTGTGCTTCGGTTCTGTCATTTACGTAACATGATAGTTGTAGTGCCCACTTAATAGGGTTGTTGAGAGGTAGAGATGAGGTGGCAACTGTAAAGCCTGGGACACAGTGCGTGCTATTCGGTGGGGCTGTTGAGTTACCATGTGGCACCTTGTTGGCGTTAACTGCAGTGTGGATTCTAGCTCTGTGTGGGAAGTGATTATTTTGGATTTTCAACTCATACCGAGTGATGTTGCTTATAAATTATCACCACAGAACTAAGTCAAGAATGCATCTTCAACATTTGTTTTCTTTCTTTTTTTTTTTTTTTAAATTCAAGTTTGTTAACATACAGTGTAGTCGTGGCTTCAGGAGTAGAACCCAGTGATTCATCTCCCACTTATGACACCAAGTGCTCATCCCAACAAGTGCCCTCCTTAATGCCCATCCCCCATCTAGCCCATCCTCCCCCACCTCCCCTGCAGCAGCCCTCAGTTTGTTCTCTGTGTTTAAGAGTCTCTTACGGTTTGCCCCCCTCTCTGTTTTTATCTTATTTTTCCTTCCCTTCCCCTGCATTCATCCTTTGTGTTTCTTGAATTCCACATAGAAGTGAAATCATATGATATGTGCCTTTTCTGGCTGACTTTATTTCACTTAGTGTAATACTCTCTAGTTCCATCCACATTGTTGTAAATGGCAGGATTTCATTCTTTCTCATCACTGAGTAGTTTCCATTGTGTGTACATATCACATCTTCTTTATCCATGCATCAGGGTTCTTCCCATAATTTGGCTATTGTTGATAGCGCTGCTATAACATTGGGGTGCATGTGCCCCTTTCAATCAGCATTTTTGTATCCTTTAGATAAATTCCTAGTAGTGCACCTTCAACATTTCTGTTGGCCCTAGGGAGCAAGGAGGTGGGAGCCATGTCAGCTCTTGAAATCCCACCCCAAAAAGAAAGGGAATCTGGAAATGGCGTTGAGATAGAAAGCAAAAGGTTTCTGTTTTGTCGTGTTTTGCTTTATGAAGGTAACAGTGATAATCAGGACCTAGCATTTCAGATGGAGAGCTTCCTTTATGTAGCATGATGCTAATTCACTTGCATAAGAAAACCAAAGAAATCATACTACAAGATGGAAGCCCACCTTGTTACCAAAGCCGAATGCCCTCTGGAAGGGGAGAGGATCGCTGGCCCATGAACTTGAACCAGGTCAAGGCTTGCTCTGCTGTGTCAGCTGAGGAGGGGGCCCCTCTGGAGCTGGAGCTCTGGGCTCACTGCTGACGGGGAGATGTGGAGGAACACAGCAAGGCGTAGGTGAGCGGGGCTCAAGCTGCTGGTAGGAATGCAGCAGAGGGCCGCCGATGGCAAACTGCACAGGTGGAGAAGCAGCAGAGGCTGCGGAAGTATCTAGGGGAACTGCCTGTCTGATGTTCTATGTAGTGAGGCCACCAGGGCCTCGGAGTCCGTGGCACACTCTCCAGACCCTCGAGGCAGAGTGGACAAGCGTGTTGACCACTGCCAGGCTGCCTGAAATTTCATGGCTGCATGGGGGTAGGAGGCAGAGAAGGTCCTTTTCCGTCTGTGTTTCAGTGAATGCTTTCACGGTAGGTCACCCAGCAGGTCCCTGGAGGAAGTTTGGAGAATCTGAAGATTCTGGGTCAGGGTAGTGCAGGACGGACTGAGAGCCAAGCCTTTCTGAAGAAACTGATTTCCCCAGAGACTCGGGTGGCCCCGGATGTCCCAGTCAGTGGAGCTGATTGGAGGAAGGGAAGAGAAAGAATGGCCTTTCCTGGAGAACGAGCCGCAAGAGACACAGCTGCCCGCTCAGGTCCCCGAGCAGACTTGGGCAATCGGAAGGTGGACACAGTGCCCAAAGGAGGTAGTGGCAAGGCCAGATAGATCGCTGACCCCCACCAGGGGACCCTCGGAATCAGAGCCCCTGCCTTGTCTCTGGCCTCCTGTTGGTGAGGTCTGGGTACGAACAGGGGTCCCTTGGCAGCCTGATTCCTGGGGTCCACATGACCAGCATGGGGTACAAACATTGCCTTGCCCAGGCCTTCGTGTGTGTGGACGCCCTTGCATCTGCTCTGTGTGTTGCAAGAAAGGAGAAATAGGACAGCCAGTGGCCGGCAGCATCCAGAATGGAGGGTTGGAGACACCTCCTCATTCCTTCCTTTCTATAGAAGAAACACATCTCCTCTTTGTGAAGGTCCACAGAGTTTATCATCATTGAGCCCAGAAGGAACGAAGATGATCTCTGTAGGTGGCCCCCAGCTCTTGTCCCGAGTCCCTCAAAAAATACTGAGAAGTTAAAAGGGTCGGAGTAACTTTTGGATGCATTTTGTGTGCTCCATCCTATGAATCTCCCTCAGGAGACCTCAGTCAACGTTTGCTTCCGGGGATTTTTTTTTTTTTTTGGCTGGGTGCTTCTCTTGCCACCATGGTCACAGAGACTGGCATGGTAGAGCCTAGGGAAAGGGAACCTCCTAGGTCAAATCAGGAAACAAAGGTCAAATTGTCTCTCTTGGATTCGGTTGATGCCCGAGCGTATGTGGCCCTGAAGCTTTTCTCGCCTGGGAGCTGTGCACACCTGGGTTACCCTGCGCCCAGAGAGAAGGGAGCGCGTGAGGTCATACAAAACGAGCATCGTGGCCAACGCTCAGCACAGCAAGGTGCTGTCTGTCTTTTGGTGCTAAGGGAGAAGAAGTCTATACCCGAAGGTGGGGCCCCGGCTGGGGACAGATGAGAGGAAGGAGAGCAAGAAAACAAGGGACAAGCCAACCTCAGGAACTGAGTGGTGGTGACTGGACCATTCACTTTCAGGAAAACAAGGACTTTCTATTTTCTTTACTTATTGTCAGTTTGTTCTGGTTCTAAGTGACATTTTGACTTCTTGGAATTGCAGAACTGGAAGACGCCACAGGCTACCCGACTGTAGTACTTCCTTCTCCACTTGTGAGGAAATGGTGGCCCAGAGAATGCTTATAATTGGTTGAAGCTTAGAAAGATTGGGCCAAAACTTTGATCCACTAGATTGAATTACATCAAGGTTTTTTTTAATGTTTATTTATTTATTTTTGAGAGAGAGAGAATGAGTGTGAGCAGGGAAGGGACAGAGAGAGAGAGAGGGAAACAGAGAATCCCAAGAAGGCTCCACACTGTCAGCATGGAGCCCGAGGTGGAGCTCTAACTCACAAACTGTGAGATCATGACCTGAGCTGAAACCAAGAGTCGGACACTCAACTGACTGAGCCACCCAGGCGCCCCGAATTATATCAAGGTTCATTTGGAAAATAGATGCTGATTTATTACTCTGCTCTGGGCATATTTACACTGCTGTTAAGAAGTAGAAAGTCTAGTTAGAGGCCTTTACCCGTGCCACATCAACCAAGAAAAATCAATTTTATGGTAATAATATTCACATTTTATAATGTATTAAGATTTTTCAAGGGTTTGAGCTCTATACTTGTGAAGATAGATATTATTTTCCTTTTAGAAAGAAGGACATAGATTTACTCAGTGGGGCTGAGTCACTGGGCAATGGGGTTCTTATCAGGAAAGAACGGGGACAGAGTTAGACACCTGTGTGGGCTTTTCCGACTGCACCCGCCCTCATCTCCCTGTAACAGACTTCAGTGCATTCCTGCTTTAGATATTAATATTTCTCCTGGATGATGGGGCATTTTATCCACGGACTGGAACATGCAGAGGGAAGAAAAGACCCTTTTTCCTGAATCTTTCTCTGAGCTTTCTCTCTGTACCATTTTCTGATTTTTTTTTTTTTGCCTCTGCTCACTCATTTTCCTTTCTTATCACTTATTCCTTTGTATTTTTCCCAGGGTTATTATTAAATACCGCAAAACCTTGGTTTGTGAGCATAATTCATTCCAGAAACACGCTGGTAACCCAAAGCACTTGTATGTCAAAGCGAATGTCAAGAACCTTTGGCTCAATTGTGATCATGTGACATTTGGCGTCATGTACCATTCGTATCGCAAGACATCGCTCATTTACCGAGTTAAAATTTATTAGAAATGCTTGCTCGTCTTGTGGAACACTCACAGAACAAGTTGCTCGCAGTCCAAGGTTTTACCGTATTCCAAAAGTACAAAATGTTGAAAGACTAGCACCAGGTTCCTTTCCCTTTCCATGAATTTGTCTATTCTGGCCATTTCAAATAAATGAAATCATGCAATACACGGTCTTTTGTGACTGGCCTTTTTCAGCAATCATGATGTTATCAACGTTCATCTGTGTTGTAACAGGAGACTCTACTTTGTTCTTTTTTTTACTGCCGAGTAATATTTCACCGTATGAATCCACCACATCTTGTTCGTATGTTCATCAGCTGATAGACATTTGGGTTATTTTCATCTTTTGACTCTTACGAATAACGCTGCTGTGAACGTTCACATACCAGTTTCCGCATGATGCATGTTTTCATTTGTCTTGGGCGTACACCTAGCAATGGTTCAGATGCTAACTTTATGTCTAGTATTTGGAGGAACTGCCAGACTATTTTGCAATAGCTGTTCCATTGAACAATTCCACCACGAGTGACTGGAAAATTCCCCTTTCTCCACATCTTGCCCAAACTTGTTAGTTTTCATTTTGTCAGTGCTTTTGTGGGCTGCTATTCTGTCTCCCTTTTTTCACTTTGGTCATTCTAGTGGGTGTGAAATAGTGCCTTCCTTTACACATCTCTTATCAAGGTGTGATTTGCAAGTAATTTCCCTTCTTCTCTGGGTAATATGTTCACTTTTATGATGATGGTTTTTGAAACACAAAAGTTTTTAATTTTTAATGAATTCCAATCTATTTTTTTTTGGTCACTTGTGCTATTCTTTTGTCACTTGTGCTTCTGGCGTCATAGCTAAAATACTATTGCCTCATGCCAGGGCACAGAGATTTACTCCTACGTTTTCTTCTGGAAGTTTTATAGTTTTTGGCTATTATATGTAGTTCTGTGCTCCATTTTGAGTTGATTTTTTAATATGGTGTGAGGTAGGGAGCCAACTTCCCTTTTTGTATGTGGATGTCCAGTTGTCCCAGTACTACTTGTTGAAAATGGTATTCTCCTGTTGAACTGTTTTGGCAGGCATGTTAAAATCAATGGACCTGATGTCAATTGTGTCACTTCCATTTCAATAGCTAGACTTGACATTCCCACTCACTGTTCTTATACAGTAAAACCTTGGGTTGCAAGTAGCTTGTTCTGCGAGTGTTCCCCAGAGGAGCAAGCAGCCCTAATACATTTTAACTTGACAAACGAGCGATGTCGTAATTAATACAAGTAGTACGTGCTGCCGAATGTCGCATGATCACAACTGAGCCAATGGTTCTTGACCTTCTCTTTGATACGTGAGTGCTTGGGATTACAAGCATGTTTCTGGAATCCACTGTGGTCGCAAGCCAAGGTTCGCCTGTATTTTATTCCATTCATGGCAACACCCCTGGCACCCTATTGGATTAACAGAGCAAAGATAGTCTAAAGGTTTGAATGAACTTGTTTTTAGAGGTGGGAGAGGAAAAGTCTCTCTGTGTAGGGTAGAAACCCCAGAAGCTATAAAAGAAATGATACATACAGAGAAATAAAAATTTCAAATTTGTGTTGGACACAGGGGAGCTAAAACGCAGTAAAGCAAACAGAACTGGGGCACCTATCTGCAACACGTATGACACATGAAAGGTTAATTTCCTTATTTAAGTCTTTAAAGCTCATATAAATCAATAAGACAAAGTAGTAAAAAATCCAATAAAGAATAGGCACAAGTAATTTAAAAAAGGAAAGAAAATGGACAAGAATCATGTTAAAAGGTGCTCAGTACATCTCTTAGTTAAGGAAGTGGTCACACATAGTGAAATGCCATGTTGCTTCATTAGTGAGGCAAACATTAAAGGGCCGGTTCCTCCAAAGTGCTGCTCAAACTGGGGCAATGGTGCCGGGAAAGACGCTCTCACACATTGGGAGACCGTAGCTACGCTGCTTCTGCTGTTCTGGATTGCAATTCGCCAGGGTTCATTAAAATCCAAATCACTCAGTGACTCCTGGGTGGCTCGATCTTAGCTCTGGCTCAGGTCACGATCTCGCCATTCGTTATTTCAAGTCCCTCCTCATCTCCGCCCTGATGGCGCGGAGTCTGCTTGGGATTCTCTCTGTCCCTCTCTGCTCGTCCCTCTCTTCCTCTCTCTGTCTCTCTCTCAAAAATAAATAAATAAACAAAAAATTAAAAAAATAAAATAAAATACAAATTGCTCATATTTTGATCTGTCAATCCCATTGCTATGAATATACTTGCCAGAGTAAAAAAACAAAAAACAAAAAACAAAAACCCAAAGCAAAACAAAATGCAAAACAAAAATAAGCTTGGAAGCAGCTTACATGTTTCATCAGGAAATCAAGTACCTCTGTATATCCTAAAATAGAAAAATCTTTACAATTAATTTTTAAGGGAAAAAGTTAGCCTGCTGAAAAGCACACAGTGTATGAACCAAATTGTACAACTGTTGAAACTGTAAACGTAAGATAAAATACAAATACAAACATACTAAGTGAAGATTTAGAAATCTGTGTTCACGCATACATACCGTCATAACCTTAGTCTACACACACCACTTGTCTTTTTAAAGACTACATGAAGTGACTATTAAGAGCAGTTATGTTTTGAGAGAGTGGCTGGGAAGGAAAGGACGCTTGTACTTTTCATTTGACAACATCGCCCACTGCTAAATAGCCAACTGCCTGTGGTCATTTTTTACTTCTAAAAATATAGTTACTTGGGATTATCCGAGTGGTGGAATTATGAGCAATGTTTTTCCTCCTTATGTACCTCTGCATTAAAAAAAAGTTAGAGTCCCTTTTAACATTCTTAAAATACCCACATCTTGTACCTCAGCAACTTCACTCTTAGTTTCTAAAGACGGTTGGGTGATGGGGCTATTGGAAGCCAGATGCTTACTGGAGAATGTTGTTAAATATTGACATTCATCTGCTCATTCTCTTTAAGATTGTGGTAAGATATTCATAACATGAGCTTTACCATTTTAACTCTTCGTAAGTGTAGAGTGCAGTGGTCTTAAGTCCACTCGCATTGTTGCGAAACCGTTACCACTATCCATCTCCGGAACTTTTCGTGATCCCAAACTGAAACTCTGAACCCATGAAACACTAACTCCTCCTTTCTTCCTCCTCCCAGCCCTTGGAAACCTCTGTTCTACTTTCTGACTCTATGAATTTGATTATTTTAGGTCCCTCTTATAAGTGGAATCACGTATTTGTCCTTTTGCATCTGCCTTATTTCATTTAGCATCATGTCCTTAAGATTCGTCCACGTTGTCATGTGTATCAGAATTTCCTTTATGATTAAGGTCAAATAATATTCCATGATATACATACACCACATATGGCTTTTACATTCATCCCTTGAGGGACATTTCCACCGTTTCGACTACTGTGAATAATCCTTCTATGAACATGGATCTATAGGAATCTGCTTAAGTTTCTGCTTTCACTTCTTTTGGGTATAGACCCAGAAGCAGAACTTCTGGATCATACGGCAATCCTACATTTAATTTCTTAAGGCAACGCCATACTGTTTTCCACAGTGGTTACGCCATCTTGCATTCCCACCAGCAACGTACGAAGGTCCTAATTTCTCCACATCCTTGCCAACATTTGTCTTGCATTTTCTCTTTGTGTGTTTGTCTTCTTCTTCTTATTATTATAGCCATCTTGATGGGTATGAGTTGCTATCTTATTGTGGTTTGGATCTGCATTTTTATTGCTCGTTCTTACAGCAAGGATTTACTGTGAGCTCCCAGGGGCCAAGCCTCGGGGTAAGCAGAGGCTCTAGAACTGCACAGTCGCTGCTATGTAGGGAGACACGGAAGTATGATGGGGAGAAAGATACGCAAATGCAGACTGGCATTACCCCCATTAGCACGTAGTGGGCTAGCGGCACGTGCACAGTCCTCTGGGAACAGTGTGCTAAATGGTTTCCTCGTTTGCTCTGTTATCTCTGATAGTTACCAGCCAGCTAAAGGTAGTGAGTTCCACATACGTACAAAGAAAATTACAGAATAAAACTTAACGTTGGGCAATTTCTACTCACTTACTTATTTTTCTCCCTGCAAATAGGGAAGATGAGCCTTCTTTGATTTTAGTCTTGGAACTCCAGGGTTCTTTGGAGGATATTCTGAGCCCTGCAGGCTTAAGTGAACCATGTATTTCCAGGGAGATGAGAGAAAACGGAGGGTAAAATACCCCTTTGTAAGTGCTTCATGTGCGGCCTTGGCCGTGATGAGGAACAGTGAAGGCAGTATTAATACCACACCTGGCAGTTGTAGAGGGCGTTTAACTCTTCAAAGCACAGGCCACATAATCACAGGAGGGGTGTCCGTGCTGAAAAAAGGTTCTCGCTTGCTTTTTCTTTTTTTTTTCTAATCTATAATTACTCATGTGCTTCATGCACCTGGTGGAAATTATATTTAACAGTATATGCAAATGCCGATTGCCTGAACGGGTTTATATTTTGCCTTGTTACTGTCTACGGTTTTCTTACATTGGACTTGGTCAGCCACTTTTTGTACCTGCTGTCCATCCTCTTGGGGGGGATATCCCCATTGATAGATATCTTGGAGGTATGGCATAAAATGTATGTGTTTTGCAAATATGATCAACTTCTTGAAAGATCAGCTTTTAAAACAAAGAAACAATGATTTTGCAGTCAGAGTAGGAGAAGCCTAAGCTGGTATTTCTTTGTGGCATCACTAGTTAATAGACAGCACACAAGTAATCGGTGATTTATAAATGTGGTAGCTTTCATAATAAGAATTCTTCCCAGTGGTCATGGAGGGGCCCTTAGATTTGTGTTCTTACCCCTTTTTAAATGACCTCCAGACCTCTCGATCTTCTTAATAGAATTGTAAAAACTGCTCTGGGTTTTTTTTTAGAGGAAAGGAAGGAGGATTTGATAGCTAACAAGAGAAGAGGTTTTTTCTCACTCGGTCAGGATGGACAAGTAGAACTTTGGGTCATATGGCAATCCTACATCTTTAATTTTTCAAGGCACCGCCGTACTGTTTTCCACAGTATGGCACCGTCTTATGTTCCCAGTGTGGCAGAAACTTCAGCAAATCTGGCTGGTTTCCTCAGGCTGTGGGAGGAAGGCAGAGCACTGGTACTTTGGGAGCTAAAGTGTCCAGAGATGAGTTAATGGGGGATTATGTCAGAAGTCCTGGAAGGATCCATTTGGTCTTTGATTCATTCAAGAAGTAGGAGTTTATTATCTCTCTCACATGTTGAATGTGTAGCCCCAAAAGATATGGTGGAGTCCTAATCCCTGTACCTGTGAATATGATCTTATTTGGAAATTGGGTCTTTACAGATACAATCAAGTTAAGGTGAGGCCATTCTGCATTAGGGTGGGCCCCTGATCCAATATGGCCGCTGTCCTTAGGCTAAAAGAAACAGAGAGCCCCTCAGGTGAAGATGGAGGCAGAGATTCGAGTGGGCATTTAGAAGCCCAGGATTTTGGGTAAACAATCAGAAGCTGGGAGAGAGGCAGTAACAGTTTCTCCCTCAAAACCCCCAGTAGTGCCAAGCCTGAAGACTTCCCACATCTAGAACTGTGAGGAATTAGATGTCCGTTTGTGGCACATTGTTGTGGGTAGGAAACACTCTGGAAAATTTCATACAGCTTCAAAGATACCAATGGCCTGCACGTACTGGGGAGTACCTGGTGAGTGGAACAGCACCATGACACCACCCCCGAAGAGATCGTACACCGATGGAGAAACGGTCAAGGGCACTGGGGGCAGTGGGTCTTGTGGAAGACAGTGGGCTTTGGGGTCAGACAGATGTGACTTCTGACCTCGAGCTGGTTTCTTAAATCTGTCCGGACCTTTTTGTCCCTCATCTGTACACTGCAGGGACCTAATACTTCCTTACGGGATTTCTGCGGATGCTTCCATCTGCCGATGGATTTAAGTCCACCTATTCAGCACCCTGAGGCCCTCAGCCGGCGTTTGTGCCAACAGCCTGGACGTGTTTTCTCTCCTTGGTCGGGCCATCCATTTAGAGTCGGTCTCTGTTCTTTGGATTTCATCTTGGTCACTTTGGTCCTTGCACCATGTTTATTTAAGGAACCGTTCCGTTGGGTGAAACCTCACAGCATTTAGGTTTTGGCTCAGTGCATTGGAACAATCTAGAGGGTATTTATAGCTCAAAACGTTTGTGCCCCCAAACCACATGATTTTCATCTCCTGACACTGAAGCAAACTTGGGTTGGGTGGGATGGGTAAGCCTGCCTGTGGTGTGGAGGACAGCGGACTGTCCAACAGCTGTCACTCATCTCTGTAAAAATCTTGGTCCTACCCTATCTAGTCAGTCCAAACTGGGAACTTTATCCGGCGATGTACATGGTGCCCCCCAACTATCATAATGTGGGCAGATGCTGTGTGAGCAACCTCATTGGCCATTCTTGGCTGATATCAGGCAAGATATTTTCACGGCTCATGGCTTGCTTTCTCTGGACTCACTTGGAGTGCCTTAAAAGATGCCTCCTGTAAAGAAAAAAAAAAAGTCATTTTGGGTCTTACGTGTTTTTCATATTCAGGTCTTGGCAAGACCTGAGTACACACAGGAAACTTTCTTCTGTTTCTTCTATACACCTGTGTAGGAATGAGCCAGGATTTATGAAGTTTGTCCTCTTCCAAAAAGCATTTTATCCCAAGCCAATACCATGACCTTAAGGTGCATTCCAGCAGTATCTCCAAAGGCAGTTGGGAGATTGGGCCACAAAAACATCAGGGCTTCCTAATCGAGAACTGAAGTTAGACCAGGGCAGCCTGTGGAGAAGGAAATATCTGGTGAAACAAGAGCTGTGTTTTTATTCTTTCGTTGCCAGAAAGCCAAAACCGAAGCTGGAATTTTGTGGTTTCGGCACTTTGAGCGCCTCCCAGTCATTTTGCACAGATGGTTCTGGTTTAAGGGTGAGACACTTCGTCCACCAGAGGGAACGGGGCCCAGTTAACGTGCCTGAGTGGCCCATTCTCCTGCCAAAGTACACTCTGCAGCCGGAGAAAATAAGAACTAGGAGAATATGGTTCTAAAGGCACCAATTAGGATGCAAAATGGAATGATAAAATTACTCTGCAACCCTGAAACTTGAACTTCCCTGCAGATTATGTCACCTTGGGAATATTAACTATGGCGTCTCGACTTCACAGTCAGTCATGGGTTTACCTATAATGACGGTGGTGACATTTCAAGAGTTCTTGCTTTTCCTTTGTCATTTGAGGAAACAGAGACTCTGAGGTGCTTCACGACTCACCATTTGCTAAGGATTGTGGGAAATGTCAACGTGAGATTTGCCTCAACTCTTTCCTTCACGACCGAATGGTGAAAACTTTTCCTGACCGTGTGCTCCTCTCTTGACTCCTTCCACACGTAACCGTCCTCCTATCTGCTCCTTCCTCCATCTTCCCCATCTCCTCTCAGCCCTTCCTTGAGTCTCTCAGCAACTTTCCACCCACCTAGTGTGAGTGGGGGCTGCCCACTGCACGTCCCCATGTCTTCCCCCTCCCTGCCAAGCTGGCACTGTACAAGAAAGTCCACGTCTCCTCCAGTACCGTTTCTGAAAGGCCTTCCTGTGTATCTGTACAGTGACTGACTTGCTGGAGGAGCACAGTTTTCCTCACCTGTGGACATCGGCTCTGTCGTCCCCTCCTATGTGGAGTACTTCCGGGGTCTCGTAGCACACACGCCATTTCTCTATGACAGCTTTTACCCTTCTGCTTTCCAGTTATTCACTTGATATTTGTACTGTGGGTTTCTTCATAGAGTGAGTCTACACTGTCTGGTACTGCATTCTCAGTGTCCTGGAGTACCTGGTACACAGAAGGGAGTCGATAATTGAGGTTCTTGTCGCCTTACAGCTTGACCCAGGGTTAGGGACTTTCCTCTGACATACTCGATTTTTCCACGTGGCTGGAACTTTCCTTCAGGCCCGTGTCACCTGGTCCAATGTATATACTCTTGTTAGGTTCAAATTTCAAATTTGAAAAACACAAAACAAAAAAGGGATATGTTACCATTATAGAGCGCTTTGCAATTTGCACTGTACTTTCATGACCGTTTTGATTTTTGGCTTTGTCTCTTTCGAGAGAGACGGGGAGGGCATATATTCAACCCATGGTTACCATCCCCCTTTTGCAGATGAGAAAATGGAGACTCGGAGAGGTTTTCCTCCTGGTGACAAAGCTGGTCAATGGCAGAGCTGGGGTTTGTACCCAGGGCTTCCGGATCCCAGCTCGAAATTCTCTAGCGACGTGGTATTGTTGTTAGAAAAGCATAACAATAATTTTGTGGGCTTTAGAAAACAAAGGAAAACCACAAGCCGCCATGATAGCAACCATAACAAAGCTCTCGAACCCTTCAGGATAGATGGTTATCTGTGTTTATTGGTATGTCACGTGCTGAGTTGCCACTGGGGTGCGAGCAGTGCCCCAAACCCAAGCACATAGGATGGGCCGTGATGGGCAGACATCGTCACAGCTCAGCAAGCACAAAGATTTGCAAACCTAAAACATTTACCAGGACTCGGCCCCACGAGTGAGTGAGCCAAGCTCCTGGGGTGTGGCCATGTTGCTCCATCAATAAAAACCTGAAAGAGACCTTGGCAGGGCTTCAGGGTTCACATCTGGGAAGAAAGGTATGATTCATCATTATTTTGCTCATGGTTGCAAGTGTAGCCCAGGCTTTCCTTCAGAGCCAAGTCGGACTGATTTACTCTGGCATTGCCTCTTCTGTGGGCCCTCGAAATGGCATTTTCAGGTTCCCCTTGGGAAAAGATGTAGGGGAAGTTATAAATATAAATATAAATATGAATACGAATATTTAAAACCAAATTTCCGGGGTGCCGGGGTTGCTTGGTCAGTTAAACGTCCGACTTCGGCTCAGGTCATGATCTCACGGTCCGTGAGTTTGAGCCCCGCATCGGGCTCTGTGCTGACAGCTCAGAGCCTGGAGCCTGCTTCGGATTCTGCCTCCCTCTCTCTCTGCCCCTCCTCCACTCTCTCTCTCTCTCTCTCTCTCTCTCTCTCTCTCTCTATCTCAAAAAGAAACAAACATTAAAAAAATTTTTTTAAACCAAATTTCCCATTCCAGTCTATGACCAATTAAGTGATTTTAGATGATGTCTCAATATTTAGAGATGATGTCTGTTCTATCCTGAGGCTATCCCAGTTATTCGAGGTAAAGGAGATCTTGGAAACTCCTTGGGTCTCTCAGGATGAGGCCCAGTGGAAGGGCACTCTATGTCTAATTGAGCTACTGAACCAAGAGCAAAATGGCTGCACTGGAGTAACCCATACCTGGCCCCTGCTCATGGATGGGGCGCCCAGCCCTCCTCTCTCTCCCCTCTTCTTCTTGAGCCACGTAGCTTCTCTCCTCGGACAAGCCTCCGTGACTAGCTTACTGGACCACAAGCCGCTTACTGGCTTCCCACTCTGCTGAGTGATGCGGGTAGGGCCTCAGACTCAGTTTATCCTTGTCCCACTCTGGGAGCCGTCACCTCGCCCAAGACCCTCTTTGAGCAGGGAGACAGCAGAGCCTGTAGGACAGAGCATCACTCCTGGGATCTGAGCCCTGGATCAGCCCAGCACAGAGCATGAGACTCCATGGGACCTTTGAAAGGCTCCGTTTCGGTCTCTCAGTGTCTGAAAAAATGGTGCAGTGCAAACAGAGGGTGTGTATGGGATTAGTTTCCTGGCTCGTATCCCTAATCTACATTCCTCAGCTTCCCTGGGCCTCAGTTTCCTTATTAATGACGATTAGAGTACTGAACCCACGGCCATAATATATGCCTTTTACAAAATTGCAGGTATAGTGGGGATTAATCGAGATTATGAATATAAAGCATTTTGTACAATACCCGTCTCATAGTAAGAATTCAGTAAATGCCAGTTATTTTTACTCTCCTTATTAGAAAGTGGCAGGACCTCTTTGGGAGTACCAAAGATGGGTGGTTCCGTTTAGTTGTGATAGAGACACTGGAGCCACCGAGGCCCACGGAAGAGGAGGAGGGTCCAGGTCAGGTGGCTCAGATGCCGTACAGGTGAGGTTGTGAGAAGGCGTCACCTACACAGTTGAATCCGAGGCTGCAACGCTCTAAGCCTTGGGTTGGGACCAAGCCAGACTCCGGGCCCCGGAAGGGAATGGACTTCCTCCTACATTGGGGGTTTGGAAGCCAACCTGGGAGGTGGCCCTTGATCTGGGAAGCCTCAGGCAGGGAGACCTGGACTCGGCAAATATTTAGAGCACCTTCCGAGGGCCAGGTACCGTATGGGTGTGGGACACAGAAGAGAACAGATATAGTCTCCATCCAGGACGATTCCAGCTTTGGGAGTTGGTCAAAGGAGCTGGCCTTAGCCCAAGTATCAGAAACTACACACCTCCAGAGATGCCTTTTTTAAAAAAAATTTTTAACTTTTATTTATTTTTGAGAGACAGAGCATGAATTGGGGAGGAACAGAAAGAGAGGGAGACACAGAATCCAAGGCAGGCTCCAGGCTCTGAGCTGTCAGCACAGAGCCCGATGCGGGGCTCCAACCCACGAACTGTGAGATCATGACCTGAGCTGAAGTCGGACGCTCAACTGACTGAGCCCCCCAGGTGCCCCCAGAGATGCTTGTAATTAAACAATCATTTGATATCGTTCTCCTGAAAAATAGTAAGCACAAGTATTTTGCAACCACATATACTAGGGGCTAACGTACAAGTGCATTGCTATGAGGACTACACTCAAGTAAAAGAATCTGTGTTCAAAGGGTCGAGGTTCGTGTGTTAGCGCCTGTGTGAACTCGGGTCTACTTTCTCATTCGCTTAATCACAAGATCGTTATTTTGTCAGGTTGTTACGAACATCGCATGAGACAGAGAAAGTGACTTTGCACACTGGGCCATCCAACGTTAACTGTCACTGTGTTTTAAAATACAGTCTCCCTCCTGAGAAATGAATAATGCATGTTTTTAACCTCTACCCACCCTTTCCCTTTTAAAGTTCTTGGGCAGATACTGCCATCTGCTTCCCTCTCATTTCGATGATTATAAGATACCTTGAGAAGCTAAAAGGTCTGTAATTTCCCTAAATCAGAAGTTTCGTGGTAATCCTTTGCCCTGGGAGCTGGGCCTTTAAGCGAATCTTCCAGAAATTGCTTTGCTTTTCTGTAGTTGTCCCTTTGAAGTGAGCCCATTTCTGGATGTTCTAGTCCTTCCTTTCCGGAGGCTTAGGGAGAGAGAGCAGTGACAGGTGTGGGGTACCACCCCACGTGGTATCTCATAGCCTGTGGCATCTCATACACGTTGGCTAAATCGGCCAGAGGCTGACAGAGCGAGTGAGTGATTCAAGACTCAAGAGCAAAGTCTACAGTGAAGGGAACTTGCCAAGCTGAGACTTGGTCCTTTGTGTCCGGAACTCTTCTCCCTGCCTCTGCGGAGACCCAGGTCTCTCTCTCTCTCTCTCTCTCTCTGTCTCTGGCCTTCACCTCCCCCAAGCCCATCCTGGTGGCAGGGATGAAAGTGTTAGCCAATCACGAATTTATGGTGTGACCGGGGCAGTGCAGGGTCGGGAAGTTTGATGCTTTCACATTTTGGGTGACTGTTCGAGAAAGAACATGTCTGCATTGGCTAGGGCTGCTAAAGTGAAGTGGCACAGACCGGGAGCTGGAAACAAGAGCTGACTTCCTCAAGGTTCCGGAGGCTGGAAGGGAGAGATCAGGCATCGGTAGGGTTGGTTTCTTCTGAGGTCTCTCTCCGGGGCTTGCAGGTGGCTGCCTTCCTTTCACGTGGTCTTCCGTGTGTGTGTGTGTGTGTGTGTGTCCCAACCTCTTCTTACAAGAACGTCAGTGGTATTGGATTAGTGCCCATTCTAGAGACCTCATTTTAACTTAATTACCTCTTTAAAGACCTGCTCTCCAAGGACGGGCGCATTCTGACGCACTGGGGGTCGAGGGTTACGGCACACGAATGCTGGGCGGGCACAATTCTGTCTATAACAGAATGCAAAGTTATGATCACACTTGAGGTTCCAGGCTCTGGAAGGGGCTTGTACAAGTGAGGGGCCCCGACTCTTAAGCTTTCTTAGTGTCCTGGTGCATTCACTTCTGTGCTGGCAGCTTCCATGTGGCTATTATGGTGTTGGTGCCTGCGGAGAGAGGAAGGAGGCCGCCCTGCGCTGAGGAGGGGTGCAGGGGCGGGGGCAGCTGGTTCCCGAGTGGGTTATTTGTGGGGAAGGGGAATTTGAGGGAGAGGAAGAGGAGCCGAGACGCTGCAAGCCTGCCGTGGGCTGACCTTGCAAGACCCAAAGGGCCCGAGTGGAAGATGATTAATTAAGGAGGCGGGTTGACTTCCTGCAAGAGTAAACTGATCCAGAGTAAGACAACACAACACACACAATACAGCACACAACACAGCACAACACAGCACACAACACAGCACAACACAGCACACAACACAGCACAGCACAGCGCATAACACACAACACAGCACAACACAGCACAACACAACACACAACACAGCACACAACACAGCACAACACAACACACAACACAGTGCAATACACAACACACAATACAACACAGCACACAACACACAACACAGCACAACACAGCACACATCACACAGCACAACACAACACACAACACAACACACAACACAACACAGAACAACACACAACACACAACACAACACAGCGCAGCACAACACAGCACAACACTACACAACACAACACAACACAACACAGTGCACAACACAGCACAACACAACACACAACACAACACAATGCAGCACAACACACAACACAGTGCAATACACAACACAACACACAGCACACAACACAACACACAGCACACAACACAACACACAACACAACACAACACACAACACAACACAACACACAACACAACACAACACACAACACAGCAGCACACAACACGCAACACAACAAAACACAACACACAACACAGCACCTCACAGCACAACACAGCACAGCACAACACAACACAACAAAACACAACACACAACACAGCACAACACTACACAACACAACAGCAACACCAGTGGGCATGACACCAGAGTATCCGGCATGGGATATGGTTCTTCCTGATGGACTCTGCCCCTTCCTTCCTACTCCCGGTAGCTTCCAGGCCTTCCAGAATGAGCACAGTCATGTGCACATGTGCACAGAAGACGCCCTCCCTCATGTCGGCTCCCCGTTCATCTTCCAAGCCAGGTGCTGGCAGTCACTTGTCCTGAGGAGGAAGCCCAGGGTCTGCAGACAAAGGTGACTTCCCCGAGGTCCATAGTGAGCAAGTACTGGGCCTTGTCTTCTGGCCAAGCTCTTTTTACTCTATTTCTCTTTGTGTGCCAGAGGCAACATCTTTAACGAATAAATATTCATGCTAACGGGTCTCTCATGACAAGGCAGCAAACTGGCGCCTTCAGGCCTGGGACACCGGCCATGCAGTGGACCTGGAGGAGGAGACTGTTCGGCCGAGAGGGAACAAGAGTGTCAGAGATCTGACGGGCCAGATGGAAGCAATGGAACTCCAACGTTCGCCCAGAGTCCTGTCGCCCAGTACAGGAGGGTATGACCTAGTCAGATAATTCGAACCTTGTAGGAAATATGGTGGGTCTGGTCTGGGAAACCAAACAAGAGAAGACCAAGGGAAGCCCAAGTGAGGAAACCGGAGTATGACTTCCTTCGTGCCTGCTTGATTCATGTTCACTCTACTTTGTAGTAATTACTCTAATTAGTGGTTTTGAGCATGATGAAAGAAAACAATTATGAGTATTTATAGCTGGTCAGTGGGTTACAGATTGGACAACCGAGGAAAGTAGACAACGAAGCATAGTTTAGCTGAACTTACTCCCCGTTATAATTAAAATTCACTACATTCTTCGTTACATTTATTTGGCCACCCTACAGCCTGTGACACGAGTTCGGAGCCACGTGAGAGCAGTTTTGGAGGCAGGGTCTCTGGCCTGATTGAGCTTTGTGTCCCAGCGTCTGTGTCCCAGGAGCCAGACGGTGGAGGCTGGTCGAGGGAATGAAATGAATTCGCACGAAGGTCCACCATATTGCCCTCAGAACGGATGGGCACCTTGGTTCTGTGTGGGAAGCCTGCTTCTCAGGCACGCGAGACCAAGATGAAATCCTGAAAATGTACGATGCACTTGGGGTGAGGGCGACCTGGTCGTTTTTCCTTCTGTCCTTGTGAAGACAGACTTCCGGGTGATGTACTGAAGTAGAACCACTCCTTGGGCATGCCCCGCGTGTTACGGTTTCACTACTTGTTATTTATATGATGACGCTTCCTCCCTTGCAAGATGGGATAAAAACTACCTAGCTGGTCGCTCGGTCAGGATTAAATGTAGGCATTCTACAGAGACGCTCAGTAAATATCTGGTATCGTTATCGGATGATAATGCAACATTATCACGCCATTCTTGTCTTCTCCTGCCAGGGCCTCTGACGCCCCCCCTCCTTGTTCTTCCCCCCTTCAGGTCAGCTCTGCCCTGATGCTTCCTGGTCCCTCTAACGTGTCATCAGATCCCAGTTCTTCACAGTCTTGCAGTGCTGCCTCTTGCTTGGCACCCTTGACCTGTCTCTCTAAGCAGCCCGGGTGGGAGACGAGAGATCACGCCCTCTGCTTCTCTTTCCTGTTTCTCTTTCACCCAAGTCGTAGAGGAGGATTGCAAATAGTTAGATACGATGAGACCGTCCTGATTTGGCCGCTTACTAGCCGTGTGGCTTCGAGTCGCTTATTTTGCCTCTTGAGCCACAGTTTTCCTGTCTGCGGAAAAACAGATGATAACGTCTACCTTGTAGGGTTACGGCGATTAGAAAGAGTCAGGTGTCAGTTCCTGGTGGAGATTTTAGCACCCAGGAGAGTGCTAACACAAACAGTGGGCCGATGATAAAGACGGCGATAGTGAGGGTAATATATGGATTGCAGCAATGATTGATAGTAGTGACAACCCAGCCAGACACTTGCAAATGATGTTTCTTATCCACCGTGTCTTAACTGGGATGAATTCAGCTATAAAGAATTCTGAACTTTGCAATAATCCTATGAGAAAGATGAGAGAACGTGATAAAAACAAATCATCTCTGAGCATTAACTGTGTACCAGCTGGTTTACGAATGCATAAAAGTCCATCACTGAAGCCGTAAAACCAGTGATAATAAATAATTAGCCCAAGATTGCAGAACCAGAAGGGAGCGCAGTGCCAGGATTTTAGCTCAGGTTCTCCTGATCTCAAAGTTCAAGTTCTTTCGTTGTCGGCCGTGGAAACAAGGGGCGATTCTAGGAGAAGAGAGCAGGCTTCCGTGCCCACCTGTGAAGTGCAGAGTTGGTAATCCACTCGCAGTGTCCGAGGGATGTGGTCCAGTTGGACTTGGCTCAGGCTGTGCCGGTCTTTGGGGGGGCCTGAGGAACGAGGGAGACCCTAGTAGGCCGCACTGGTGTTATAACACAGGCGTGTGAAGAGCTTGGGGGCTCCAGAGGCTTGGTGCCTGGCAGAAGCTTCTCTCCTTCAGGGCTCTGTAGACCAACCAAGCCCTGGACCAAACTCTACTCCAAAGACCAGAGCACACGAGAAAGTCCCGGGGGATGAGGTATGGTTTTGTGGCCCAAGCGACGTGATCAGTGCTGAAGCTCCCACTCTTAGTAAGAGTCAGGTGTCTTCCTCAGGGTCTTCGTAGGAACAGATCAGGGTTAGACTTTTAAGGCACTGTCCTCAGACCTGAAGCTCACAGAGCGGGAGGTCACGTAAGTCACAGAAACTCCGGAAAGTTGTAGCATCGCTTAGTTCTTGGTTCACAGAAAAGAAATCGGAGGGTCGTGGAAGTGATATAATTTCCCCCAAGGTTCTGTAGCTCCTAAGTGCTAGGACAGGGGTTTCAATTGGTGTTCTTTGCTTTTGTTGCTTGAGGTATCTCCCTATTCCAGAGATGGGAGAGGGGATTCCAGGAGACGGAGTGTGGGTAGGCTACGGACCCGGAAGGGAGGATGGTCACAATGCTGATTTGACGCAATCGGGCGAGTGGGTGGTCGGATGGAAAGTTGCACAATGGGCCCTGACATTCCCTAGAACTTCTCTGAGTGCGTTAAAACTGGACACCCGTCTAGTCCTTTACGACAACACCTGTGACGTCTGAGCTTTCTTCTCTCCTCATTGAAAGTAACGGAGTTTAGGGCAGGGTGGTCTTTGGAGCCAGATAAAATCGATTCCAAACTCCAGTGCCACTATTTCCTAACCTCTCTGGACTCAAGTCCTTCATTTAAGATGGGTATAACAAAGCCGGCCTCGAGGTGTCACTGAGCGGGTTGGGGTCCGGTGTAAAAAATCGTGTCACCCTTCTTGCCGTTTCTACTGTCATGAGCCTGCTTAGGGCTCTCCCATCTGGGAGGCTGCGTTTGGCAAGGACTTCCAAAGGAGAGAGAGATGGAGAGGGAAGGGGGAGAGAGGAGGGGAACAGGAGAACACAAGAACTGCTTTCTCTTCTGATTCTCGCTCGGGGAATCACGAGCATCCCCGAGGGCTTCCGCTGCGCCCAGCTTGGCTTCCCTGCCACCCGGTGTGTGCGGACGGAGGATGTGGGCGTGAGCTCACGGCCACGAACCCAGCTCCTTTGCCTTTGCATTGTCATGAGAGCCATATGGGTATGCTCTCCGTTTGCAAAGTGTGGGTTCGCGGCTCGGCTCTCCAATCGGCGCCTCGTACATGGAGAAGCAGCCCCCAGCCTCCTGCCTAGCGTGCTGTCCCTGGCGTCGAGGGACTTCGAGGGCTTGGAGGGACTTGGAAAATGTTACTCGGGTGCCGGTTTGACACACAGCAGCTCCCGCTATGGCTTCAGCCGGGACGCTGGGATCCATCAGGGTCGCCGGGCCCGCTTTCTCCAGGGAGAGAGAATTTTCCAGGGCCCATCATCTGCAAACTTCACAGCTGAGCGGACACGTGTCATAATCTGCCGATGAGTTTGTGGCCAGATGCCTCCTCCCCCTACTATTCATTCAGGCATGGGATAGACATTTATTAAGCACCTACTGTGTCCCGGGTCCTGAGCCAAGTAGCCAAGGCACAAGGACCGTGATAAATACTTAGTAAGGATACAGTTGCCACTTTTTGAAGATGCCGCCAGGCCACAAGAATATGAAGTGAGAGGCAACAGCAGCAGTGGTAATTTTCACGGTGTTTTAGTTCCGGTTTGGGTTGGATACTCATGCTTCTGTTCCTGTGTCTCCACCTCTTGTAACAGAGAGATCAGTCAGGAACAGACACAGTTTCTCTCTCTCTCTCTTTTTTAAATTTTTAAATGTTTGTTTTCATGAGAGAGAGAGAGAGAGAGAGACAGAGAGACAGAGGGTGAGAGGGGAAGGGGCAAAGAGAGGGAGACACAGACTCTGAAGCAGGCTCCAGGTTCTGAGCTGTCGGCACAGAGGCCGACGCGGGGCTCCAACACACGAACCACGAGCTCATGACCTGAACCAAAGTCGGACACACAACCGACTAAGCCACCCAGGTGCCCCCCCTCTTTTTAAAACGCTTATTTATTTATTTATTTAATTGATTTTTAATGTTTATTTATTTTTGAGAGAGAGAGAGAGAGAGACAGAGCATGAGTGGGGGAGGGACAGAGAGAGGGAGACACAGAATCCAAAGCAGGCTTCAGGCTCTGAGCTGTCAGCACAGAGCCCGACGCGGGGCTCGAACCCACGGACCGCGAGATCATGACCTGAGTCGAAGTCGGACGCTGAACCAAGCCACCCAGGTGCCCCTTATTTATTTATTTTGAGAGAGAGAGAGAGAGAGAGAAAGTGAGCACGCACAGGGGAGGGGCAGAGAGAGGAGAGAGAGACAATCCCAAGTAGGCTCCACCCTGCCAGCGTAGAGCCTGAGGTGGGGCTCGAACTTACCATCCATGAGATCACGACCTGAGCCAAAATCGAGAGTCAGACACTTGCTTAACGACTCAGCCAGCCAGGTGCCACACACTTTCTGTCTCTTACACATTTCATCGCTTATGACTTCCCCAGGAAAGAAAATCCATGAAAAGAAGTATTCATTTCAAATGCTAAGTATTCCTCAAGTGCTACGGGTCTACTGTTTCTCTTCCGGGACGTCTCCTAGCCGAGAGAGCTTCAAGCAATCATCTGGGATCCTCATGCCAATCTCGGTATTGGCCATGTGTCCGTGAGGCAGACACAGATGGTTTTCCGGTCAGGTGTAACCGAAATGTATTTTCTCAACAAAGTCTGGCTGACAATCCTGTCTCCACAAATGCATATCACATCTCGTAAAGAAACCATGCATATTGCATGAGCCTCCAAATGTAGAAACAGATCCTCATAAAATACAAGGCTCAAAATAAAACCGAAACATTTCAAAACAACAGCAGTGGCAACGCCACTAATTTATTTATTTATTTATTTATTTCCATCAAGATCAAGGCAGGGGGTGGGGAATAATAAAAAAAAAAAACCTTCCCACAGTCCTCAGGCAGAACCTGAAAATCCCAGCAGGCATGACGTGAGCTCGAGGTGGGTCCTGAATACAGGTGTGGGACGTGAGCAATTTCACTGAGCAAAAACTTCTTCTCCTGATCCGGAAGTCGGCAAAGAGAACAGCAAGATCAAGTAGGAGTTTTTCAGAACAGAGTTAGAAGCTCTCCTTTCTAAATAATCTGAGGTCTCGGTGCCTGTGGAGGGGGGCAGGGGGTGGGTTCCACCCGGGTCTGGTCATTTTCACGCTCTGGTCTGGTCGTTTTCACTCTCTGGTCCTGTCGTTTTCACTCTTGCTTGTGCGGTGGTCCCTGGCAGGTGCCGGGCCGACGTCCTGCTTGTTTTTGCCAGGTGCCTGGCGCAGTGCCCGAGATCTAGGGTGTGTCGACTGGAGACCTTTCTCCATCCCAAGTAGTTCGCTCTGCTTCCACATCTGTCTCGCTATAGAACACACACTAGTATCTGTGTTAGAGAGATATGTTAGACATAACCTTGAAGGTGCTCCAATGTACGAAAAAAGTAACATTTTGGAACTTGATACTTTATTATTATTTTTTAAATGTTTTTAAATGTATACTTATTTTTGAGAGACAGAGACAGAGTGTGAGTGGGGAAGGAGCAGAGAGAGAGGGAGACACAGAATCCGAAGCAGGCTCCAGGCTCTGAGCTGTCAGCACAGAGCCCAATGCAGAGCTTGAACTCACAAACCGTGAGATCATGACCTGAGCTGAAGTCGGACGCTCAACCGACTGAGCCACCCAGGAGCCCCTAGAACTGGGTACTTTATTATTAGTGCCCTGGACATCTGCTGATTTTAGGTTTCTAGAATCTCTTTCTTCTTCTTATAGTAACCACTACCTCCTTTCTTTTGAGAAATTGACCGTCCTTTCTTCTTTCCTTGAGGTTCTGGGATTTCCAGTGACAACAGTGGTAGGTAGTAGGAATTAACAGCAAAGACTGATCTGAGAAACATGTAGTTGAAAAAGTCAGCCCGACCGGGTAGCTGTTTGCCTGCGAGAGGTGAGGACAGGACGGGGAGTCTCGGGGGACTCCCGGGTTTCTGGCTTGTGTGAGTTTGGAGCCAGAGAAACAGGGTGAGAAGCAGGTCCCTGAGGGGACCCCGAGTCTGAGGGGTCCGTGGACTGTCCGCCTGAGCTTCTCCCCGGCACCGCACACCTCGCACCCCAGCGCTTTTGCTCAGGCTGCCCCCTCACTCGGGCTCACCTTGTGAAGTCTCTCCCCAGCGGGCATCTATTGCTTCTCCTCTCTGTGTTCTCCGCATCCCACACTGATTTAGGCAGAGTTTCTAGAAGGCCGTACTCATTGATTTGTTGGCCTACCTTTCTTCTCCCCTAGACTGGGTGCTTCCCAAGGACAAGAACGCGTGTGACTCCCCTTTCTGAGGGGCCGGCAGCCAGCACCCAGTGCACGGTGTTTAGGTCTGGAGGCCCTGGAGGAAACTACTAATGTCATGCCTGCCCCTATATTTTCTCGGGCAAGAGTGATACCGAGGACTTGGCACTCATCAGACCACCACTTTGAGGGGTTTCCTGGCTGTGCGCTGGGACGGCGCAAAGCCGCCCTCCCCCTCGCTTCTGATCCCCGTTTATGCCCTGAAGCTGATTCTGCAATTCTGTGGTCACAGACCAGAGCAGAACCTCGAAGCCCCGACACCTTGGGTTTGTGATCACAGGGCTGGAACCAGTGAAGTCAGTACCTACAGGAACCCCGGTGGGGGGCCTGTGTCCCCCACCTTGACCACCCTGGCCTGCCGGTGTCAGCAAAGGACACGTCTCAACGAGCTTTATTCAGGGACAGAAGCCAGGGACAACGAAATCTGTCATCAGGGTATAAGGGCACACACACACACACCCACACACACGCCCCGTTATGTTCACCTCAGCGATCGACAAACATCCACTGTGGAAGAGAAGCGGAATCCTCCCCGTTCCTGTTTCCAGGTACACGTGGTGTTTGACATCAGGATTGCCATTCGATTATTTTTCTTTTATCTTGTGAGGCTGTTTTGGGCGCGTAGGATCAGGTGAGGAGAGAGGTGCACGGAAGTTGCAAAGCCTTTTCCTGTAGGGCTGGGGGGAGAGAAAAGAACCCAGGAAGTTTGTGGATTGATAGCACACCTTGGCACTGCTCCTGACGCCGCCTCAGTTCTGGGCCTCAGCCCTGCAGGTTTCCTGCGCTCACTCACAGGGCCGCCTCGTGAATTGCGGAACTTTTAGACCCACACTGGTAAACAAGCAATTAACAACTGTTTCTGTCTGTTTCAAAGCCTGGTACTTTGAAGTAGCAATTAAAAGCTATGCAGAGCTGGTAACATGGAATTCACAGACTAATTACTACCCTCTGGGCATTTGATAGTTTCGAATGCATTCTACCATCGGAATCGGAACCCAAAAAAGTGGGGATAAGAGGTGGGGAAACAACTTGTCTCTTATCTTTTGCCAGTTTCTTTCTGTGCAGTGGTCTCATTTGCAAAAACCTCCACTGATAGAACCTTCCTCTTTTCCTGGGAAATCCTTTAGTTTCTCCTGCTGCTATCGCTGCTTGCGTTGTTGCTGCTGCGGGCTTTCCCCAAGCCCATACATGCGAAAAGCCCCCTGCATTTGCAGCCCAACACGCACCTCCCGCCACACGCTCCCCCCTTCCTCCGCCACAGATGTGTTGGTGCAGATGTGAGTCCTCTCTGCAAACAAACTGAAGATTATTTCAAGAGTCAGTCTGATGAGTAGTGAATATGAGCTGATTACTGTATTTGCAAAGAACCTTATTTTTCCCCAACATTGTACGAAAGAGCAGCCTAGTGTTTCTTCGTAGGCTTACAAATATAAGTAATCAATGTGTTATGTAAACATTTAATGATGTCCACACTCATGTTTACGAATCAACGGGCTATCATAATTGCATCTGTGTGATCTGATAGATGCAAACATAAACAGTAGCCACGATATCTTAGAAGTTCTCCTCATGGAATTTGGAAACATTTCTACCACAGGGAAAAATCCTATAGGAAGAATCATGATAGGATTCACGCTCGTCTATGATATATTCAATGATACGTGTAAAAAATTTTTTTTAATGTTTATTCATTTTTGAGAGAGAGAGAGACAGTGGGAGAGGGGCAGAGAGAGAGGGAGACACAGAATCCAAAGCAGGCTCCAGGCTATGAGCTGCCAGCACAGAGCCTGATGCGGGGTTCGAACTCGCGAGCTGTGAGAACATGACCTGAGCCAAAGTCAGACGTTTAACCGACTGAGCCACTCAGGCACCCCTACAGTTTTATTTGTAACAATTTCTTTGTGACTTAGGTTTTTTGTTTTTGTTTTTGTTTTTGTTTTTTAACAGTGGTGAGAACACTTAACATGAGATTTACCCTCTTAAATTTTTAAGTACACAACAGAGCATTGTTATCTCTAGGCAAAATGTTACAGGCAGGGTTCTAAAACTTACTCGTCTTGTGTAACTGAAACTTTATAACCTTTGAACACCAACTTCCTGTTTTCTTAGTGACTTGGGTTCTTGGGGTCTCAAAACTAGTTTTGATCTTCTTGATTTTCTGATTCCACCAGGCATTGCATTATTTGTTCACAACCTCACAAACGTTCACAGACACATCTTGATTTTTGGCTGTGCCATGTGGTTCAAAGTGCAGAGTCACCGACAGAGACCTGCTTTGGCTTCTGATGGTCCTGGGTACAAATCAGAGTTTGTTAGTTGACTTTGGGGCAGGTCAACTAGTCTCTTGGGTTGCGGCTTCTTCGGCTGTAGAGTGGGGAAAATTATGTACCTGGTGGGGCTGGTGAAGATTTTTTTCTTAGCGTACCTTAAAGTTTCTGGCAGATTGTAGATGCAGAATGAATAGTCATTTCTTCCCATTGCACCTTCTCTACCTGGAAGCCTGTTCTACAGCAGGCATGAAAGACAACCAGAAGAGCGTTCCCTGAGATATTTCTGGCATAAGTAGTTGGCAAAGCCAAGTCGTTTATGGAAACGAGGGAGAGAAGAAGGAATGCCGTGATGATATTTTTGGCATATACGCCCAGTGTTTTTTTTTTTAACACCTGGGCCAATGGATATTTCTTCGACTTGAAATGCTTTTTCTGGTCTATTTCGTCAATGAGTCCATGTCTTGCCCCAAACTTTTCTTTAAGACTTTCCCAGCCAAAGTTGCCCATGAGCCCGCGCTCTTCTGAACTTGGATGCATCTCTCTCATGTTTGTCTTTGTATCTTTTTATAGCTGTTGTAGACTTGGGGTGTAGTCTCTGCTGAAGTTTACCGAGAGGAAAGCCATCTCTGCCTATCGTTGTGTGTGGGCACCAAGGGGACCTGGCGAAGGGCTGTGTGTGGTAAGTGGTGTGTGAGTTTAGGGGTTCAAAAACCTGGATTTTGATTCCAGCTTTATTGTCTACTGTGTGATGGTGGCTAAGTCTCCTAGGCTTTCTTAGACTGGGTTTCCTCATTTGTGAAATGGCTGTAATAATCCTACCGGTTATTATTTTGTATAAATGTCCTGAAATCCTATTCAAAAGGGGTGCAATACAGAGATGTCTGGGTGGTTTGGTCAACTGAGTGTTTGACTTTTGATTTCAGCTCAGGTCATGATCCAAGGTCATGGGATCGAGCCCCACATCGGGCTCCGCACTGAGCATGGGACCTGCTTGGGAGTCTGTCCCTCTCTCCCTCCGCCCCTCTCTCCTGCTTGTGCATTCTCTCTCTCTCTCTTTAATAATAATAATAATAATAATAATAATAATAATAATAATAATAATAATAAAAGGGGGCACAATACAAACAAGATGAATGAAATGGTTTCTGCTCTCCCTTCACCGTGGGACTGTTGGACAGCCACAGGAAACCACAGTTGTGGAAGTATTTGATAAACAATAAATGCATTACGCATGCTGTTTAGAATCATTAGAAGCTCATTAAATATTTCCGGAGTCCATGCTTAATGAAAAGAAGATGGCTTCCATCTTTCTCTTCTATTAGCCTGGGAAGGAGGGTGGCAGGTTGAAAATATGCTTGTGGGGACAGGAGAAGTATCTCTCGTGGGAAGGGGACAGTCGAAGGAAGGGATCATCTAACACAAAGTAGGTGCTAAATAAACGGGTTTGGATGTGGTTGACTGAGTAAACATTGTAGTGGCTGGGAAGCTCTCTCTTAATGCGGGGAAACATTGAGAGATCAGAAGGAGACGATGGAAGCATTGGTTAGGCTCTTTCCTCTGGCTCTGGTGTTGCCTACTTCCTTTCGACGCATAGTTATTATTACTTAATTTTTAGAGCACTTAACACCTATTTTTTTGTTAATGTCTTCGTGTGTTTATTTATTTATCCCATTAGGTAGTTCAGTGTCTCTCTCCCCTTGCTAGATGACAGAAAAGCTCGAGGGGGCAGTGATATTTGACTGTTTGGCTCTCCCCTATATCCGCAGTGCTCAGAATGGTGCCTGGCACAGAGCAGGTACTTCAGAGATACTTGTGCACTGGATAAATGATGGGTTGTATTGTCTTCTTTACACGAGCAAGATATTCAGAAGAAACATCTTTTCGGCCCTAGGATTTGTCTTATTTTTTCCCCAGCATATGTCGCTCCTGTGACCAGCCTGGTGGGGGAGATAGGGTTACCTGAGGGCGGGATGGGGCACAGGGGTCGGGGTGTTTTTAACTTTCTCGGCCTCCATCGGCCTCACTTGTGGGGCTTCCATTCCTCCTCCTTTTTACTCTCAAATTTCTGGTTTCCTGCTTATCCCTGTCTTGGATTCTCTTGTCTGTTTATTTGCTCATTTGTTTGCCATTTGTCCCTTCCGCTCAAAGCTGGGGAGTGACCTGAATCCAGACTGCTTGGGATTGAATTCTGGTGCCCTCACGGACCAACCATACGGTTCTGGACAACTTACTTAACCCCTCGAAGCCGTATTTTCCTCAGCTGTAAAATGGGGGATAATAGCAGTATTTGTCTCCCAAAGTTGTTGAATTTCTTTTATTTTTTTAATGTTTATTTATTTTTGAGAGAGAGAGAGAGAGAGAGAGAGAGAGAGAGAGAGAGAGAATGAGCAGGGGAGGGGCAGAGAGAGAGGGAGACACAGAATCTGAAGCAGGCTCCAGGCTCTGAGCTGTCAGCACAGAGCCCGACACGGGGCTCGAACTCACAAATTGTGAGATCATGACCTGAGCCCAAGTCGGACACTTAACCAACTGAGCCACCCAGGCGCCCCCAAAGTTGTTGAATTTCTGAATGCACTTAGGGCACTTAGAAAAACACCAGGCACATAGTAAATGCTCAATGAAGTGCTGTTGTTGTTTGAATGTAAGTTACAAGAACACGGGGTCCTTAGTATCCTGATTTATTATGTTGTCCCCAGTGTCTGCTATAGAATAGTTACTAAATGTTGAGAGGTAAGTGAATAAATATGTCAGGACACCTAATTGTCGTCTAGACATCTGTCTTAACATCCTAGGCACAAGGAATTTTATTGAGTCAACATTTTTCGAGAGTACCTGCTATATTTCAGGCAGAATCCATCCATTTCCAGGGGAAATCTATCCATTTCTTTAGCTTTAGCAGATGGTTATTGATCAGTCACTGCGTGCTAGGTGCTGTTCTAGGTGCTGTGAACAGTAGGAGTGAGTCAGACACAAGCCCTGCCCCAAGGAGCCCGTAGTGTGCAGAGGAAACAGTACTGGGAGGTGAGGCCGGATTTCCGTCTTCAGGCAGCTTCTAGCACAGGCCAGAATGGCACTGTGCTCAATGAAGCCGCACCAAGGGCCTGTGGCCCCAAATGGCTGGTTCCGGGGCCGTCAGGGACTGGAATTCTATGGTCCAGGCTGCTCGAAGTGGGGTCACCAGAATCTCAGGCCCGACCCCAGACCTACTGAATCAGACACAGAGTTTAATAAAATTCTTAAGTGATCCGCATGCCCATTAAAGTTACTGGCTCTACAGGAAAGGCGTGATGCTGACCTCCCAGGCAGAAAACGTGCACGTGTCATTTGTGGGGAACACGCAGGAAACTGTACAGAACCAAACGAAGCCGCGAGTTGATCTCGGTGAAACGTGGAGGCCTCAAATTCTCATCTGTTCCTTTAAAATGGGAGAATAGACTCAACGAGATATCCTCTAGACCCGTCCACGTCGTAGTAAATGGCAAGATCTCGCCCCTTTTTACGACGGAGTAATATTCCATTGTATATAAATGACCACATTTTCTTTATCCATTCCTCATGGACACTCGGGCTGTATCCTTACCTCGGCTATTGCGAACAATACTGAAATAAACACGGGGGTGCATGTATCTTTTCCCATTCGTGTTTTCTTCTTCTTTGGGCAAATACCCAGTAGTGGAATTACTACTATTTTTACCTTAAAAGTTTTGAGATCGAATCGCTATGTTGTACACTTGAAACGGATGGTGTGTCCGCTATACTCAAATAAAAATCAGTAATAATGGGGAAATAGATTTAAAGGATCATGAGATAAAGGACACTTAAGTAGGTAAAACTCATGTTGGAGACAAGTCATGAACTTAGCTTGGTACTATGAAAAGAAACCCAGGCCATATGGAGACCTTTGTGGTTCTACACTCAAATTAATAAGGGGGTGACAAAAGTCTCGGGAAAAGTGGGGTGTCTTCTGGGTCTGACCCAGGTCCGACTCCTGGCTCCCTCCTTCACTGGCTGTGTGCTCTTGCTCAACGGTTTACATTTCTGAGCCTCAGCTTTTTCATTGAAAAAGGAATGTAAGAGCTCCTTTATAGGATGTTTTTGATGAATAATGTTATATACAAAAAAAGCCCTGCATATTCTAAAAGTATCATGGAGTTATTGCTACCGTTCGTTATTACTAAGTTATTACTAAGCTCTGTGCAGAAAGCAAAATATGTTTCGGAACACTGAGTCAAGAAACTTTGTTCCTGGTCCCAGCTCTGCCACCGAGTAGGCCTGTGGCTTTGATTCTGGCAGTGGGGGCTGAGATTTGCTGAAGTCTCACTACACACGGGGTTCTCTGCTTAGGGATGCCACACGCCACCCCAGTCGCTAATCGTAAGCCCTGTTGGCTGGTAGTTATTTCCCTTTTGCAGATAAAGTCAGCGAGGCTCAGGGAGAGGGAGTAACGTCCTCAAATCTAGGACGAGCCGCGTGTCCGTCTGGCTCCCGGGCTCTCTTGGCTTCAGTGTTTCTTCCTGTAACATGGAAGGAGATGGAATCAGCTTTCTCTCCAAGACTTTTTGGGTTTTTTTGGGTTTTTTTGGGCTAGATATTCTGTCATCTAATAAGGTATAGAAACATGCATAAATGAAGGCAGCAAGCCCGGGTTTCTCCCTTGTCCAGCATGGTACCAATGCAGAATAGACAGTTGAATGGTGATTATTGAAACAGCCTAGATAAATGTCTGAAATCAGCTAATTATACTCGGAGCATGTCTTTTATTTAAAATTATTTATTTATTTATTTATTTATTTATTTATTTATTTATTTAATGTGTATTTTATTTTATTTTATTTTGTATTTTGAGAGAGAGAGGGAGCATGAATGGGGGAGAGTCAGAGACAGAATCCCAAGCTGACAGCACGGAGCCCGATACGGGGCTCGAACTCACGAACCTTGGGATCATGACCTGAGCCGAAACTAAGAGCCAGACGCTCAACCAACTGAGCCACCCAGGCGGCCATGCGTCATTATTTAGATGCATGCGTCTCAAGTCTGCATCCATGACCTCACAATCCCAAGAATGCACAGATTCTGGTGATTTCAGAGATTTGGACCAGTCCGGGGTGGCGCCTCTTTGCTAATCCCTTTGACGAATGTTTGCTGAGCATCCCCAGTGCCGGGTTCTGGATGGGGTGCGGGGGTGGAGGGTATGGGGAGGGAAATGACCAATCCCTGTCACCAAGAGCCCATGGCACATGACAGTCACAGTCACAGTCACAGTTCACCGGGCTGCGGGGTCTGGGTAGCACAGACTCGAGCGCACAGACATAGAGCTACAGCCTCTGGTGAAGTTTCTCTCGGGTGCCTCAGGCACAGACAACTCAGCCAACGTCAGCGATGGTAAAACGCCACTCTGCGTCGGTAACCAGGACTTGTTAAAGGTGTGTAATAATTTTGAACTCCCAGCCGCAGTGATTGTTCGTGCCGTAACAAGCAGGTGAGTCATCTGAATTCAACAGGAACCACAGTTCTTTGAACTATATTTCTTAAATAGTTTCATAGTTTGAGCGTCTATTTCTTTTAATTCTGTTCACACTTTCCATTGGCCAAACACATCCTTTCTTCACAATCGTGAAGAGTCACCGTTGGCCTTGAAGCTGTTTACAAATTCAGAGTTTATAGAACTCAGAGTATTCACACTTTACCTGATGAGAAGGATTGGAGCCATCAGCCCTCCGAGAAGCCTTTCTTGAAGACGTCGTCCTCGTCATTAGTTGTATTATCTTCTGAAAGTACATCGTCATTGCCCTCCTCGTAAGGGGTTATAATAGTTTATTTATCTGTTTTCTTACCCGCTACACCGAGCTCAGTGAATGTGATTGAACTGAAATAACCCACATTCCCAGGTAGATTCATTTCCGATGGCTGGTGTAACACAGTCCCATAAACTGGGTGGCCTAGAACACTTTCATGTACTGTTCATTACTGTTTCATTTCTGGAGGCTAGAAGTCCAAAGTCAAGGTGTTGGCAGGGCCATGTTCCCTCTCAGACTCTGGGTAGAATTCTTCCTTGCCTCTTTCTAGCTTCTGACCATTGGCCAGCAATCCTCAGTGTTCCTTGGTTTCAGTGTTTCCACCACTCCGCTCACCTGCCTTCCCATGGCTTTCCTTCTGTTTCTTCACTTCATCTTCCCTCTGTGCACGTCTGGCCCTGTGTCCAAGTTTCTTTTTATGGTAAGGACATCAGTCATTTGGATTAGGGCCCACCCTTAATGACCTCATCCTAACCTGGTTGAATCTGCAAAAACCCTATTTCCAAATATGGTTACAAGCTGAGGTGCTGAGGGGTTAGGACTTCCAACATATTTAGGTGGATACGATTCATCTCTTAACACCAGGCTAGGGAGCTAGGGTGTTTATGGGGTTAACAAGATTTGGTTAGCATTACAGAAGGCTGCAATAGATAGATGTGGATGAGGCTGGGGGCTTCCTGGGGGCTTCACCTGAGCAGGGAAGGCTATGGAAAGAGTTTTAACTAAAGGCTGAGCCCCACCTTCTGAGGCTCTGCTGAGGATATTTTGCCTCTAATTTTGCCAGAACATTGCTTTATAACTTCTGGGTCCAGCCTGCTAAATGGGACCCTGACATCTACCCAAAGGGCTAAAGTCTATTCCTGCCTTCCGGGTTCCACTCTCTGACTTCAGTCATCAGCATTGTCTCTTTTGTGATCTGAGTCCATTCAAACCAACTCTGGGTTCACTTTGCCCTGTGGGCTTCTTATAACAGTAGATCTGGCAACACGATTTTCTTTAGTTGAGAACCTCAGAGACACCTCTTTTTATATAAACCTAAGGAGAAGTGTAAGAGCCATCATCTCTGACTCTCATGACAGCCCCACGGGGGACGCTGCACTGGGGTAGGGTAGAAATGATCTCTTTGGAGTAAGAGAAATAATGGAAGCTCAGAGAATTTATATTGACTTCACAAGGGCCACACAACTCATAAGGGTAAACTAAGAGTTGAATGCTGGTGTATCTGATTCCAGTCTTTATAAGTTCCAGCCACCTTGCTCCCGTCCGGTCCTTTGGCAGCCCCTAGGAAGGTTTTTGTACCTATTCCTGTTGAATAAACCAACCTCTGGAATGGCCAATACCTCCTTTGAATCTTCTCTTCTTTCTCAAGCCAGAAAGCAGGAGTGGACAAGACCAAGACAACCAGGTCATGGAATATTTTCCTCTGCTCTCCTGTGGGTGGCTCTCTGGGCTTTACGGCATCCGCTGCTTGTGCAGGGCTCTGGAATGCTCGAGTTCTCCATGGAGCACTCTGGCCTCAAGGCTGTGGGGAATCCATCATGTTTCAAAGTAAGTGGAAGATTGGCCTTCCAAACCCTGCCCACGAGTTAGCTCTCCACTGCCTCCTATGATGTCCCGGTTATAAATGGTCTTCTGAAAGTTTCCGATGTCGGGCAACTAAAGAGAAACCAGAGCAATAAGCTTGACAGGCATGTGTTCTGACAGAGAGACTGCATTAGTGGCCAACGTCCAAAGGCACTTTGGCGTCTCTGGTTCTTATCTCTCTCTCTGCCTCCTAAGAGGCATGTGGGCTGGGAGGGCATATACCATGCTGGCTGTTTTTGTCAGCCAAGCCACAGAAGGGAACCACACGGCCCCGAGGCCAACCTTGGCCAACCACAGGGGCCAGCTCTCAGGAGGGACCGTGGGGACAGCAAAGTTTGGGTTTCCGCTTTCTCACAGGAAGACTGAATTGACTGGCTCAGGACCACAGGCGCCTCACCGAGCAGGGGTGACTCAGCTTCCTCTGTGTGCCACGCGGCCTCGCTGAAAGCAGGGGCCCTGATAGCGTGGGGCTCCTCACGCCCGTGTGCTGCCATTCCACTTCCTGCTCTAGAAAACCTCCAGAAAGTGTTCAAGTCTGTGGTTACCTGAAGACTTGTTGAACTCACAAGTCTGCAGTTTGCATTTCTACAGCATTTGACACTTTACGAGAACGCTTCCTCACTCGTTGGTTGATCCAACCTGCACACCAGTTCTGAGATTGTAGGGAGCCTATCTCCATTGTTGTTCCACAGGTTAGGACGGTGAGACCCAGCCCAAGGCCACATGGCGTGTGGATGGGAGGATTCTAGGATGCTCACTCCGGAACTTACTACACTCTCTCAGGTGGCCATGTGCCCTTGTTGTGTGCTCACCACATATGACAAAAGTGTTGGCTGACTGAGTATCTGATCATAATTTTCATCCATTGTGAGATGGACCACGAGGGCTCTGAGTGAACCATCATGGCGGCATGGGAAGGACACAGGCTTTAGAGAGACGATTCAGTTTAAGTTATACTGAGACCCTTGTTAGCTGTGCGATTTTAGATAAGGAGCAAGTTTTTTGAGCTGCAGTGTCCCGTGAATAAGGGAGACAATAACACTGATTTTCAGGGCACTCCTAAGATTTAAATGAGATCGTACAGGCCAACGGATAGCACGGTGTTTGCTACATAGAAAGAGCTCAATAATTCAAGGCTCTCGGTCAGGCTTAGCTGCAGAAACTTGAGAACTGAGCAAATCTTGCACATATTCTTTTCCTACATGAAGTAAGGCCTTTGCTTGGTATTTTTGAAAAACGAAGGACATAAATACACACAGTAAATAAAGTATGGTCTTGGCTCATTGAGTCGCTCTCAAGAAATGAGCTATGTCACAGGGCACCTGGGTGGCTCAGTCAATTAAGCATCTGACTTCAGCTCAGGGCATGAGCTCACGGTTCGTGGGCCTGAGACCCAGGCTGGGCTCTGTGCTGACAGCTCGGAGCCTGGAACCTGCTTCAGGTTCTGTGTCTCCTTCTCTCTGTCCCTCTGCCGCTCACGCCTCTGTCTCTCTCTCTCTCTCTTTCTTTCAAAAATAAATAAACATTAAAAACATCAAAAAAAAAAAAGAAAGAAATGAGCCATCTTCATGTAACATGAATTCCTAGTTTGGCACTCCACATTCTGAGCACCAAGATTTTTCATCATTTCTTTTGACCTCGTCCAGAGACAGAACATTTTTAGCCTTTTGGACAGAGGAGTCATCCTCTGCGTTGGGGATCCCCCGTGTCTGGGTTTCTCACTCAGCACTGACCACCCGGCCTTCAATGCCCTTTGTTCCTGCTCACCTTCGAGGGGCCTCAGAGACACTCACCGAGGGGAGAAAGTAGCATTGGGTCTGAAATTTTGGGCTCAGATACAATACTTAGCATTTTGAGAAAATGCGTGAGCGGTCAGGAGGCTCTTGTTTAAAAGGCACTCTTCCTTTATCCCACCAATTAGATGTTTCCTGTGGGCCAACAAGAGTTCTTTGAAGCTGAATCTATATCTAGGAGATGTTGACTCTACTGATGTTCAAGTCTTAGATTTCAAGTTCCTTACAGTTAGGAGTTCTGTCATAGTCATCACCATACACCCAGGGCTGGTTCACATCAGATTCTATTTTTAAAATTTATTTATTTATTTTGAAAGAGAGAGAGAGAGAGGAAGAATGTGTGTGTGAGCAGGGGAGGGGCAGAGAGAGAGAGGGAGAGAGAGAGAATCCCAAGCAGGCTCTGTGCTGTCAGAGCAGAGCCTGAGGTGGGGCTGGACCCCATGAATCGTCGGATCATGCCCTGAGCTGAAATCCAGAGTCGGCCGCTTAACCAACTAAGCCACTCGGGCGTCCTTCAAATCAGATTCTTAATGAGTGGTTCTCGAATGAGCAAGACTGAAGTATTCACCCCCTTGTTTAACAAACATATGCCGGGAATCAACCAGAAGAATTGTTCAGATGGATAGGAGAGCAGACTGCTTTCGGGAGCCCCAAACAGGCATGTTACCTCAACAGAGTAATTGGAAGAGACTGGGTCAGCAGACGAGGACATCAGGCAGAGGGGAAAGGTACGGGACTTCATGGCTGAAGGTGACAACTATGAATGAATCTGAGCCTCCTCACTGGGTGTGGACCATGTGACAATAGACATGGCTCTGACACTTCAAACAGTCAGAGCCAAACGAGGGAGGAGTAATTGGACCACAGAGAGGCCGGCAAGGTGTTCTGGAATTGCTGGGGCTGGCAGGTGCAGCAGTTCTGGGAAATCAAAGCAAATCACCCAGGACAAATACATTCTCACACTCATGGGTAGGAAAGGGGCCAACATGACTAACGCCTGCCGAGGACCGGGGAAAATTGTGGCCCTGTCGCCAGTGGGGACTTTCAGTGTTGACACAACCTTTGCCTGACTGAACAGGAAGGGGGGGGAAGCCCTTCCAGGGAGGAGAGGTTTGCTTTGTGGTTTAGTGACCTTTTCCTGGGCTCCTTTCACTATCGTTTCTTGATAAGGAGGATTGAAGTAATTCGGAATTTTTGTACTTTCTTTTCACTGTGAATTTTTTCTTTTCCCTGTGAATTACACTGTGATGGGAAATGGGAGAATGTGTGTGAAGTCATGCCCGTGACTTACCCAGCTGTTCATTCTTCATTCATTTGGTATGTTTTATTGAACACTTACCCAGTGTGGGTCTCGTGTTGGGCTTGGGAGTTCACAGGTGGGCAGAGTCTGTCCCTTCCACTTCTAGTGCAAGAGGGTGACTCGTAAGTAATGGCAACACATTGTACTGAGTGTAGAGGGGAGATAGATAGAAGAAGGCAGAGGAGGGGGTGCTTAATTCTGCTATTAGCAGTCAGCGGAGTGTCACAGAAGCTGTGCTGGGTTTTAAGGGATGAATAGGAGTTTTCTAGTTGTGGAGAAAATAGCGCTGTAGGTAGTGAAAACGGCATGGATCATCGCCAAGCTCAGGCAAATGCCCTTGTTTGGGAAATAATGATTAGAGTAGCTTAGCTAGAGTAGTTTGCTAGATAGCATAAAGGAGGCCTGGCAGCTTTGAATTTCAGGTAGATGTTGAATATTATTTTAGCATCAGCATGTCCCACATATTGAATGAGACATGCTTACACCGAAACATATTGTTGTTTATCCAGATCTTGAAATTAACTGGGCATTTGTTTTTGTTTTGTTTTGTTTTGTTTTGTTTTGTTTTGTTTTTGCTAAACCTGGTGACCATAGGCTACAGTACAAAGCAGGTACACCGTATTACTCAGATCTTCAAAATTCGTGCCGGAAAATTTCCACTCCGATATCGCGGGGTGGTCTTGGAAGGTCCTTAGACTGAGAGGCGATATAATTAGATTTCTGCTTTAGAAATATTACTCTGGCTCCTTGGAGGACGATTTCGAAAGGGGGATCCAGGAAGTAGGACACGAATTTAAGAGGAGAGAAGGGGCCCTGAACTAGGACAATAACTGAGGGATTGTCCGGCAACACACTCCAGAGATATTTTGGAGAAAGAAGCAGGAGAACGGGCTGAGCAGGAGAAGAGCAGTGGCGAGTATCTGTGTTGGCATTTCTTCCCAATTATGGACACAGCTAATCGGTCCTTGAAAGCCTATGGCCTTTATTCAAAAAACATTTATTTCTTTTGAGAGAGAGAGACCGTATGAGCAGGGGAGGGGCAGAGAGAGAGAGGAAGAGAGAGAACACCACGTGGGGCTTGATGATCCCAGGAACCTCGACATCATGACCTGAGCTGAAACCAAGGGTCAGATGCTCAACTCACCGAACCACCCAGATGCCCCCAAAGCTTATGACCTTCTGAACGTTCATTCCCAATAGATTTGAGGGAGGGAATTCTCTGGAGCCTGGGAATCTCTGCCTTTAACCGCAGGGCTCTGCTCGTCACTGCTTTATGACGTATACTCTGGCTAACCCCTGAGGCGGACGGTCACCTCTTGATTAAGTGGCCAAGTCCATGCTGAGTACAGGTGGAGACACTTAGTGCCATGCGGTCAGAAGGGTCTATAAAAGAGGACGTCTTCCGTGCTTTCTTAGGAGAGATTTATTTTTCTAAAGAAAGTGTATATTTTGGAAAGGAAGGACATCATTTATTTCTGAGATGAAATGCACCTCCAACATTATAGAACATACCGGGCTCTTCAGACTTGCAGAGAATTCACAGAATCGTGTTAGAAGTAATCCCAAGGTCCCTCTCCTCCCGTTAGAGTTGGGGAGCCGGTGTCTTCCAGAAGAGCGACGGCCGGTGCAAGGTAGCGGATCTGAGACTGGGGGATTCATTCTTCGGCTAAAGGGTAAAATAGGATTTGGACCAGTCTTAGGCCTTCTCTGGACATTGCGGGTTTGGAAACACAGCGCCCTTCTTTTTCTCCTCACTGCCAAATTGCAAAGAATTTCTCCTTGAGATTTTTCAGTTGGAACGTGAGTACTAATCCAAGTTGTTTTTAAGGGATTTCATGAAATAGTGTCACTTAAGAATAACCACAGCATTATTCCTACCGACAGTCCTGTTGAAAGAGATTGGCACGGTCTAATTCCCGAAGGTCGTCAGAGTTTTGGGAATTTGGAAAAAGAATAGTTTATATAAATAGAAAGAATAGTTATTTGTTGAATGCACTTTCTGTCGCCCGATTCTGACATTTTGGCCAAGGTAAGCTTTCCTTTCAACTTTCGGAGCCAAACTATGTTTAAAAAGAATGAAGTGAAAGGGACTGTATTTACATCTCAAAGATGAAATGTCTTTCCCTCTTGGAAATCTTAGGAATGCTGTCTGGACCACGGCACGGCCTGCCCGTGCTTCCTTAATTCCTGGGAGGCCTTCCTGGCTAGAACATACCAGAACAACTCCTCGTTCCTGTTTGAGGGATTTGCACCCAATAAAGAACACCCAAATCCTCTCTCGTCTCCTGGGCAATGAGAAACCACAGCCAAGTGTGTCCTGAGCTGTGAGTTATCAGCTCCACATTTTCAGTCCTCATGGACAGCTTGAGTTCGTTGTTAATATCCTGGTTCGCTGGACATCTATGCTTTCATATCCGCTAGGTGGTGTCTCCCAGCCCCTCCTGGGACAGCGGGGTGTGAAGAAGCAGAGTGCAGGCGCTCTGGATTGAGAGGGTCCTGGGGCTGTGTTCTTCACTGCGATCATTTCTTTCTTTCTTTTTTTTTTTTTATAATGTTTTTAAGTTTATTTATTGATTTTGAGAGATGGGCGAGAGCGAGTGGGGGAGAGGCAGAGAGAGATTGAGAGAGAGAGAATCCCAAGCAGGCTCCTCACTGTCAGCGCGGAGCCTGATGCCGGGCTCCAGCTCACGGACGGTGAGATCGTGACCTGAGCTGAAACCAAGGGTCGGACGCTTCACCGACTGAGCCCCCCAGGAGCCTCTTCACTGGTGTCACTTCTAATCTCCCCACCTCTTCCGACACAGTCCTGGGCTCTTTGTGGGGATTTGCCTCGTTCATTCCTCCCTGTTAACGAAGAGTTAAAATTTTTTTTCAACGTTTATTTATTTTTGAGACATAGAGACAGAGCATGAGCAGGAGGAGGGCAGAGAGAGAGGGAGACACAGAATCTGAAGCAGGCTCCAGGCTCTGATGAGCCATCAGCACAGAGCCCAACGCGGGGCTCGAACTCACAGACTGTGAGATCTTGACCTGAGCCGAAGTCAGCCGCTTAACCGACTGAGCCACCTAGGCTCCCCGAGAGTTTAATCAGCCACAAGTGCTAATCACGAAGTGAGGCATATGGACAGGGAGGGCCTCAGGTGGCTCTTAGGGATGGTACAGAAAACAACACACCCTAAACAGGCCCCGCCACGATGTGTCAGGTGGCTGCCAACTCACTGCCCACATCTGCCCTTCTGGCTCCCCGTATTCCACTCCATTTATTTACTCAACAGTATCTCTTGGACGTCTTCATGCACCCGACGGCGTTCTGGGCGTTGGACATTTGGTTTTGGCAATGATCAAACAGGCCTGGGTTAGCCACGCATTCCTTGCCCCTGATCTGTTCATAGCCAAGGGCCCTGAGTTCTTGGTGATGATGTGAATTCTATGAAAATGTAAAAAAAAAAAAAAAAGTTTCTTTTTTCACTCAATGATAATCTAAAAATTAGCCTAAGCTCTGACCTGGATTGATTGAAAGATTGCCTTATGATGGTCCTGTCTGGGTTTGCATTTGTGTCACTGAGCACACCAGAGCTGGTGGGTGACTGTTCCAATGACAGTTGCCTTCTCGCACGCTGTCTCCCAAGTTGGGGGCCAGCAGACGCGTCCCCGAGTGCTGGCCGTGTTCTTTTCTTTCACGTGTGTTTTACATATTCCTCGAATTTAAGTCACGCTGGTCCGACAGCAGCCTCCACACTGTTCCCGAGCTTTGATCGCACAGGTTTTGTGCGAGGCAGGAAGATGGCCGCCAAAGATGCCCACACCCTGGGAAAATGGTACATGAGACGAATGTAGCAGAGTTCAGGGAGATCGGCCTGCACTTTCTGGGTGGCCCTCGGAAGCGGGAGTGATGCATACACCCCAGAGTTGAAACCAGGTCGTCCAGCAAATATGGGTACGTGTATGTTCTAAACCTCCACTGTTCATAATACTCAAAAGTTGGCGAGGGCCAATGTCGGCTAACGGATGTATACTACATCCTGATAAATGCCCTTCTCTCTGCGTCTGATTTTGCCAGGAGGACCCTGCTAGAAAACGATCTTGGGGTTGGAGGCGAGGAGGGGTTTCGAAGGAGAGAATGATAGGCTGTCCGCGACCACGGGGGACCAAGCGTCTGGGCCCCTGGGCAGGGTTTCTGGAAGGATGCTAGCAAGTGGCTTCCAAGTTTCAGTCTGGAAACCGCCCCCCTTTCCTTACACCAAGGAGAAAGGACTGAAATGTAAGCCGTTTCGTTCTAAAACTTCCTTTCTCTATATTTTCCTAACTTCTGTAAAAATAAAATAACGTTGACATGACGGTCTTTTGTGAAAATAACAAGCCAATGACATGGGGTTTATAAACTTTAAGAGAAGTAAGTGTTTGGATTGCCTTGTTTCAATGAAGATGCCGTGCCTTTGGCCTTTCGGGAATAAGGGGACTCTGTTCTGTGTTTGAATGTACTGTGCCCTGAGATTAACTTCTGAGCCAGCAGAACGTGGAAGGGACAGGGGAAGGTGCAGGAAGGAAGGGGAGGGAGGGGTGGACAGACGTGGCGGGACAAGCGTGGGTTTTGAATCAGAGAGGCCTGAGTTCAGACCGCAGTGCTGTGCTCACCGGCTGTGTGACGTTCTGGAGCGTGCTTACCTTCTCTGAGCTTCGGTTTCCTTATCAATAGAATGAATACAATGACACCACTGATTTGGTTTTGGGGATGATTAAATGGCATAACGCACGTAGCTTTGCCTGGCCAAGGAGGCCTTCAGTAAATATTTATTGAGTGAATGAATGCTAACCCTTGGCAGTATTACTTTTTCCGACACGTCTGTGGATCAGTCTCCAATTCCAGTGTACCTTCGAGAGTCTATAGTCACCTAAGAGAGTCTCATTCCGTTGCGGCCTCCTCGGCCTCAGTTTTCAAGCCATCCGCTTCAATATCTCCAATTATGCTGCCCCTTATCCCACGAGTTAAGAGTGGCCCTTCTCCCCTCCCTCCTTCTTTCCCTCCTTCATTTGAAGGGGGGATTAAAATTCTATTATATTCCCGGCACTGGGTGAGAAGTAAAAGCTGTGAGGTCACACAGACTTGGTCTTGGCCCCTTGGAAGTTCACGGTCACGTAAAAGAGACACAAAGGAGAGAGCCAGGAGCTCTGTCTGGGTCGGGGAGGAAGTGTGTTGTCCCTGGAGGGACACGTTGTCCCGAAGCCTGGAAGGACTTAGGGGAAGATCAAGTCATTTGTGAAAATGCCACCCCAGGAAGGGAGAGTGAATGCTGGGGACAGGAGCCAGCAGCTCAGGATGCTCAGAGTGACCAGAGGGGAGCACGGGGCCCAGGGGTGCAGGGAGGTGATAACGCAGGAATCAGGAAGACCAGGCAGCCAAGAGCCTCACAAGGGGTTCACACCCCCCTCTCCTGGCAGCAGGTGAGGGAGACTGGGGTGCGACACTGGCAGCGGGCCAGCGTCCCATACTGCCGGGGAAAGATTTGCAGAGGTGCTGGTATCAGGGAGACAGGTCAGAAGGCTGTTTTCGAATCCAGCTGAGCCCTGCGAGTGTCAGAACTTCGAGGCAGTGCAGGTGGACAGGAAGAGATGGGATTCGAGAGAAGGTTGGGAACGGCTTCTCAAGGAACGGTGTGTGCGCTGGGGAATGGAGGCCCCGGAGCGGGGCCCAGGAAGAGAGGGAAAGCAGGGGGAGGGGTGCCTTTCCTCACTTCCTCCAGAGCAGCGGCTTCTCCCCGGGCAGATGTGGCCGTCTCACCCCATGGATGACCTGGGAACTGCCTCCTGTCACAACAGGGCACTCCAGGCCGTCTGTAGACACATGTTGAGTGAACAGATGCTGGACACAGAATTCCCGTTGGAAGCCAAAAGGATGCTGTCAGGCTATTTTGAGCCAGTTTTCTTGCTGGTGGGCAATAAGTTGTACCCTTTGTCCCTCCCGGTCAGCCTGAGCGTCTCCTCCGGGGGCCTCCGTGCCCTGGCCACAGGACTAGGGGGAGATAAACGTGGCCGCCAGCTCTCTGTCCCCCTCCTGCCAGGCTTTCTGGCCCACAGCAGCCTTGGTCTGCGCTCTGGTTATTTCGGTGTGGAATCCTGGCCGCCCAAGTGCTGCGTCGTCAGCAGGCTGGCCGGGACCCCGGGCCGGTCTCCACTAGAAATTTCGAGTTGTCCCAGCATAGTAGGACGATCTGACGCTCTTTTGCTAGGCAGACCCAGGCCCAGCTCGTAGGCCTGTGGCCCCTTTGTGTCCGAGTAGATAGGAGGGCAGGTCAGGATTCCAAGTCCAAGTTGGGTGCTTTTGTTTTCACAATGAATGCCCGCACCATCACCAACAGAACGATGACCGTCTAATAGACAGTCTGTAATCCATCCCTTCCGGTTCTTGACCCACAGTGTCACCTAGTGCCTGCCGTAGAGGACGCGCAATTTCCAGCCTCGGGAAATCCGGTTTGGAACGCCCGCCCCGTCCCACGTGATTAGTGGTGAGACCCTTGTACAGATCTCTCTCAGTCCCGGTGCCTCCGTGGGAGTGTCGGCAGCCCGGGGTAAGGCGAATGATGCCCAGACAACACATTACGTGCCTTGTGCTGTGTTTGACTCGGTCTGTACCCACGAGCAAAGGGGCCTCTTCGGAATTTCTCCGGTGGAGTTATTATTCCACGGTGTGGATGTATCAGTTTGTTTATCCGTTCGAGACTTGTTGGGCGTTTGAGTCATTTCCAGCTTTTGGATGCTACGAACTAAGTTGCTGTACACAGATTTTTGTGTGGATGCACGTTTTCATTTCTCTCGGGCAGATCTGTTGGGGTGGGATTGATTGGTAGGTCTTCTGGTAAGTCTGTGCCCAAGTTTCTAAGAAACTGCCGAACGGGTTTTCAAGATGGCTGCTCTAAGGAGTCGTTGCCTTAAAAAGTAAACTTTTGTTTGGAGACCACTGTAGATTGACATGCAGTTGTACGAAAGAATGACCCCGAGTGACCCCGAGAGCCCAGGGGTCTTTGACTCCCTTCCCCCTGGTGGCAACATCTCACAAAACTGGGGTATTATGCTACAAGACAAGATTTTGATACCGTTTTGGTCAAGATGCTGGCCGTCCCCTCTACCCCTGGGATTCCTCGTCCAGTCCTTTCCTAGCCCCCCCTTTTCCTTCCCATCCCATCCCTTCCTTAACTTCTGGCTCCCAGTCAGGAGTTGTGTGGTTCTTATTTCAAGAATGTTAGAGAAATGGAATCATACACTACGTGACCTCCAGGGATGGGGGTTTTTGCTCAGCGCTATTCTCTGGAGATGCATCCAGTCATCAGGTCTATCAATAGTTCCTTCCTTGTTATGCCCAAAGAGTGTTCTGTGGCCCCAGTGTGCCTCCCTATTTACCCATTCTCCAATCAAAGGACATCTGACTTGCTTCCAGTTTTTGGCAACTAGAATCAAGTCGCTATAAACATTCGTGTACAAGCTTTTGTGTAAAAAAAAAAAAACAAAAAACAACCCACAACAACTCCATGAGGTCGTTGCTGGGTCATACGGTAGCTGCAAATTTAGTTTTATAGGAGGCAGCAAACAGTTTTCCACCCTGACCGAATATGTTCCCACCAGCTGACGTGATTCATTTTCTTCAGTTCCTCGCTAGCTTTTTATTTCCTCAGTTTCTTCTAGGGATTTCCTTCCCCCTGAAGGGCTCAACACTATGCCCCTGAATTTGTCATTTCTACAACTTGAAACTGTTATTTCTGTTATGCTCTCCATTATGCAGCTCAGTGTCCCTTAAGTGTTTTCAGAAGTCAAAAAGAAGGAAGGATCAAAGTTTGTGTTTCCTGTACACTGGTGTGTTTGATCTGCACAGCACTCTGCTTCCCTTTTCAACGTGGCTGCTGGGATGCTCACTACCAAGTGTTATGTTAATTGTTAGTGTCTTCCATTAGCTTCCTTTGATACCTTGCTCATGTCATTTTATTGTGCTTGCTATACATAATTTATTTGCTAAGTTGGCCTGGGTATCCCTTCTCCTTGTTCCCATAGATACTTACCTTAGTCTATCAGTGTGTTCACAATAGTGAATTAGGATCACACCCATGGGTCTGTCTCCCCCCTTGAATAAAGAGCTCCTTCAGAATAATGCTCCTTTCATTGGCCTGTTTCCCCCAATGATGTCTTATAAGTATTTATTCATCCATTCATCATGTGTTTCAGAGACTCTGCATGGATTTTGTATAGGTTTTGCCTCAAAGAAGTCACAGCCTAAAAGGGGAGGTTAAGCTATGAATCTGAATAACTGTGAAAGCAGGCAAAATGTGCTGAGCAATTCATTTGGGTTTTCTTTTTTCTTTTTTTTTAAAAAATATTCTTATTTATTTTTGAGAGAGAGAGAGAGAGTGAGCAGGGGAGGGGCAGAGACAGAGGGAGACACAGAATCCAAAGCAGACTCTAGGCTCTGAGCTGTCAGCCCAGAGCCCGATGTGGGGCTCGAACTTGTGAACCGCAAGATCATGACCTGGGCCGAAGTTGGACACTTAACCGACTGAGCCCCCCGGACGCCCTGAATGTGCTGACAAATTTAAAAGAATTAAGAAGCCAGAGGAGTTCAGGGATGGGAGAGATTATGTCTACAGAAGAGAAACGGAAGCCTCATTTTAATAGTTTTATGACTTAAAAAAATTAATATCTGTAGCATCAGCTATTTTAAATCCTTTTAGGAGTTAGCTGGAGTTGAATTAACTTCTGTGACCAGTGAGGGAGGTGCCCCAGGGAAAGAAGCCTGTAGGTTATTTGGGGACAGGGGAAGATGGAGGGCTACGTTAGTGATGGTAGGGCTGAGAAGCCAACCAGGAGGGGAGGCAGCTAGGGAAAGGAAGGCCATTGCCGGTCTCAGGAAAAACCAAGATGTGTTGAGTATTAAGAGGACTATGATTTTGAGAGAAAAGAAGGCACATCTCGCCTGCCATTTTTAGAAATCCCAAAAGTGGGAATGGGGAGGGGCTTAATGGCTCTGGGCCATCACAGTTGGGAGTGTGGAGAACTGGCTGCTTTCCTGGGGTCCTGAGACAGGAGGGCACCTAGACCGGTGGACTTCTTGCCTGCACAGTCTCTGCTCTGTTCCACGGGCTTGTCACGTACAGCCAAGGCAGCACACGGATGGCCCCAGGGAAGCCCAGCGAACCCTGAGACCCACACGTCCAGTGTCTGATGCCAGATCCAATCACGGGCATTGTTATTTTGTTATAGCTGAACCCCTAAACCAAGCCGATGCAGAAGTGAAAGAAGGGGCATCTGTGGAGCAAAGGGGGTCCAGAACTCCAGTGGAAGCGAAATCCTCCTCATGGCAAAGTGGCTGGTCAGCCGTGGCTGCTTCCCTGTGGAATCCTTGGGGTCAGTAACTTCTTAAGAGATGGACGCCTGGTGGCCAGGTGGGTGCCATACTGGGGACACTTGAGAGCATATTGTCCAGTGTCTACTGAATTAGGAGCAACAGAAGTTCCTCTCTGGACCGTCATCTATCTGTGCCTCTCCTGAGGGCTTTAATCTTTTGGATTCTCTGATCATACTTGCCTTCTTTTGCATTGACTGCTAGAAATGCAGAGCTGAATTTGTGACCCAAATCTTGTAAGTGTACATGCCAGGGCATACATGTAATGAGCAAAGATCACTTCCAGTTTTGCCTCTGTTTTCTTGTTTTGACTTCACCACTTCCTTCCTTTTTTAACTCGTCATATGCTCTTTTCTTAAGACCTTTGAATCCCAATTTTATAGATCAGGATATTGGGGCACAGAGGAGTTAAGTAACTTCCCCAAAGTCCCACATCTAGGAAGAGACAGAGCCAGGATTTGAACCTAGCAAGGCTGGTCTGTCTTAAGGAAATTTGCACGATCAACTCAACATTAGCATAATAAAATCCCACAAAAGCACAGAAACTAACACGGATTTGGATTCGGTTACCCCACGTGTGTCCCTTAAGTTTATGAGACCGAGTGCAAATTCCTTTACATCGCTTGAAAAGGGGGCCGATAGCATCTGTCTCCCAGGCCGAGCTGAGGATTAAGTTAGGTTGCATGGGTTAAGTATGTAAAAGAGTTACATTGACCCCAGTTAAATGGCAGCCAAGAGAGCTCTGGACGAAGAGGATCTAACCCCACCTCCATTTCCCGTCGATAAAACGGGGCGCGGATGTTTTCACAAGCTCACAGAGATTAGAGACACGAGACTGCATTGACAGTGACACATGACCAAATGACGTCAACGGTCATCGGCCTGAAGGGGACACTGGGCCCGCGGACCTCCAAAGTGTCTCCGGGGCTGGTTCCAAGTCAGGGTTTTTGAGCACTGAGTATAAGTTGTTACAGGTAAAATGGGATGGTTCACCTAGTTGTGGGAATTTCGAACTTGGCCGAGATTCTACGGAGGCTTCCATTCTTTGCTTAGATCTTACGTGGATGAGAGGGTTTCTTTTCCCCCTGAGGGTCGTACCGGCATCTCAGACTCAACATATATAAACATGGGCTCATTTTATCCCATTCTTCCCTGTAGTTTCCTCTCCGTCCAATGGTACCACTATCCACTGTGGTGCCGAGTGAGAAATCTAGAGTCATCCTTCGGTTCAGCCTCCTGCCTTTCCTCCGCCTCTGAGCGCCAGCACACTCAGCTATCAGATCTGCTGAACCCTCCTCACGGCTTCTCCTGCCACCTGCTCGCATTCCTCTGTCCCCTCCATCAACCCAGAGTCCCACCCAGGAACCAGCTTCCCAAGCGCCACCTCTAGTCCCAAAGAAATAGTTTCTGTGGTCGCCAACATCATCATCACCACGCCCGGAATTTATCGAGCACTGACTTGGGCCAGCGCATTTAAATGAATATGTACACACATGTGCGTGTGAGAACATATATATATTCGCTCAACATACAAAACACATAACCCTTCCTATGTGCCGAATACTCTTTCAAGGACGTCCTACCTACTGACCCATTTGATTCTAACGACAACCCAATGAGGTCGTGGTATTACTATCTCCATTTCACAGATGAGGAAACCGAGGCAGAGAGGTTAAGTAACTTGCTCGACGTTACACAGGTAGAAACTGGCAGAGCTCAAACCGGAACCTGAGAAGTCTGGCTCCAGTGTCTTGTGTCCCAGTGTGTCGCGGATCTTCGTAATAATGGCTGTTATTCCAAGACAGGCATCTTACCTAGCTTTAGAGAAAATGTCATGACTCCAAGAGGCAGGTGTTATCATCCATGTTTTATAGACAAGGATATAGGTTTAAGAAGCATAAGGAAAGAGCCCCATTCATGCAACCAGGAGGCGAGAGCAGAGACGAGCCCCCGCCGCGTCCGGCGCTGTAAGAGCAGGAACACGTGCCTCTCTGATCCAGTTACTGGATTTGATTCCTGAGTATTTTCATCTGAGAAACGAAACCAAAGCCACGCTCACAGCATTCTCGGAGGTTGGCAATGAAAGGGACCTATGGGGCCTCTTGTGGAGGACATTTTTATGCAGATACAGTACTCTAAATCCATGGGGTTTAAGAAACCGTCCGGAGTCCCACGCTCAGCAAATATGGCGGTCAGTTCTGATTCCCATGCCTTCCAGAATTAAACCCAAGAGGCACAATGGGGTTTTTTCTCTCTTTTCATGGCAAATTCCAAAGACATGAAAGAATAGAGAGGTATAATATATAATACACAATTGTAGCAATCAGTAAGCATTCTCTCTCTCTCTCTCTCTCTGTCTCTCTCCTTCATCTGCTTTGTCCAAAAATTCCTATAATCGGTTACAAATTCTCACACCACCTCTGCATTCTTATCAGGTGTTTGCAGTTAGGAGATAAAGACCCACGGTATCTTCAAATCAAGCAGGCAGTTGAAGTGCTGAACCTTCCCTTCCCAATTGCAGCTGAAACCACAAGGTGGGCCCCCCATCGTAAGCAGTGATGGGAAGGGGAAGGCTGGTGGGGGGGGGGGGGAGGGGAGGGGAGGGCGGTGTTGCCGAGATGGTGTGAGCATGTGAGTCTCGGGCTGAGCCTCTGCGGCTCCCTAGGCCCTCCCCGCTGACCCACTTTCCCTGGCCACCAAAAAGAAGAGAGATGTTACGGAGATGTTATAATGCGGGAGCCGATAGCATCTAGTCTGTTCCCACCCGATCAGCATTCCCAGGGCTGCCTCAGTCAGTCACCGTGGAGGAGGCCAAGGTGCTGCCGTAATGAATTGAAACAATAGCCTACTATTAGCTGCGGAATGTCTGTGCTCTGTCTGTCCCCTGCACAGTTCGGGGTTTCTTGGTTTGGGTTGAAAGGCTGACATTCATGGTAATGAATAGGACATTTTTAATCGTGGGTCTATACCCCAAGCATTCTGCTCGGGGACAATCGAGGAGGGCAAGAAGAATGATAATAAGGGAGCCCAAGACTTCATTCTCACAAATTAAGAATGCCGTTGGTGGTTCTAGAGAAAACAATCTGACGTGTGTTTTTATTATTTTATTAATCTTCTGCCCGTGGAGCAGGGACGATCCAAGCCAGACTGCTCTGACTCCCTTCGGGAACTGCTGGGTCCCGTCTCCAGAGGTAACAGAGCACCCGTTTCTTTGTTTATTTTCCAGAGTAAAATACTAATTCCTGCAAATGTATCGCCGAACTAGATCTGTTAACGACTTCTCATTTTCTTAATGATTCTCATTTTTCTGGAAACCCAAGAGCACGCTTCTGAAGATATTCATCATCCAGATTTTTCCACACGTATTTTATGCTAAGTCTCTACTGCTTCTGGTGCCCAGAATGGTTCTTATTCTCCCTTGCTTCTCTGTCTTCGAAACTTGATTTCCTTCTTTACCTGACCAATTCTTACCAATCTTTCAAGATTTGCCATATATATATATACATATATATATATAAAGATTTCCAACATGTATATATATATGTTGGAAATCTTTCAAATTCAATTTTATTTTTGAAATGAGAATATTTATTTTCTCCTGGGAGTTGGCAAGGTTTCATTTCTTTGGTGAATTAAGGAGCCTGAATTTACTTTGTTAATTTGATGTGTAACATACATGTAATAAACTACACAGAAGGCAATTATCTTAGGGAGAGCCTGGGGGTGCATGGGTGGTTCAGTCGGTTTAGCGTCTGACTTCGGTTCAGGTCATGATCTCCTGGTTTGTGAGTTGGAGCCCCGCGCTGGGCATTGTGTTGATAGCTCAGAGCCGGGAGCCTGCTTCGGATTCTGTGTCTCTCTCTCTCTCTCTGCCCCTCCCCAGCTAGTGCTCTGTCTCTCCCTCTCTCAAAAATAAACATTAAAAAAATTAATTAGAGCTTGATAAAAACTCTATATATGTCTGTAAGACCACCATACAGAATAAAGGTGGAGTATTCCTGTGACTCATCCTTTCTGCCCCTTTATTACCAATTCTCCACCCTTGGTATAACCACATTTTGACTTCTCTTATCACCAATTAAATCTTCCTACTCTCAAACTTCATATAAATGCAGTATGCACTTTTTTGTGTCTGACTTCTTTTGCTTAAAGTAATGTGTTTTAGATTCATCCGTGTTATGTCTGCATCCGTGGTTGGTTATTTTTTTATTGCTATGTAGGAGTCCATTATTTGAGTGTACCATAATTTATGTATCCGTTCTTCTGTTGATAATTGTTTTGAGTTGTTTCCAGCTTTTGGCAATTGTGAGTCAACTTGTTCATCCTTTTTGGTGGACAAATATATTCATTTGTCTTAGGGACAAAGCAATAAGTGTGACTGGTGATTTCAGAGGGTAGGTCTATGTTTACGTTTAATAGACAAGCCCAGACATTCCAATATTTGAGACTCCAGTTGTACTACGTCGTCATCAAAACTTAGTATTAAAATTAGTAGTTTCTGGTTCATCTTATTTATTTTCTTAGATGAGTGTTGGTGTCTTTCCATTGCCTGTTAGAAACTTGAGCATCCAATTTTGCAAAGTGCCTGTTCAAATTTCTTGCCCCTTTTAAAAATAGAATCAGTTGACTTTTTCTTATCGGGCAGGTCATTTGAGTGAACTCTTCACAGAAGAAGTTGTGCAGAGCCCATGAGGCTGTGAAAAGATGGCCTTTTCTCTAATCAACCCTGACACAGAACAAAGATCAGATCTGGCCTGAAGAGATCCTTCCAACAGATTGGAATGGGAGACCCACTGGTCTTGTCCTATGTCTACTAGCGTTACTGTTGAAATCCTTCCACTTAGATCAATGACTGGGGAATAGGTGGGAATGAGCAAGTTTCAACTCAATTCCTGGCTTCTAGAAAACTATCACCTGGCATTCTTCTGCTCCACCAAGATGCAACTTCCTCTTAGGGTACCTGGCTGTCTCAGTCAGTTGAAGCGTCTGATTCTTGATTTTGGCTCAGGTCATGATCTCACGGGTTGTGAGGATGAGCCCCATGTTGGGCTCCGCACTGCAGCATGGAGCCTTCTGCAATTCTCTCTCTCCCTCTCTCCTCTCCCTCTGCTCCCCCCTCAATAAATAAATAACCATTAAAAAAAAAAGAGGTGACTTCCTCTTAATCCTTCTTACAGTTTTCCTGGTATTTGGAATGGTTACAAACTATGATATAAAATTGTCCTTTTTTCAGAGGCAAGTTTCTGCTTTTCTCCAGTCCTACGTACAGAGGTTCCTTGTACAATCGGCTGACACCAGGATTCCTTTGTTTGGAAGAAATACTTTGACAAGTGGTGGGGGTACAAGGGGTTGTGTGTTGACAAGAGCTAAAATTTAAGGAGGTTTGCATGAGACCGTGGGAGGAATCATTTGGCCTCAAGGGTACGGAAGAGGAGGGGAAGCAAGGTGAGGCTACTGAGCCCCGTGGGGGGTTTCCAAAGCACTTCCAGGTGATAAAATCCACATCGCATGAAAAATGCTGGTGTGGTAGATGGTATGACTGATCACCTATATTCGGCGCCCCTTCCTGTGGGAGGATTGTATGTCCCCACACTCTCAGAACTCGGGTTTGGCCTGCGTGAGGTGCTTTGGTCAATAAATCGTGAGTGAAATTGATGTGTGTCTTTTCTAAGCAAAAGCTTGAAGAGTCAGTGAGTGATTCCCTCTTCCGTGAAGATTGGCCGTGTTCCAGGTAGCAAATGCTCGGTCAGCCTCCATCTGCAGAGGACGAGAACGGGAGCAGAGCCAGAGCCCACTGCGATGAACACGCAGGGTGACTAGACAGCAAAACTTCATGATTGGAAGCCACTCAGATTTGGGGGTCATTTGTTAATTTCGTCTTGCCTGATTGAGTCAGCTCGGTTCTGTTTCATAAATTCTCTTCATTCCCTACGACTCCAGCCATGAAAGTCTCAAGCAAGTTATGTTCTGCTCACAAGTACAGGGTAGGAAGAATTTTTGTGGTTGAATCGAGGTAGGGGATGAGTTTTGGCTCTGGGTTGATGCAGTGCTGAAGTAACACGTACTGAACCGGAAGAGAAAGGACGATCTAGAGAATGCTAGAATCCCTGGAATACACAGAAGGGTAGGGGGATACTTTGACATTCTCAGGCCATGGAGGGCAAGGTAGAAGCCATTTCAACCAGATATTTAAAAAGTTAGGCATTCCCATCTGACATCTGGGTAACCTTTGATGGAGCCAACTTGTAAGACAAACTGTACCAGTGCTAGTCTACATAATTTTCACGTGTAGTTATTTTTCCTTTGATAGACTCAGCTTAGGAAGTTAAAGATTGTGAGGGCCTTGGTCGAGAGAAGGGATCACCACCTGACAGGTTAAGAGAAGTCATGGCTGCGCGTGGTTGGTACAAGCCTGGGGTCTCTGGAGCAACAGGTGATACCAAGGATTTGTGAAATGGCTTCAATCCTTAGACTGTTACATTTTCATTTTGAGAAATGGGGGGTGTACGATGTACCGAACTGTGGCTACTTTTTCCCCCTAAAATTAGTTCTAAGTAGGAGGAAATTCCAGCCAGGTGGTGGCATTTAGCTGCCTGTCAGGCTGAGTCCCCAGTGAGCCCTGAATCGTCACCTTTTTCTTCGTTGTTGCTGGAATTTTTGTCAGCGTCGGGGTGGGAGAGATTGCATTAGAAGCTGCTGCCCGGGTATCATTTGAGCCATGTTTCCACCAAAAGGAAATCTTCTGTAGTAGCCAACGGTCGAGAAGTGACGGATGCTCTTTTCTTCTCTGTGTCCCTGTGTCCCTGAATCTTGATGCGAGAGCAAGCTCCCTTGGGGAGGACTGGGCCTCCGTAGCAAATGGATCTTTTTCTTCTGTTCAGTGGAATGCAGCAATACCGAGACAGGGCTGCAGTGACATGTCCTTACTCAACGCGATCTGGCTCTTTATTTATTGAAGGCACAGGGGTTATGTCGTTCTGAGGGAGCACAGTGGTGACGTGACAGTGACGTCTCAGCTGGTGGTGGCCTTCTAGGCTGCCTCCCCATGCCCGGGGGCTTCTTCTCTTTCCCAGAATCAGTGTGTCTTTGGCGTATCCACTGGTGCCAGTGGAGAGCTCAGAGTATCGCCTGCAGAGGGTGACACGATGCCTTGGCTCCAGTTTGTATTTCTCCCCCGAGTTCCTCTAAGCTCCAGACTCACAGACCCCCCCAGCCATACTGGTCTTTTCCAGTGGGCCAAGCTCTCTCCTCCCCAGAGCCTGGGCCTCAGGGTTCCCTCTGTCCGCAGAACCCCTCTCTGGTATCCTCATGTCTGCTTCCTCCCAAAACCTAGGTCTCAAGTGTCAATGCCACCTCCTCTGAGAAATTTTCCACAACCAGGCGCTCTCTGGTATATCACTCTGCCTTCTTCTTGTACAGAATTTACCGATAGTTATCTATCTATTTATTTATTTATTTATTTATTTATTATTTATTTATCATTTATTTATTTTGAGAGAGAGAGAGAGAGGGAGAATGCAAGTGAAGGAGGGGCCGAGAGAGAAGGAAAGAGAGGGAAAATCCCAAACAAGCTCCGCACCATCAGTGCAGAGCCGGATGCAGGACTCGAACCCACAAACTATGAGATCGTGACCTGAACCGAAGTCCGATGCTTCAGTGACTGAGCTTGCCCAGGTGCCCCCAGAACTTATCAATATTTAAATGATACTGGCTATTATTTTTTTTTTCTAGATTGGAGCTAGTCCTGCCCCCTCAAGTGAGGCTGTTCGAGGACATGAACATACTTTGCTTGTGGCTCTGAGCCCAGCTTCGAACAATACTGGCACCCAACGGCTACTTGATAAATACTTCCAGAAAGAATAAATGAACAGGTTGTGAAAGCATATTTTTTTCCAAGGATGTCACGTGGTACTTGTATCCCATGTGCTGAGGTCAGAGAGGCAGCCGGCAACCTTTAGCAGAGCTGACAGTTGTGGTAGATGGAACAATGGCTCCACAAAGATGTCCATGACCCGATCCCCTGGGGAGAGGCTTACTCCAGGTTAGGGGGTGGACCCGATGTAATCACAAGGGGCCCGACGAGAGGGAGGCGAGAGTGCGGGAGTCAGAGACGATGAGGAAGATCAGGGAATCGCAACAGTCACGTTTGCAACAGGAAGTGAATATACCATTGTGGCTGGCCCTCAGCGGGGTCTGGGACTTCCAGGGGATCAGACAGCGGCCCCACCGGGAGCTGGAAGGGGAGCAAAGGAGGTGATGATGTCCCATGCGAGCTTCGCCAATGAGCAGGGGCCACGTCTGGTTTCACCACCCACGTTCCTGTTGCCTGACACCACGTGTGGCACGTTGGAGGTGCCTGGCAACTGGTTCTTGAGCACACGCATGTGGTTTCTCCTACAGCCTCCCTGAATATTTCAAACACACTTTGGGGGGGAGGAGACTTGGAATTCTCGAAAGAGCGGTGGGACCGATATAGCAGGTCCTCAACAGCCAATCGCGACAACACTGTCAAGTCTCTACATGCGTGAATAAGAGAACGGTAGGCTGCATTGTCCGTTTTCATCCCAAATCACACTTCCATCAACAAGCACCTGTTTTCTGTGCGTGTCTTTACACGAGAAATCCTTTACATTTTATTAATGCCAGCTTTTAAAATGCGAGAGCTGCTTTGCACACCGGCACATTTTAGCTTTCACAAAGTGTGTCGTGGACAGAGGACTGGGCCGTCAATCTCCCACCAGGTGAACGTGGCGGCCGCGGAGGAGCTCGGCTCACTGCTACCCTGGTGACTTGGTGGCCGCACACTGTAGATGATCGCTCAGCAGCAATGTGCAAATGAATACTCATTATGAGTCTGCAGAATCTTTGGGGAATAGAAGAAATGATGGTGTCGAATCCTGAATCTATGTCTGTGATTGATTATCGCGTGCCTAGAATAATCTGGCCCAGAGAAACACAGATTCAGGTCTGGGGACTCCCGGAAGCACCCACAAATGGGTGGCGGGCACTAGTCTGATGCTGAGGTGATGACTAATGTCTTGGGGGTAAGACTCGGGGAGGCACTGTCCTCAGACAGATGGAAAGGAGTGGATGGCACTCGCATGGGTCGCTGGGGGTTTTGGAGACATGAATTCCCAGTAGCGATTTTTCGTGGCTCATATTAAAACTTGTGTTTTTGCCCCTACTGACTGTTTGTCTGGGTTTCTCTGTTCGGTATTTCTTTCCTTTATGGAAGTAGGATTTTTGAAACCTTTCAGATTCAGACCGGTGGTTTTGCTTCTCCTCTTCCCATCTTCCCTGGATGAAGATTCAAGAATGGCTTTTTGGTTTTCAGGAGTTGTTTGATAGCTCTTGTTTCATGCGGTCTAGAGGAAGTCCTCCGGGTATCTCATCAGTTCTGAGGGCTCTAGACGCCACGACCCGGGGAGTTCGTCACACGGAGAAGGCAAGTGGCATTTACATCCGCTCACCTTTGGAAACTTGCAGGTAGGGTCTCTTGCACAGAAATCGGGATGGGTGTTCAAAGTCAGCGACTGTCTCATCGCAGGGGATCACTGATGCTGTTTCCCCAAGGCCATTTCCATTTCTATGGCAGGCTTTGGATAGAACTGATGCATTTTGGAAATGCAAATGGATTTCCTTAGAGCGAAGCCAGTGACAGGGTGAGCTGGAATCTTACTTTTGACCGGTTGCTTCCTGCCACAATCTTTCGGGCAGATGTTTTGGACAAAAAGGAGAGCTCCAGGTTCGCACGGGCGATGATAAGGGTCACAATACTGTTAAAGACCCAGTCCAAATTTCCTTCCGGCATAGCCTGGGACTGTCCAGCATCAGTCTGCTCCCAATCTGGTTGTTAGCATAAATGATGAAGCTAAAAACTTTGAAGAAAGCCAACATCAGTATAAGCTCCTCACACACTACCATGTGCTTCAATAGACACCCCTTCATTCTGTCCGTCCTCCTCGTCTATCCCAGAAGGAGAAAGCTCTCCTCGTACTTGTACTTGGACTTGAGCCCAGTCCTATCCTGAGGTCTCTGCGCCCCGATTACAATAGTTCTTGAATAAAATCTGTTTTTACCACTCGAACTACTGTCCAGCTCTGGTTTTCATTAACAAGTGTCAGTAGCAACATTATTAGTGGTAGCCAACACCCGTATGACACAGAACACATTATAAACATTTCTGAAACTATTGTCTAATTTGAGCCGCACCACCACGCTGTGAAGCAGGGATCGGAAATCCTGCTGTTCAGAAGAAGGTACGCGACTCTCCATGTTGGCTTGCCTGTGGACATTCATCGCGGAAGGTGTGGAGGGAAGGCCCACCCAAGTCTCTCTAAGTTTTTATCCTTTCAATTTGGACACAAACAAGGAGACTTTTTTTTTTTTTTTTTTCCTGAGGACTGGGGGGCCTAGGTGGTCTCTGGATATTTTGAGGGAAACGATGACAAAAATAAAAAGGACTAAGATCTTTGTAAATGCTTTATTAGTTTACGAAACCTTTCACATACACACTCTTACATGGGATTCGGGGAAGGAACCACGTCCTGATGTTTTGCAAATGAAGAAACCAAGTTTGAGGAGTTACGTAACATAGCTCTGGTCACCAAGTTAATATGTCGCTCAGTCTTATGACTTTAGAATTTGTGATCTATTAAGCCATGCTCCTCCCGAAATAACGTAGGTTGAATGGAGGGACAAAGCAAGTTTTCATAGATTAAACAAACAAACAAACAAACAGCCTAAAACCAAAACAAAAAATGCAATAGGTCTACACTGGGTAGAGGGTTCCCCAGAAACTTCTCTCGCTCTCTGGCTATCCTCCCTCAACGGCCTCCTGCCTCATACTCATGTTGGCTTTCTTTCAAAGTTTTTGTTTCCATCACTTAAGCTAAAGCGATCGCCTTTCGCGATTTGTCTCTCACACTTCCGTACACACAAGTTTTTCTTATTTTAGGATTTAATCTTTATTTACATTCTCATACGGGGTTTTAGAATCCAGTTAGTTTTATCTGGACAATATCGTGAGGCAAATGCATTAAGGAATACATTTATGTTTTCTAACAGTCTTACTGTCCCAAACCAAATGTCAAAGCAAACCCTAATATGTGATGGACACACGTTTCTAGAAAACCGGATGCATTGCTGGTATGTGCACAGAATATCCTTGACTTGCCTCGGTACATTTCATCAAATCTAGGCAGAACTAGAATCAGGCTGTACCCCGAAGAACAAAGAGTAACACGCAGAAGCTATTTTTCCTTAAACAGAAAGCTCTTTATTATTTATCTTATTATTAAAGTATACCTACCCACCCATTAAAAATTCAAACAATACAGAAATGTATAAAAAATAAAATGGAAGCTCTTTATGATCTACTCCCATGAGAGAACTATTGGTAATAGTTTGGCAAATATACTTTTAGCTTTTAGATTTCTTAATGCGTATAAGTACGTACGTGTGACTATTACATTATTTTTGATAGATGTGGAATTATAAACACTAATGTGTATTTTTAAATTTAACAACATATCAGGAAGATCTTCTCATCTCTATTTATATATCTGTCTATATAACCATATACTTACATATTCCTCTGTATTTATATATCTTTATATCCATATATGTATGTGCGTGTCTATGTGTGTATCTTATCTTTTTAGTTTATGTATAATATTATATCACCTGGATGTGCTCTAATTTATTTAACTGATCCCATATTGAGAGATGGTTTGGACATTTTGGTGTTTCACCATTAAAAATAATGATTCAGGAGCACTTGGCTGGCTCACTTGGTAGAACACAAAATTCTCGATCTTGGGGTTGTAAGTTCGAGCCCTACTTTGGGTATAGAGATTACTTAAAAAGTAAAATATTTTTAAAAATAATGATGCAATGAATATACTTCATATATACGTTTGAACAATTACTCAGTTACTTCCTTAGGCAAAAAAAATTCCCTAAGTGGAATTTCTATTCTGACACATACTGCCAAATTGTGTTCCAGTAAATTTGCCAATATACAACTTCCATCAGCAGAGTATATGAGTTCCCTTCTCTATCTCCCTGTGATGACGCTAAGCATCATCAATCCTTGAAATCTTCTGAGACAGATTTTTTAACTTAATATAATTCTACTCAAGCTCTAATATTTTCCCTTTGGAAGATAATCCAATTAAAAGTTTTAGTAAAAAAACATAAAGTCAGCCACAGCAATAAATCTAAATAAAATGTCAATTTAAAGCTATGCAGAATGAGCTTGGTCAATGATGAATCACAAAAAGCTGTTAGAAACACACAGATGAGACGTTCTGAAAAATCTTTCCTTTGACTGAACAATGGCGGCCATAGGAAAATCACAGAGACTCCTGGCAACAGACTACATGGCATCCGGCATGACTTTACAAAGCACACAGGAAGCTGTGGTGCTGTTTAAGGTAGTGTAGAATGTCAAGAAAAGAAGAGGAAATCTACGCTATATCCAGGTCTACATTCTTCGTCTGGTCCTAATTATGGTGCAGGTGCATACCTCCTCATCGGGTCTATCTGACTATCCATCATTATTCTGTCCGTCCACACATCTACCTACGCCTCTGTCCATTATTCGATAAATGCGGTTGTGTTCATTGTGTTGACTGACTCAACACTGAAGTCAGTTTCTGTGCCAGATGTCCTCTGGGCCGTTTGTCTCTGCCCCTCTCAGCTCTGCATGTCTGTGTCTGGCTTCATTCTGTAAACAAGATCTGAACTCACGGCTGTTGGACTTACATCCTGTTATCTACATCTAAAGGCCAGAACAAAAGATGCTTATCGTTCTCACTTTCACATATCAATTCCAGGGAAGGAACCAATTAGCTTTGCTTGGAACACGTTCCCCTCATAGAATAATTCTCTGTGGTCAAAGGATGGAGTGTTTTTATTGGCCGACCTGTGCTGAGAAAGACAGGCGCTGTTGACATGATTAACAGGAAAAGGGGGCTCGGTAATGGGATTAAACAAAACTAGGGCTACCAGTGTTTTCCATGAGAGGAAGGCGGTGATGAAGTATGTGTGCAGTACGAGGGAAGCACGAGGAAAGGAATATACCATGTGCAAAAAGTTAGGGGTGGAATTGAAGGCAGAACAAAGCATAATGCGGTTGGGAAACCATGAGCCATTTTGTTGGGCTGGAGGATGTGATCTGTGGTGGGAAATGGGCTATGAGGCAGGGGAGAAAGTCAGGAACGAGATGGCACCCTCGGGACTTAGAACCGTACCTCCTTGGAAGAGTGATAGGAGACAGCGGCCATTATGGAAGGGGGATTAAAGGCCAGGGATCGGGGATTGACAGAGGGGTAGATCGATGGCAGCCCTTGCTTAGAAGCTGGTGCAGTTGTCCAGGTGACTGCTGTCAGAAGGTAGGGAGACGGGGAGTCTTTGAGAAGAGAGAAGTTCATGTGGCCAACAGAAAAAGAGATTTCCTGTCTCCTCGATGAATTTCACACTTGGGGCTGGACCTCCAGTATCTCCAGTGCCCTGCGGTTCATCTGCCCAGGAGTTGATGCTTGACTCTTTCTAGGTAAGTCCTCTCTCTTCCCAGGCAGGGAAAGTGTGGCCATTTCTCAGCTGTGCCCACCTACCTCCTCGTCGCTGGCTGCGACTGTGCCTTCCATTCCACCCTGCTCTAGTCCATCCTCACGCTGGGCCTTTGCAGCCTCCGCTTCGTGCTTCAGTGAGCACCTTCTCCCTCATTATTTTCCAAGAAAAGGACATCCCATTCTGCTTTCCTGCGTTTGCACAACTGTAATGGGACATATTAAAATTATAAGACAATTGGGGCATCCATCGATAGTCTCAAGTGAAGCATCATGGGATGTTTGAATCGGTACAAGAATCTCCTCCTAGTGGATTCATTAAGCGTCTGCCTGGGGTGAAGCGCTCTGCTGTTGCTTTACATTAGCTTATCTTGTTACTCATCAAACAGCCTCGGAAGCATTTGTGTGCTCAGGCAGGCAACATATATGCATCGAGCACCTGTTATATGCCAGGCACATAATTTCAGAGTAGTGGAAATACTAAAATGAACATGGAATCAAGATCTCACCCTTATGAAGATTATGGTCTAGTGGGCAAACCAGGCCATAAATAATCAAATATACAAATAGGTGATATAATTTGGGGTCTTGGTGAATGTTCTGCATAAAAATAAGCAAAGGGGGCACGAAGAGGCAGAGACATTGGGGGTGGCTATTTTAGATGAGAAGGTCAGAGAAGGTCTTTCTGAGAGGTTACCTTTGAGGGGAGGGATCCAGCCATATATAATCCAAGGACAAGGCACAGAGAACAGCGTGTGCAAAGGTCCTGAGGTAGACAAGAGTTCTGCTTTTTTTGCAGAAGGGAAGACCAGTGTGTCTGGATCACACTGAGTGAAGGGACAATGAAGGGACATGTGTTTGGAGGGCATGGGCCTTGTGGGCATGCTCAGAGTTCTGAATTTTGCTTTATCTGTGCTGGGAGGCCGCAGGTGAGGTGTGAGACAAAGAGAGCCTGATACGCAATTTACCGATGTTTCAGCAGATTGTCTGGATCTTGCGAGGAGAAGAGATGGGCAGTGGGGTAATGATTGGGGGCAAGTGAAAGCAGAGAGAGCTGTTATTCACTGCTGTTCGGGCAAGGGACGATGGTGGCTTTTATGGTCTCCACTTAACAGATGACGAAATTGTACTGCTTAGGATTCATACTGTTATCACGGCCTCTCTAGCCTTTGATGCCGTGCTCGGGTCTCAGTCAATCATTTTTGGAATCAGATAAGAATGAGAGTTTAAGTGATGAGCCCAAGTGCAAAATGGCAACTTAAGGGAAAGTTCTGGATTCGAAGTCCAGCCTGCCTGGCTCCAATACCAGGACACTTGCATCAGCTCTAGACCACTGTTCAGAATAAAACACAAGTTGGTGTCTAGGAATCATTGTCCATGAAAGATATTATCTTAATTGATAACATTAATCAAAAAAGAAGTAAGAGAATATTCTCTTGCTCTCTCTCTCTTTCTTTTTTTTTTTACCATTGGCTAACTTATTACTTCATTTTCAGATATTGGAATTACGATACTCATTTCACAGAAAAAAATTAAGTGTAATAACCAGGAAAAGGCACTTATAGGAATAAGTGAAGTCATAACAAATATCTCTAATCGAGGAGTATTGAATCTCCAATTTTTAATATTTAAAAAAACGTGATTTAATATCTAATACTTATTAAGTACCCATTATATTTCAGATACTACACGCTTTGCATATGTTAACGTTATAGCTTAGTCCTTAATACGAAACTTTAAGCTGGTATTATTTCTCTCAGTCGATTGGTAAAAAGAAAAAATGAGGTGAGAACACGTGGGTGGCTCGGTCGGCTAAGCATCTGACTCTTGGTTTCAGCTCAGGTCATGATCTTGCCATTCGTGAGTTTGAGCCCCGCATTGGGCTCTGCACTGACAGTGTGGAGCCTGCTTGGGATTCTCTCTCCCTCTCTCTCCGTCCCTTCTCTGCTCACTCTGTCTCTCTTGCTCAAAATAAATAAATAAACTTAATTAAAATTTTTTTTAAAAAAAGAAAAAATAAGACACAGAGTTTGAGTGCTTTGTCCCCAATCCTAAGACTGGTACATGGCAAAATCGGAATTAAAACGAAACTCTGAACTCTCTCTGTGTGGAGGGGAGGGATTTGGTTGTGGCGTCCATTGGTGTCGTTCCTTCAGAGACCCCTGAACCCCTTCACCCTCCCCCACACCCATGTACCAGTCAGCCCAGAACAAAAGCCCATGGTTTAGAGTTACCTGTGCCAGTAGCAGCCTTATGAGGCCAGTGCCGTAGACATAGGTCAGGATGGTGGAGTTGTGTACTGTTGTCTTTGACTCAAAAGTAGTCACTATCCCATCATGACATTGGTTTGAACTGAAATGACCACAACGGAAAATAAAATAGACCAGTTAAAAGAAAAAATCCCACAGCAGGTAAAAAAGATAGATTTAAACAGGGTGTGTGGTGTGTGTGTGTGTGTGTGTGTGTGTGTGTGTGTGCGCGCGTGTAAGTAAACAATTCTTATTCTCAGATTCCTTGATGTAGACAAAAGGGTTGAAAACATGAAAGGGGAGAAAAAATGACCCCTTTGCAATATAAATTTTTCTCTTTCTAATTCTCTCTTCTTTATTTCTTTCCTCCACTCCTGTTCTAATAATTCTGTTTTCCAATATCTGGTCTTTCTTTCTGGTCTTCTGTTATTAGCAAATGATTGAGCTTGTCTGAGCGAGTGGAAACAGTGTCCAGATTCTCACAGCTTAATAGCTGGAAAGGATAGACTTTTCCTTCTCGTCTATCATTCATGGCTTGGCGCTGGGAGTTCACAAAGCCAGGAGCTTTCCAAAAGTGGAAAATGCTTTTGGAGAAGTAAGCAGGAGAAGAAGGCTAGCATTCTGAAAGAGACTTCCAGCAGCCGGCCGCCCACTCATATGACATGACATAGTCATTCTTCTGGTGGGCAGGGAGCAGAAAATGAATAGATAATCATATCACCAAAGTTCCATATTACCTCGTGTGAAGGGCAGACGCACAGTGCACTGACATACTTGCTTTTCTTAGCAACAGGAGGCCTTTCTGTCTGCAAATAAAAGGAAATAATCTGAAGGACGTTACTGGTTGGAACATCTCAGGGAACTTGGCACAGATGTGTCTGGTGCGTGGAATTAATCCTACTTACTCTCTCCTTCGAGCAAGCTGGTTTCAAAGCAAATGCAATGCCAGTAAGAAATATGTGCGAAAAATTCCAAGGTGTTATATACCTAGAGTAGGTAGACTGGAACTGAATTGTCTGTCCTCTGAGACGACCACAGGGTCTGTGCACAGCTTCTTTATGAGCTTGGTGCCCACTTCCCGTGGTACCATCAGCATCTGGGTTGACTCTCCCACAATCTCTGGGGTCTGGTTACCTGGACGCAGTGTGTCCGTGGCCAACGCAGTCAAAACTCTGGACCTAAGTTCTACTTTCCTCGTCTCTTTTATGTTTTTACCTTTTACCTGTCTGATCCTGAGCCTTTGGCTTTATCTTATTTGAATCTGGTGACCTAGATTTCCACCTGAACCACTTAGTTCTCTACTTGTTCTGTGTTCAGACAAGGCTGTGTTTCAGAAAGTCCCTCGACTTGGGCGGCCATGCTTTGCCCCAAAGCTGTAAATGAGCCGTGCCCTGTCCTTGGCCCCTGACCCCCTTTAATCTCGATCAGATCGGTACGTGGATGGGCAAAATCTAACTCTCAGAAATGCCTTACATAAATGAGAGTCCACATCTCTGTCTTGATCACAGTTTTTTATATCCATACCTTTTTCTCCATATTGGCCTCACGATTCATTTTCTCATAGTAAGTCTTGTCTTATTCTTCAGGCCTGACGTGTGTCATTTACTCTGCCTAGAACTTCTTTCCCTTATCAGGCTCCTGGGTGGCCCAGTCGGTTAAGCTTCTGACTTCGGCTCAGGACATGGTCTGTGAGTTCGAGCCCCGCGTCGGTCTTTGTGCTGCCGGCTCAGAGCCTGGAGCCTGCTTCGGATTCCGTGTGTGTCTCTCTCTCTCTGCCTTTCCCCTACTTGTGCTCTTTCTCTCTCAAAAATAAACATTAAAAAAATTTTAATTAAAAAAAGGGGGCGCCTGTGTGGCTTCGTCGGTTAAGCATCTGACTCTTGGTTTTCACTCAGGTCATGATCTCACGGTCTGTGAGTTCGAGCCCTGAATCAGGCTTTGCGTTGATGGTGTGGTGCCTGCTTGGGATTCTCTGTCTCCCTCTCTCTGCCCCTCCTCTGCTTGTGTGCTCTCCTTCTCTCTCAGAATAAATAAATAAACTTAAAGAAAAAACACAATTTCCTTCCCTTGTCAGCTATGATTTGGTTTTTCTTTATTCTGGGAGATTACCTTCCAGTTCAGATGAGCTTCCTGGACCCCGTTCTTTGACGTTCTCTCCAAGGGTAATGCCAACAATGGACTCACGACGGAGCGCAGAAAGAATGTTGTCTTCTGTTTTTGGTGCACTCACATGCACAACATCTAACAGACCTGGAAACCTCATCGTGTACTGCCAGTGCACAGCCCGACGTGGGGCTCGAACCCACCAACTGTGAGATCATGACCTGACCCGAAATTATGAGTCGACGCTTAACCCACTGAGCGCCCCTGGTTTGTTTTTTTAAACCTATGTTTAGGCTCTCTCTTTAAATCTACGTCACGTGGTCTTTTCATGAGAACTTTATTTTATTTAATTTTATTTTTTTTTGAGAGAGAGAGAGAGAGAGAGACAGAGTGCGAGCAAGGGAGGAACCGAGAGAGGGAGACGCAGAATCGGAAGCAGGATCCAGGCTCCAAGCAGTCAGCACAGAGCCCAAGTGGGGCTTGAACTCATGAAATGTAATACCATGACCTGAGCTGAAGTCGGCTGCTTAACCGACTGAGCCACCCAGGCGCCCCCTTTCATGAGAACTTTAATTCAGACTTCAGAAGTCCTAGCAAATGGTGGCAATATAACGTCACGAAGTAGCCAAATTTCTGCTCATAGTAGGTGGCGTAAAATAAAATAAATTTACAGTTTGCGGTGGTGAAAACAAAAGAAACAGAGTAACTACCTGATAGATTGAAAGTTAAACTCGATCTTGGTAAAAGAGCCTAGAGAATGGACAGATTGCTTTAAAATAGATTTAAAGAATCAATGTGAGTGCTAAGAAATTATCCCCGTGTGAGGTTGCGATTCTCAGCGCCTACTTTGGAAAATTCATCATGTAGATAAAAATTAGAAATGTCATACAACGTTTAGGAAAGTGGAATTCCTCATCACTGTCTGAAGGGCCAATGAGAAATAAAAAAGTAAAGTGTGGAAAATGAGACCAAATTTAAAAACAGTATAACAATACAAGGTACATAGAATTATTGAAAAAGGAAAATCCATTAAAATGCTGAAAGGTAGATCAAAAGTCCAAATAATGGCTCTGTGAGCACTGTGCACAAAAGCCACCACTGTGTGAAAATTAGGACTGAGGAAACTTATCATCATCATTTCTTTTTTGGAGAAATTTACTCTTCGTCATCAACTGTCAGAAAAATATGGGTGTCCTAGCCCAGAAGCTGGTCCAGTAATAGTCACTAAGAGCACCGTCACCTCCAGTGGGGTGTTAGACCAGGAGACCAGTGTAGACCCTGGTGTTATAAACAGCCTGAGGACCCACAAGGAAAGTGCAAAGCTTCCTGGAGCTCTGTCCCTTTGCTATAAAGCGTGGAATATTATGTGAGCTGACATATTTAAAAATTATTTGTAAATGTAAAGCTTGGGACAAATCTACAGGCATATTACAATACGTTATTATGATGATCGCTACTATAACGGTTGAATCCTATTTCAATCTTACCTTAAGCTATAATTTGTTTTTTTGGGGGGTGCAAGAAGCACATTGTAGCGGCTGCTAACGGAAGCGTAGCTGCTCGCACGTTGTGCTGAAAATAATCTCTCTGTAGTTCAGCGTCTTGTCCTAGTTACCTGTTCCCTGGCCCCAGGTCAGCCAATGCCTTCTGTGTATCAGTCACTAAAATGCTTGATTGAGTCGATTCTTCGACTCATTCTTTGGCTCATTTATGGACCCATCCATTCGTTGTTCGGTTGAATAAACATTTAGTGGATGCCTCCGTGGGCTAGACCCTGGGCTTGGTGCCGGGGATTTCAGCGTCAAATAAACGGTCCCTGTCCCCCAGGAGCTCCCAATTCCTGGCGATGACAAATGAAGAAAGAGAGCAGTGCTGTGCAACACAGAGGCGCCCGTGGTTGGCAAGGCGGGAAGCCACACATTACCCAGCTGCAAGGATCAGAAGAAGACCCTTGAAGGGGATGAGAGATAGACATCTGAACTAGCTCTTGAAGGATCATAAAGCCTTAGCTCTGGGAAGAGGGAGGGGCGGGGAGAGGAACCTAAGACTTTTCTAATAAGTGACACCCCATGTACCTTGTGCTAGTTTTGTCTCCATGTTAGTTGAACCGAAGTGAGCCGCCTTGAAGGCAAAGGTATTTTTTAAGTGTTTACAAGGCGTCGCGTGGCATCTGCAGCATAGAGAGAGCTCTTCAGCTAATCAAGTCTCTTTCATGCCGCCCAGCTAATAATTGCGCTCCTTGTGGGAGCAGCTCATAGATATGTTACCACTTCAGGCCCGTGGTTTCCAACTGCATAAATGAAAAATGATCAAGGCTTCCTTCCTCACTGTGAATATTTTAAGTTCCAACATTAATATACTCATTTCTCTTTTATCGGCACCAACATGAGCATTGGAAATAATGGGTTTTGCTTTATTGATGCCAGAGAAACTACAGAAATGTAGAAACATCGAGGGTTTTTGCAAAAAACACAAACAAACAAAACACACACACACAATTAAATAAATGCTTGCCTCCTGCAAAATGCCGTATTTTAATCAGAAATAAACCATGAAATTTCAACGTTCTATTCTCTTGTCTGAAACAGAGGAACTCACACGACATCTCTTACAGGACCGGGTGAGGGGGAACAGGCTGCAGGTGTGTGTTCAGAAATTGTTACTGATGAAAAGGCAGCGTGAAGGGTGACAGCAATGTCAGGAGGGCACTGGCGTTGGGAACAATGGCACCAAGACTTCCGAGGTTGAGAAAATGAAGGCCAAAGGGAAGGAAGGAGAGTAAATATTTACTGAGCACTTACTATTTTTCTGAAGCTTCCCAGGGGACACCATTACCTACGTGTCACAGAGGAGAAACCCAAGGGTCAAAAACATCCACCCGCCACACTCTTGATCCTGGGCAGTTTTTGTTATGCTGTTTCACTGTATTAAAAAAAAAAAAAAAGACAGGAGGGGCGCCTGGGTGGCTCAGCTGGTTAAGTGTCCAACTTTGGCTTGAGTCATGATCTCACAGTTCATGGGTTCAAGCCCCGCATCGGGCTCTGCACTGACAACGCAGAGCCTGCTTGGGATTCTATCTCCCTCTCTCCCTGCCCTCCCCCACTTGCTCTCTCTATCTCTCTCTCTCTCTCTCTCAAAATAAATAAACTTTAAAAAAAAGACAGTAAAATAGAAACAAATATTTTGAGGAGAAGGAGAGAATAGGCATTTATACTGAAGAGCCACAATCACTTCAGTTAAATGGGAGGTGGGTCCTGTTAAGGTGAGGAGAGGGGGCTTCGGGGGACAAATCTGCTCTTCTTCTGAGCATCAGGTGACCTAGGCTCTGGTGATCGTTTGGACTTTATGCAACATTACTTTACTAAAGAAAAATAATAAAAGGGAAAGTTGTTTAGAACATGAGTTGTGATTTAGACTTAAAACATGTGGGGCGCCTGGGTGGCTCAGTAGGTAAAGCGTCCAACTTTGGCTCAGGTCATGATCTCGCTGTCTGTGAGTTTGAGCCCCGTGTCGGGCTCTGTGCTGACAGCCCAGAGCCTGGAGCCTGCTTCGGATTCTGCGTCTCCCTCTCTCTGCCCCTCCCCCACTTATGCTCTGTCTCTCTCAAAAATAAACATTAAAAAAAAAAATGTGTCCGCCATAGAACAAAGAGCTTTGTGGTAGAAAGTCATCAGCAAATGGGTAATTCATCCAGGTCCTTCCTACCTGCAGTGATTTGTGTCTGTGTGTGTGTGTGTTTGCGTGTGTGTACATGCACATGGGTGCCCACGTGCATGCAGACGCGTGTTTGCATATGTGCGTGGATGAATGACATAGTCTATCTTTTTGCAAATGGTGCCGTCTCCACAGAGCCTGAAGACTTGACTAACACACTCTTTGCATAAGTCCATGCCCCTTTGCTACCAATGAAGCCTAAGGGCCCACTGTTCTATTTCCTTTTAGCTGCCGAGTCGCGTCTGCAGAAGGTTAGTCATTACTCCCTAACACTGTTGGATGATGACTCCATGAATGTGTCTCTCAAAGAAAATTGTGTTTTGCCTGAAAACCTCTGGGGGACATAATATAAAGTTATGAATCTCGAATGGCCCAAGCCAGGAGAAGGAAGAACTGCGCTAATGGGAATAAAAGGGGCTGTTCTGGAAGCCCTCGCACTGCACACGAAGGTAGAGATTAAGACAAACAGGAAGACCGGTTGTGACCCAGGCTCCCGGTGCAGCCAGTAATCTCCCCAAAATCCCAAAAACCTCCAGCAGAGATGAAATCTCGTGGACCTGAGTGTTCAAGAGCTCTTTATGCGGGTACCCCTTGGCGCAAGGCTACATTTTGAACCACCGCCAGGGAAAATGTTATTCAGACAAGGAGGAGGGAGATGAGAAGACCAAAGGGCTCCTCTTTTTCTGATTTCGCTGCAAGCCAGGCTTACACACAGATGACGACTGACCCTGAGCCTGATCCATGTAAGTCTGCCTGGTTATTGTAAGCAGTCCATCCAGCTTCGATACCCAGTATGTATGGGTGTCACCATCCTTGGGCACTATCCTAGTGGCCTCTTTATGCTTACAGACGATGCTCTATACAATCTGTCTCATAAAGACAGTGTGGTGGGGCGCAGAACATGGCATTTGGAGACCCAGGATTGGGTCGAATAATCCCCTTTATGGCAATTTGACATTCATCCCCACTGCCCCTGCCCCATGGCCAAGCTCAAGTCTTCAGCGCCCCTTTCCTGGAATTCTACTGGTCCTCTTGCCTCTGGTTTCCTCTCTGGTTTAGTCAGCTACTATTCCTGAGCAATGTATGCAGCCCACATGGCTTGCCATTTCACTGCCCTGCTTACGTTTTTAAAATAATTCCTCATCTGGGGCGCCTGGGTGGCTCAGTCGGTTAAGTTGACCGACTTTGGCTCAGGTCACGATCTCATGGTTCATGAGTTGGAGCCGCGCGTCAGACTCTGTGCTGACAGCTCAGAGCCTGGAGCCTGCTTCGGATTCTGTGTCTCCCTCTCTCTCTGCTGCTCCCCTGCTTGCGCTCTCTCTATCTCTGTCTCTCTTTCTTTCTCTCTCTCTCTCTCTCAAAAAAAAAAATAAACATTAAAAAGAAGTTAAAAAAATAAAATGATGCCTCATTACCTAAAAAAATGAAATATGAACTAGAAGGCCCTTCGTGATCCGGTCCACTCCTCCTCCTCCAAGTGGCCCCTCGCACCTCACTCTTTGCTGCCACAGATGAGTCCCGATGGGGTTTCCTGATAAGTTAGGGTATTTTAGGCCCCTGTGTTGGATTTACTTAATGATCCTGAGGATGTAGCTTCAAAACTTTATTAACTTTCTGGAACTCTTTTCGTTGCTCCCCACGTCAGCTATGGTCAGTTCTTCTTTGGAGGAGCAGAACTGCTGTTGTCGGTCTTTTAACCTCATTAATGCTGCCATGATCTGTTTACTTGAGTGCCTTGCTCCTCCAGGGATCGTGAGCTTCTGGATGGACAGACTGTGACGTGTACCCTCTTGATGAAAGAGCCAGGTACGCAGTCTGGCATGGGGCTGCCATTCAGACAGTATTTATTAAATGAATGACATTACTGATGCCTTCTTGTCTTAAAAACCCTAATTTATAAAATAGGAGGAAAGACAACACCTGCCTCATGGCGAATAAAAAATCTTTAAAACAATGTGAAAAAGAACTTTTCAGTTATAAAGATCCTTATGCATCCTCGTTTTTATTACGTTGATGTAGTTCCTGGGAATAAAGCTTTGTCTTCATCTTATGGGTTTTTATGACTCCACGGGTTTTATTCAGAGTCAGGAATTGGACCGAAGTCTAAGGATACAGGACTAAGGATTCTGTAATATGCAATGTTTAGTGTAATTATTAAAATTTCCACTTGCTGATTAGGCACACACTGCTTTTTAATTATCTTCGCTTCAGGAAAAATAAAGAAATCCATTACAAAATGAAAGCCTCCTAACAGCTTGTCATAGCCTTATTTGTTCACAACTACTAGCAAATGTATTTTGCCGACTGCTTCGAATCCAGTTTTAAAAGACTGAACCACATCTAGTAATAATTTCATAAATATTAATGGAGAACATGCAAGTGGAAAGTTAAATTAAAATGCTACCAAATGGCCAGCGGGCAGCAGAAAATGAGCAGGAATCTCTAATCAGTGGAACTCATGGTTGTATAACTTCTTCCTCCCATTAGAGTACAAAACAGAAGTTGATTTTTCTCCCACTTCAAATCAGTTCCTGTTGAGGGAAAATGCAAATCAGCTCAATTACTGAAGATTTAGAAACAGCTCTTCTTTATAAGTCTCCTTTCCCTGGTCTTGGTTGAATGCAGTTGCCTGGACTCAGACTTTATGACTGACTGTGGTCTTCTCATTGGGTGGCATTGCAAAACTTCTTAAGATTTTGGGAGAGGAGAGTATAAGCACTATTTTATATTCATTCACCATTAGTTTATCATTTTTGTGATTCTGTATTTCAACCAGCATGTTGAAAATATCAATGCAGAGATTTCAAACTGAGATACAGGAAGAGTATAGAGTTCTGAGTAGCTGGGCTCAGTGATGCTGTAGCATTTAATTTTAGATTATTTTTAGTATCAGCATTAGACACCTTTATCCCATATTATATTCTTCCATTCATTTATCCGCCTATCTGACAACGGTTCACTGAATATCTACTATGGACCGACCATGTTCTGTGCTGGGTGTTGGGAATGAAAAGTTGAATAAGACGTGGTCTCCTGGCTTCCTCCACAGGTTTCACAGTCTAATATAGTACTCATCTCATAATGTTGCCGTGGTATTGCAGAAGTTATTAGAAGTAAAACACTTAGAATAGTTCTTGATACACGGCGTTGCCTTATAGTAAGCACTGTGTGATGGTAGGGGCAGGGCAACAGCAAGAGGAGGGAATAAACAGTGTGGAGTAGAAATGAACAAATCAAGAGGAATCAGACCATTATGGCTTCATTTTCATGTGTGTTTTTCTTATGGGAAAAAAGCAGTGATTGAAGAATGAAAAGCGGGAGAGTGAGGTCATCACCGATGTATTCCATAAAGACCATTGTGACTGTTGTATGGAGGATGAAATTAAGGTGACAGCTAAAGGGCTCAGGACAGGTTATAAGACACATTAGACAAAGAGAAAGGAGACATGGGCTGAACAAAGAGAATAGCATGCAGGAGGAATAATGGGGGAAATATTTGAGATTTCTAGGAGGGAATTAGTAAATATTGGTAATTCGCCAAAATTGAAAGGCAGTGGGGGAAGACGTGGTTCTCTGTTGATGTCTAGGTTTCTAGAAGAGGTGGCTGGTAGACAGTTAGGCCTTAAAAGAAAAAAGTGAAAAGTAAGAGGGGGTGTGTTTTGTGAAAAGACTTTGAGTTCACAGCTTTCCTAAGAACTGTATCATTCAGTAGAGAATGCACTAGGCTGGATTCAAACTCTGCCAAACCAGCAGTGCAATTCTTGGACAAGACAGTTTACTTTTTAGATTTCTGTTCCCAAACTCACGTAATGGGGTTAATGCCATCCTAATGTAAAAGGCTGTTGAGAAAGTGAAAGAAGATAACGTCTATGAAAGCCTCTTACCTGGGGTAACAGAACTTAATAGGTGTGAGCAGATCTGACAGACTCTGAAGAGTGGTGAAGATGTCACACCAAATGGTGTGTTCTGTTTCTTGCCCCCAAAGGCAAGAGTTACTCACATACTTGTTCATTCCTGCACACTATTACCTATCTGTTTAGTCATGCATCTCTTTGGAAAGAATTTTTTGAGGCCTTTCTGTGGATGGCTAATGTGTCAGGTGCTTCGTCAGGGAGGATTCACCTTGGTAAGGAAGGATTCCTTTGGGTGGCAACTGTATCTCTGTGCTAAAAGCACCATCAGATTTACTTTGATCATGTCTGTAACCCTCCTCAATCACATGAGAATGTAACAAAGATGTCCTTCGGCATTTCAAAGGCCCCAACGTTGACCCTTCACATAGCTATTATGACAACAGAAGGTAGCACTGGATGGTTGCCAGTGAGTTAATATTTCTTTTCGATTTACTGAAATTAATTGGTGGAAAATTGTTAATTATTATGAACAGTAAGAATATTAATAATATCTAAAATCTATCGGGTATTTTCCAATGATTTATACTTACATTGACTATCTCAATTAATTCTATGACATAAGTTCATCCTCCCTATTCCAAGATGAGGAGACTTGGCCTCAGTGAGGATAAGTGAAATACCTTGGTTATTTAATAGAGGATAAATATCTTAGTTATTTGATAGATTGAGCTGGGACTGGTACCTTGGTTTGTGTGAATGCAACTCTTATTATACTTGCTTGTAGTATATTGTGATTGAGTAAAATATTGATGGTGCATGTTGCCCATATTTAAATATGTTTAGAAGGTAATGTATTCTTGACTTGTCTAATTTCCTCCTCTATCTATCTATCTATCTATCTATCTATCTATCTATCTATCTATCATCTATCTATCTACTGTAAATATACCTCTGTTAGCGTCCGGCCTACTGTTCTGTTGTTCGATTGACTTACTTCTCTGTATCCTTTCCTATAATATGAACTTGTTAGAGGCAGGAACCATGTCTTATGATCATGTACTTGGCAAAATATGAATAGTTGGAACATCTGAGGAAGGAATGTGTGATATACATTAATTATAGATTAAACCTATATGCTAGCACTCATCAAAAGCCTTCTGTCTTTGATAAAACTAAGGATTTATATTGATGATTATATTTTAACTGATGTAGAATTACCTATTTAGTTTTCAAAAATCTTTTCAAAAGCTATCTAGTCTGAAAAGCCTCTAATGCTCAATGATTAACTCTCCCCTTTATGTTTTCACATCGTTGCCTCTATTACTGTATATTTATCTGTAAATTATGGTTACTTATCTACCTCATTTCATGTATCTTGATTTAGCTGCACTGATATTGACTTCAGCTGACAGAGCTGCATGGAGACTGCTGTTGTGCTTCCCCAGGAACCAAAGGTGCTGCATCCCTTCCAGCCAGTGCCCTTGTATCCGCCTTTTGGTGAAAGTCTTTTTCCACTTAAGCCAGTTTGAAAAGGCTGGAAAAGGTGACTGTACCACGAAATGCACAGACATCAGTGCAAAACTGTCAGAAAGATGAAAAAAACAAGGAAACACATCAGCAACAAAGGATCAAACCAACCTTTCAGTAACCGACCCCAAAGAAATTAAAATCTGCAAGTCACCTGAAAAAGAATTCAAAATAAATTTTAAGGAAGCTCAGTGAGATTCAAGAGGACACAGATAGACATCTCAGTGAACTCAGGAAAGCTATACCTGAACTAAATGGGAAGTTTAACAACGAGAAACATATCATAACAAAGAACCAAACAAAAATTCTGGTGCTGAGGGATACAATAAACAAAATGAAAAAAATGAAACATAGAACTTTAACCTCAGACTCAATAAGGCAAAAGAAAGAATCTGTGAACTTGAAGACCAATCTCTTGATATCTAGTCAGAGGAGAAAAGCAAAACTTAGAATGAAAAAGAATGAAGAAAGCCTATGAATATTATGGGATACCAGAAAGAAAAACTGCATTATACGAGTCCCAGAGGAGAAGAGAGAGAAAGGGATATAAAACTTATTTGAAGAAACAATGCTTGAAAACTTCCCAAATCTGGGGAAAGATATGGCCATCCAGGCACATGAAGTTCAAAGATTCCCAAGCAGAGATTTTCACCAAGACACATTATAATCAAGCTCCCAAAAATCAAAGACAAACAGAATTTTGAAAGCAAGAGAATCACACACAAGGGAATACCAATAAGGCTATCAGCAATTTCTCAGCAGAAATCTTATAGGCCAGGAGAGAGGTGGATGATATATTCAAAGTGCGTGCATGCGCACACACACACGCACACGCAGACACACACCTGTCAACCAAAAATACTTTACTCGGAACCCTTTAAAATTTTTATTTTATTTTTGCCATTTGTTTTCTAGCCTAGCCCCTTTGGCCAAGTGTTTTGGATTCTCTGTTATAGTTTCCTCATCACTTTCCAGAAATAGAATGATAAGAACTCTACTGGATCATGATGTTCAATGACCAAAATTTGATTCTTAATTATCTGACATATTTAAACCTGAAAAATCAAAAGGAAGCCTTCAAGAGGGTTCTCTGGAAAGACAGACAGGCTTAATAAACGCAGAAACAATCTCTGACTAATATACACTCTTAGTCACTGTTCCTTCAACTGTAAAAATTAGTATAGTTTCCCAAAAAAAGTGCTTTTGAAAAGTACTAAATGAGATGACCTGTATAGATGCCCGCTATACAGGATTTGGCACGTCGTAGGCATGCTCTAACCATTGTTTGCTTGCTTCTTTCCTAACAGAAGAGTAGGGCAGGAGGTATTTAATATATCTACCAGTCCAAACATCTGCTGTCTAAAGGGAAAACAGAGGCCCATGGAGGCGAAATGACTTACAGATACAACTCCTGTCTCCAGTTCTGTAAATTTACATTCTCCACTTTTTCCAGCTATCAATTTTCTTAGATAGTGTGGAAAGCAAATTCTGTGGTGACAATGTAAAAATTAAAAAAAAAAATGTAATAGAGAATTATACACCCAAGCCTCCTGCATAGATATCCCTACAGTACAACTATTCATCAAATATTCACCAAACCCTTGCTGTGTTAGAACATGGGGTATCCTGGGGTGCCTGTATGGCCCAGTCAGTTATATGTCTGACTTCAGCTCAGGTCATGATCTCGCAGTCCAGGAGTTCGAGCCCCGTGTTGGGCTCTGTGCTGACAGCTCAGAGCCTAGGGTCTGCTTCTGATTCTGTGTCTCCCTCTCTCTCTCTAACCCTTCCCCACTCACACTCTGTCTCTCTCTCTCTCAAAAAATAAATAAACATTAAAAACATTAAAAAAAAAAAAAAGAACATGGGATATCCAAAAGCGTGAAGCCCAGATCCTGCTCCAAATCTATAGTGAAAATAAATAAGTAAACGGTAGCAATGTTTGCTAGTCACTTCTTATTTTAGCTTTTAGTGTTTTAGGTAGACAGTGAAGTATTTCGTTATGTTTTTATCATGACAACCTTATAGGATAGGTTGTATCAACCCATTTTACAGGTGAAAATATTCTGATTTTAGTGAATTTAGACAAAATGTAAGTTGTAACTGTCAGAGTTGGTGGGGAGGAGAGCAAGGGATGAGTCTGATTCTGCCTCTCGTGCTTGTGCCCATGACTTTTCAACTTGAAAAAGAATCCGTAGGACCAGAATGGAAGAAGATCGCCTCAGGTAATTTTCTCCCATGGAGCTTTCTTTCCCTGATTTCCCCAGATGCCGGCAGCCTCGAAATCTGCCTTTCCTACCCTCCAGCTCTGTGAGGCAGCTTCATTAAATTCAAAGAATCCCTGAGTAGCTGTGCATCTGTACGTTGCATTTTAACACTCAAGTGAGTGGTGACCAAAGTCACCCTCCAAGCGGGTCCTATGTGATGAACGCCCCAAAGCTACAATTTGGTCCGGAAATCCAAATCCAACTCCAGACCACTTCCGCCACATCTGAAGATGGTGGGATCAAAACTTCATTTAGGGCTGATGATTGAAATGAGTTATTAAAGATAATTCTTTGGAAAGCAGTGGTAATTATCTTAGCATTAACATTTCTCATTTCACTGAGCCCTGATTAAACCTTTTCTTTCAGAAGGAGGATATTGAAACTGTGAAAGAGGTCAATTATCGAGTGAAGAGACACTCTCCATAACTTATAGGGAAAGCTGAGTTCCGCACACTTTATAACGAACTCACGCCAGGTATTAGTTGGGGAACAGTCTCCCTCCCACCTGGCCAGGTGTCACTCCAACATTCTTTCAAGAAGGGAGGTCAAGGGATGCAGGTGTTGATTTTACTATCCTGTGACTTTGCCCTTGACCCTGCAGGGTGGACTTATTGTTGTGTCTTACCTCTGTCCTTTGAAGTTGAAACTGTCTGGTTACCTGCCCTTTTCCCTCACCAGTGACAGCCCCTCAAGGACAGCGACGATGATGTAAGTACCTTTGTGTCCTCTGCACGAAGCATAATGCTTGGCGTGGAGTAAAAACCCAACACACGTTTGACAAACGAAATGACTCCAGGGCTGATTAATCCGAATGGCTCCTGTTTTCATTTTTCATTTACCAGCATCTCTACATCAATCCTGGACGCTCCCAAATAATTTATTTCTTTAACCTTGAGAGCAAGATGCTCTAGCGAAGCCCGTGGGGTGGGGTGGAATGGGAGTTAAAGAAAATAGCCAACGGAGAATAATAGAACGCAAACTTATATCTCCCGAATTTCAGAAGGAAGAGTGGCGTTTCAGATCCCATTTCCCGTGCGAATTTTTGGCTTGCTTTTTCTAACAGTAAAGCTAAAAAAGGATCTTTTCACAAAAGAGGGATTTTTCTTCTTGGCCTGGAAAATCAATTTCGATGTTAATCTTGCTCCTTGGAATGTCCTCCCCCACCCTTTTCCACCTAGCAAAATACTCTTCATTTTCACAGCCCAGCTCAAATGTCAGCTCTCCGAATCATAATAATCACAGCTAGTATCTAAAGAGTACTGGCTCTGGGATGGGGCTGTGCTAAGTGCTTTACAGAAATTATGTCCCTTGCTGTTCAGAAATCTCTGTTGGATCAGGACTACGATTTATCATGAATTCAAAGAGGAGGAAGCTAAAGGCTACCGAGGTGATGTAATTGCTGGAGCTCTAACATTAAGTGGTTCATAGGTTGGAACACACGAAGCTTGACTTCAGCGGGACTTTAACCACGAGGACACACCGTCTCCCTCTGAGGACACCTGTGACTCTCTTCAGACAGAGCCAGCCCTTCTCTTTCTTAAGACTCAGCGCCCGCCCTGGCCAACTTTTAATCCACACACCCTCCAGTGACTACCACAGCCTGCTCTCCGCGACTCCACGCTCAGCACTTACAATAACAATTTAAATAATGAAGTCAGGCCACTTTCCAGCAGAGGAAAAGAATCTCTGCTTCTCTCTCACTCCTTTGCTCCTTGGACTCCCTGGTCTTTGGCCCCTGCCATTGTGGTTTCTTCTGTTCCACTCTGCCTCTTCTCTGCCCATCCAACCTCTTCCTCATTCTCAGGTTTTACTTTCCTTTGACATGCTCTCCATCAAGGACCATCTTGCGTTCTCTCTTGTCTAACAGACCATCAAGAGAAGAACACATACAGGTGCAGCACTGTCGTCGAAACAGTGATGAGTGGATTTTATTTTTTATGAATTCTTTGTAAGTCATTAGTGCAACCTAGTATATCCACGCATATCACCACAGCCCCGGTGGAGCACAACAGGGAATTAGAGCTCACATTCAAGGTGTATCGCCCCACCTGACCCTGACTTTTCTGACAAGTGATAGTTATCAATCCTGAAAGGTATTTCAGGTGAGACTTCCTTTTCTCAAATCACATTTCCTTTAGAAGAATCCTTTCATATATGATCTCACAGTAGATACATCGAGGTAGTCAAAGATAAAGGCATCGGCCTATAAATCACATCCCAGCAAAGTGCTGCAGGGGACACCCATGGGACTTGGAAAGCTAAAGCAAGAGACGGATCATGCGGGGTTTTGTTTTGCTGTTTCCACCGAAGGCAAATGCTATAAGCATCCCTGAGATTAGTGTGCATTCTCATCGTATTAAGAATTAAATAATGAAATGGTTCTCTTCTCCTCAGGAAAGATAAACTCATGTATCTTACAAAAGTCACCTAGGTATGTTTTCTTCCGATCTCAGATCTAGCACATAAGTTGACCATCTTTTTCTGTGTATACTACTGTCATGGAAGACAATTAATTCAGAGGAACCATGAAAAAATGGTTAAGGAAATGGGTAACCACCTGTCAGCCGTGACTTGGAGCAGTGCCTAAATGCCCCACGCTTCAGTGTTTTCCTTGGAAAAATGGGTTTAGTAAGAGCAACAGCTATCTTATTGGATTGTTGTAAAGACTGAATGATTTAACACATGTAGTATCTTATCACGACTACTAATACTCATTGGCCGTTATTGTTACCCAGTGGAGATACATGACTCGGGAGAGAGAAGACTTAAGTCTCATCTCTTAACCAGCCAAGTAGCCTTGGGCAGCTCACTTAATCTTGCTGGACCGGAGAAAGCCTCAATCTGAGCCTTGCTGGCAGGTGCAGCTTCGTGTGGCCCTCCTGTCTATACTGCACTCCGTTTCCCAGCAACTCGGGCTGCCTATAGTCTACCATTGGTGCCTCCAGCCACAAACCTGCTCTTCCTCTCCCTCCCACCAGGCTTGTACCATGTGGGTACGGGTGCACTCTTGAACACACGTGCACCCGCACCCCCAACAGCACTGTCTCCACCTTGTACCTTTGCTCACGCGGTCCTCCATGCCTTGCCATTGTCTGGCTAACTCCTCTGCTTAGAAGATACTTCCCAGAAGGGCTTGCTGACTTCCTGGGTCTGATCAGAAGCCCTTCCTTGGCATTCACTTTACACAACCCAGCACTATCATGGCCCATTTTAATGTCCGAATCTTTCACAGGAGGGGCACCTACATAATTGAAAAAGACTGTACCTTTAAAATTTTTTTAACTTTATTGTTATTATTATTATTTTTTAAAGAGTGCAACTGTTGGGAGCCGTTTTGGGCTCACAGGTTGAGACCCCTCCCTGTGTGGAAAAGGTTGAAGCAAAATTCCCGCCGGCCAAGATGGCGCCTAGTCTTACCTCCTTCTACATAATTTTTCAGGCTTGGATTTCTTGAGCTACTCTCCTTGGCTCCAAGGAATGTAATGTTCTTTTATTTAATGGCATTTAGATAAAGGGAAGGACCTGGAGCGTGAAAGGAAGCTTTGATGGATTTACATCTGAATGAGAGTAGCCTGGCCAGAAGTAACCTTAAAGTTGCATCTTGGGGATGGGTTGCACCTCCTCCATTGTAGTTGGAAGCATAGCCCTCAAAGCAACGTCCTGATTTCTCCTGTTTACAGATAATTAACATTAAGCCCTTAAGGAAACACCCTGTTCTCTCCCCCAATCCTAAATTTATATGTTAATTATCCTAAAACCAACATACAGGATTAAGGAAGTTGCTGCCTTGCTGGTAAAAATGGATTATTGTTAAAGAGATCAAACTATGGAGTGTCACTCATTGACATTATGTCACTCACTACCTTTTAAATAAAGACACTGAGACCAACAGGGCAGAGATGCCAGAATTGCCAGGGCTGCCTGCTTGGTCATCAGACTACACTCTCTCATGGCTCTCTCATTTCCTTTTGCCTGACCATCCAGCCTTCGGGGACCCCTAGATTCGCCGGAACAAGGACCCCGGCATGCAACTTTTTAAAGCATCTGATGCCCAAAACATCCTGAACACATAGTATGAGCTTCACAAATGTTTGCCAAAACGCTGGCTGCATGGAAGAACCTTTAGTTTTCTCATTTATTTTTTAAAAAAAAAAGAAGGGGGGGAACTGATGTTCCTGAGCTGGGAGGGGGAGGGGTCACAGCAGCTCATGAACATCACCCATTGGGTTTCTAATTCTACACAAACCTGCCTACAGCTCCTGAGAAGCCCAGACCTAGATTTTTTAATTCTACCTTGGTGTCTATGAAGGTCATACTGGGGGTGGGGAGGGCGGGGAGGGAAGAGGAAATCCATGAAGCATTTTTCACATTTCTGAAAGCTGAATGGAATTGCTACACTTATCCATCAAGATTCTATTCAAACTAAGTCAATTCCATGTCTCTTTGCTTTTAGGTGGAGTTTGTTATTTCGAGGGAGTCCCCTTTGTTTTTCATGTTGACCAGATGTTCTGATGGCAGTTAGCTTTTTGTCTTTGATTATTTTGAATGATAATACAAATTAGTTGTTATTTTATACGCGCACTTTTACAGGGAGGAAAAATTATTCAAACACTGACAAAGAGCAGAGGTGATTCAGTAAGGAATTTATTTGGAAGTTCCAAGTAGGGACAACTGCAGAAGAGATGGCGGCCATCTTGTTCCTTTTCTGGCATTTCCGGAAGCTTGGTGTATCTGTTTGCTAGGCCCTCCACAACAGAGCACCACACGGAGTGGTTTAGATAACACAACTTTGTTATCTCTGTTTTGAGGCTGGAAGTCTGAGAGCAAGATGTCAGTCAGCAGGAGTGTTACCCTCTGAGGGAGGGAGAGTCTGTCCCACCTTCTCTTGGTGACTTGCAGATTTCTGTGTTCTCCTTATATTTTTTCACATCAGCTTCTCTCTCTGCATGTCTGCATATAAATCTCCCCTTTTAATAAGATCACCAGCCATGTTGGATCAGAATCCGCCCTACTGGCCTCACTTTAACTTGAATGCCACTGTAAAAACCCTATCTCCAGGTAGAGTCACATTCTGCAGTTCTGGGGGTTAGGACTGAACCATCTGCATCTCAGGAGGGGCACGATTCAACCCATACCACGGGGGGACTACTCGGACCTGGGGTATTGTGACCTCTGGCATGGTGTTGGCGCTTTCAGTATTTACCATTCACCACGGACCTTCCAGCCCGACTTCATGCCTCATGCATTTAAAGAGAAGCACATGGATAACATTTCCTGAATTCTAATTCCTCTCTTCGTGCTTGCTGCAAAGCTGTTATTCTCTTTGGTATCTCCTTTCATCAACCTGGCTGCCAACCAATGTCTAAAAAAAAAAAAAAAAAAAAAATCCCCGCACTGCAAGCTGAGTTCCTGCCTCGGGTCGATGTGGGTTTATTGATATTCCAGCATGGTTCGCTCCACGATTTATGCTCTGCAGTTTGTGAACCGCAGACCCAAGGGGAAAGGAGATAGTGAAAGGGGATTTTTCGATCACTTTATATGCTGTAAGTGAATCTCAATTTCCTGCTATGTTATTTCAGATTCCTTAAATATCCTTTTCTCAGCCTGGACATTGGAAATTACAAAGGGTCTACATTCTTCAGAATGAAATATGAGTCCTGTAAGATCTGTAATCAAAGCAACCTCTCTATAATGCGAACGTAGCTGTGGACATATGCATCCCTGGGAATATGCCTCTGTTGGGGTCCAAAATGGTAAGAACGGCCTCAGTTCTGTGAGAGACCTTATTGGTTCTGTATCTCGAAGGCCGGAACCGTGCCCCGCATCATTGCTCCCACCGTGTAGGCACAAAGTGAAGAACAGTGAAAGAAATGCGGATGGTTATTTAGAATGTTGCTCTCTGCTCAAAACAGGACTTCTGAAACGATACAAACCGTGATGGAGTAATGAGCTCCGCAGACCAAGATTTAGACTAGAAGAAAGCACACAATGGCAGAGCCGGAGAGAGCTTCGAAATTGTCAATGTGAGAAAAAACAGAGATACACGCCTCCCTCTCTTAATGTGTGTTGGTTTCATAAGAAGACAAAAACCAGGCCATTATCTGTAAGAATAAGATAGCTTCTAACATTCTATTTCTGGGTGAGTGTAGTAATAATCCTAGGTGGCTTGCACCAACAGACAGACAGAGAGGAACAGGACAGGATGAGGGAAACGTGGAGGGGACAGGATGGTGGAAGTTTCCATCCTGAGCTCACAGAATACCAGCCCATTGACTATACAAGCTTCCAGATGGTTTGACTTAGTCACGAGAGCTCACGAGAAACAAAATGTGAAGTTGCTGGAGGGTTCTGCTCCAGAAGCTATGAGTGGTTTGTTTCTAAGCCTTGAGGCTTGCACAGTAACAACTGTAAGTACTTCAGATGTGTGGCACCATTGTGGAGTCCACCAGGCAGTCCTCCGAGGTTAGGGCGGGGAGCCTCACCGACGGGCCAATTTCCTCCTATTGTCAAGAGTCCACGGTTGGGAATCTAAGTTCCAGGTGCCATTTTCCTTGCCTATGCCTAGCTGGCAGAGTCTGAGTACACCAGGAAAGTGCTCAGACACAGGACTAGAACTCAGGTTTCTTTGGCAGCCGCTGAGATTTGCGTTCACCTCACCTTTTGCCTTTCCTCCCCGACGACAGATTTTCTTAGGTCGGGTCTGCTCTGTGAGTTCTTTGATATTGGGAAGTCTGTCTTATCTATGTGGGTTTTGTGTGCAGCCTTGTTGAAGAGAGGTCAGAGAAATTGCACAACTTGAAGGGATTGTTTTTCTCCAACTCGTTACCCTTTGGAAGCTCTTATATTTGTAGCCAAAGTACAAAGACCATGTTCTTCAATGAATCTCTGGTCATCAGCTCAACTGGATTATTCCCTTCTCTGCTTTCTTCCTTTCACATTTATTTACTAAATATCCACTAGTTGGATGTAAGCGTCGTGTACTCCTGATGGTGCCCGTTGCTATGAATTTTAATCTGGTGTGCAGTGGCCCACCTAAATCCCACAGAGCTGATCATGCCGTAAATAAAACCCTTCATTGGCTCCTCTACCTAAAAATCAAAGCCCAAGTTCCTATAGCTGCTGAGGGGGATATGGGTGAGGGCAAGGATGGGAGACGAAGCTGGAATGAGGCAGGGGTGGGTCGTAGAGGACAACTCGGTTAAGGAACTCGGCCTTGGGAGCCTCTGAATCTATAAAAGAAGGATTTGAGCTGATGATTGCTGGCACCCCGTTTGTACATTCTGTGATTCGATTCATATCATAAGCCCAGGGTCACTCTACTCAGCACACCGCCATGAGTTGTATTGCTATCAAATTGATGCTTTTTTGCAAGTATCAATTCTGCGACTCTATCCCTCCGCCATCAGGGTGTTGGGAAACACCAAGGTAATATATGACATAGTGCCTATCTTCCAATAATGTACCATCCTCAAAATTATGAGATCTGCTATGATTGCTCTTCATATTTATTTATCGGGGACATGTTTATTGAATGCTATAGCTCTGGATTAAAATCATATGATCATGGATTCTAGAATCAGACAGTATGGATTCAAACTCTAACTTTATCTATCACTTACTGTGTGACTGTAGGCAAGTCACTTGACTTTCTGTTTTCCCATCTATAAAATAGGGATAGTGATTACCCCTTAGCTTTGTGGAGAGAATTACAAGAGGTAGTACCACTGAAGTAGGTAGTGCTGTACCTGGCCCCTGGTACGAGCACTCAGGAAATATTATCTTACTGTGTTCTTTTTTTTTTTTTAAGCTTTTAAAAAATTTATTTATTTTGAAAGAGGGAGAGAGAGAGTGTGAGTAGTGGAGGGGCAAAGAGAGAAGGAAAGAGAGAGAATCCCAGGCAGGCTCTTGTACTGACAGCTCAAAGCCCGATGATGCGGGGCTCGAACTCATGAGCTGTGAGATCGTGACCTGAGCTGAGATCAAGACTCAGACCCTTAACTGACTGAGCCTCCCAGGCGCCGCTATCTCGCGGTATACTCTGTTGTGGCATGTGACACTGAAGACATGACAGCGTACCAGGCAGACACGCAGGACGCCATCAGGGGATGGCGAATGATAGGCAAATATCTAAAAAATCTAATTTCTTTTGAAAGTCAGCACTGCAAGAGAAACAGGCCCAGTACTATCAGAGAGACAAGGCAGATTCTACTGTGTAAGGAGTGTCCAGGAAAGCCTGTCTGGAAAGGTGACATTTAAGCCCCCATTTGACATATGAGAAGAGTCATTCATTGGAAATGCCAGGCAGTGCGTCCCAGCGGAGGGGCCAGCAAGCATAAAGCCTTTGCAGCAAAGCGGAGCTTGGCAAGCTCTCAAAAGGAACAGAGGAGCAAGTGTGCCGTGGCTCAGTGAGCAGAGACGTGGGGTGGTGGGAGACGGAGCTGGACCTAGTACAGGGACAGATCCTGCTGAGTCTTGCAGGCCCGAGTCCAGAATTTGGGCATCATTCCCAAGGTAAGGGACAAAGCAGCAAAGAGACAGGATGTGACTTTCGTAGCCTTGCTTCATATGCACAAATGGTTGAGCTAATGTCTTCCAGGCCCTCCGAATCAAGGGGGTGGGCGCAGATTTTTGAAGGCAGGGAACAAAACTCCAAACTCTGGCAGGAAACCGGGATGCACTGATTGGGATGGAAATGGCCTTCGTTTCTGGAAATACTGTAGGAAAACAGGAACCATCCCTCAGAGGTGCCTGACAATGCGATCCTGCTTCTGAAGGGCAGACACATAGCCATGGTTGGTTGCGTTTGGCAGAGTGTGAATTAATTCCAAGTGCATGCCCTGGGAGAATTCAGTGTGCTATTTAGTATGCCTGGCCTGGTGCTGGGCTAAGGACACAAAGATAAATCAGACGCACAGAGTTACTGGCTACTGAAGAGCTTCATCCTGTGCTGCTGGGGGCCGGCTCGCAACAGACAGTCCAGGGGTGCAGTGGACGAAGGCGCTGGCCGACGGGTTCCATGCTGGCCCAGAGAAGGGAGAATTCTGGTCTCTGGGGAGCCCAGGAAAGGTGTGACAAAGGAAGTAATGAGGGGAAGTCACCTTCTCCGGATGTCCCTCACCTCTATCTATCTCGGCTGAATGGATTTGCCCTCCATTTCATTTCCTTGAAGTCTAGTTTTCTCCCAAGGCAAGAAAGTGCTAATTTGAGACCCTGACCCATGGTATAAAGGAAAATGGGCTCGGAGACGGTCATGTGTTCGCCCATGCAAACAGAATATTTCGGTCTGAACTGGGGTTACTAAGAAAAAGTCTGCACTTAAAGAGCCCCAATTTTTATTTTCGAGAAGTTTTGACCTACAATTAATAGTCATGAGAAGAGAGGATTCTGGGAAGTTATAGGGCAAGAAGAGTACTTGTAAATAAACCTTGTCTTCACATTCAAGTAGCATAGTTTGTCAGGCATACATTTATTAATCTCATCCCTCGTACACCCATGAATTCAGCCAACATTTTATTGAGCACTTGTTTAGCAGGCGTCGTGCTAAATTCTGGAGATTCCACATGAACCAGGCACCATCTCCGTCCTGAAGGATCTCACGTTCCAGGGAGAATCATATAAATAAATAGGCCCCGCCCAAGTGGCAGCTGGCATTTTCTGTACCACCCAAAAAGGTAAAACTAAGACCCAGAGATGCATATTACCAGCAGATGGATTTCAGTTCAATATTAAGAACAACTTTCTAACGGTTGAGGTGGTCAAGGTCAAGTAGAGTGTCCTACTTCCATACAGGGTCCTCTCCCCAAGATGGCGGACACAAGGCAAATGTTAGTACTGCAGCTGGACCACGTGGAGGACGTTACAGGAGGAACTGTATGGTTCGCCTTCAAGTCCAGCTATGCTCAGACCGAACCTTGGTTTAGGTAAGAAAGAACTTTCTTACAGTTTAGATGATGGGGTTGGGTGACCCTTAAATGACAGATGGGCAAGGACCTAGAGCACTGCCAAAGGATTTGCCGAACGACTTTGGCCCCTTCACTCATGGGTCAGGTGCACCCACAGAAATGTGGGATCCTTTAAGGATCTGAAAAAGCGTAAGACCAGCTGGAAGCCACAGGACTCACGTAGATGTGAGGATGTAATGAGCACAGAACACAGACGTGCCCAACTGAGTTTTCTGCTTAAAATCTCTGTATCTCCTTAAATCCTTCAGGGTAAAGCCTGGGCCCTAGCTATCAATCAGAAGGTTTCTCATGATCAGCTCCTACGTCTCTGCCCCCTTTCCCCTGTCCTTTTTCACTCTCTATGCCCCCCCATAAGGATACACTGCCTTGTCTCCAGCCTCCATAAACAGGGGTCCCCTCCAGATTCCTCCAGGGAACAAGTCCCTGCTTCTTTTCCCCCCACAGTCCCTGGAACAGCGACCGACAAAGTAAGTACCAACAGTATTTTCCTACTGAGGCTTAGGAAGGGGTGAGGTCAGATCTCACCCTGTCATTCAGTCATGGGTAGGGCTGCGACCGCGAATCCATTTCTCTGAAGTGGACACTTTCACTACTGAGCCTTGCACTGTAAAAATCGAGATGACCTAGATTCCTTCTTAATGGGCTCAGGGCTGTTTAGTAGAGCTTGGCTTTTCCTCTAATGGGGAAAGTAACCACTGCCATTCACTGCGGTTGCGGTGCTAAGAGCCTCAAATGCCCACACCGTCCCCGTAATGGCAGTGCGGCTCACTGACTCCTTGAGAAAAGGGGTTCCAGAATCCAAGACCCAGGGACAGGGTTGGCGGGGCTGGATTTCAGGAGGACCTGACCTGGGTTGGACAGGACAATAGTTTCCTTCCTTTCCTTTCTTCCCTTCCATCCTTCCTTCCATCCTTCCTTCCTTCCTTCCTTCTTTCCTTCCTCTCTCTCTCTTTCTTTCTTTCTCTCTTTCTTTCTTCTCGAAATAAGTGCTGAGATCACATCCAAACTGATGCATTGCATGTGGATACATTAAGATTTTGTTCTCAAGAGAATGTTGAGAAGAGGACACTGTACAAAATCTAGCGTTGGACCGCTGTAAAGGATGCTTCCAAAGGGCTTTCCAGACCCCATCGCATAATGACAAGCTTCACACAGAATTGGCTTTAGGCCACTTAGTAGCCACGCCATCTGGGGAGAAGCCTGCGCCCTGTGCTCTGTCAGGTGGAAGTAGCGCCTGGTGCAGTGGTGGAGGGGGGCCTCCGTGCCCGGCATTTGAGAGGTCCTGTATCACCCTTGGGTCACGGGCAGGGATCTGAGTGCTCCCTCCCCTCTCTCCGACCCTTTGCACTCCACCAAGTAGGTCTGAGAGAAAGCTCCTATTTCGAAGTTTAAATGAGGATCCTTCATGATAATTTAAGTTCTTCTACATGTGAGAAGTCCTCGCATTATCACCACTGCTCACTGTCGTGAGTGTGCTCTATGGATTACAAGGTACTTTCCTCTGTTCCCAACTAATTTACCCCTGACGGCAAGTCTGTGAGAAAGGCAGACTGGGGGAGGGGTGGTGGTGGCAGAAGCTCATGGAGATGAGGTCCCTCTGAAGCCCACAGAGGGAGGTGGTACCAGCTATGGAAATGCCTGCAGTAGAAGCCAGTTTTGGAATCTGGGAATCTCTATTCACGTCCTCGGCCCATCTGTGCCTACCTGGGCATTGCTGGGGATCCACACATCCCTGTCCATCTCCTTTCTCATCTGTGAAATTGCTGTATCCTGAGGATTGGCAAACAACGTGTCAGTTTGGTTCTAAGCCTGATGGATTCCAAGGAGAGGCAGGATGCGGATTAAATGGATCATGCATACACAGCATAGATACACGGCACGTGCTCAGTACACGATGGCCATTTTCACCTTTACCCTAACGGAGCCCCTAGAAGTTTCGGATGCTCTGCTTTGCATGTGACATCTGCTCAGTAAATGGCTAGGTCCCCAACTCACAGAAAAAGGAAAGGGTGTGACTTAAGCATTACACAGCTAGCAGTAACAGATGAGATTTGGACCAAGTGAGGGACTTTTCATGCATGTTCAAACGTTGCTCCCTTGTAAAAATCTAATTTGGAATTGGAGAAGATTTTTGACAATATCTGATCCTTGCCCACTCCCCACTCCCCACACCCCCCTCCCCCGTGCTAGTAGGGAATCTGTGTCCCCGGAGAGGGGCTTGTACAAGGTCACAAGGTGCGTCAACATAGGGCCCAGGCTGGAACCTAGGTCCTGTGACTTTTTCCCATTGGTCTTGCCCAAGCCGTGTGCTTCTGTCCCCTGGAATGCTGGCCGTCACAGGCTCTTCTGGGTCATCGTCAAGTTCCTATCCAACCCTCAAAGTCTCATATGTTAGATATGCAAGCAGCATGTTCCCTAGATATGTGTATCCCATATTAGCAATAAGTGCTATGTCGTCTTTAATTAGCTTATCTCAAAGGTGGTCCAGGTTATAGCTGGGGCAGGAAAAGCAACAGCTCCAGAGCACACTGAAACTTTTCACAAGACTTTTCACAAACTTTTCACCGCTGCAGTTTTAATAAATAGCATAAGTAGAAGTATCAGAAAAATTCAGTCTTCGAAAACGTCTCATGTGTGGGTCCCTAACTGATAGATGGAGGCGAAATTCCCGGCTGGCCTCCCTGCTTGGGGGATGGCTCCTGTGCTGTCTGGGTGGGCACAGAGACATAGGTGAGCAATCCAGGGCGCCTCTTCAGACCGAGGGACCAGAGGAGTTCAGCTCCACAGACAGCCGCTTAGATTTGCTTTGTTCGAACAGAAAAGGAATGTGAATCTACATCAAGGTTGGGGTCACGGAGGACGAGGGAACGTCTTAGAGTCAAGTCCCTTAGGTTTATCCTAATGTTTTTCAAATACGCTCTTTGAATAATGCAATTGCTTTGGCTCTTCGACCTTTACAAATCTTACAGACATAATCTCACAGAAGGAAGGGACCATTTCCACTGGCGACGTAAGAAACTTAGAATCGGAAACACTACTTCTCAACTCTGGCTAGATCTTATAATTACCTGGAAAGCTTTTTTAAAAAAAGCCCTGTTGGCCAAGCCCTACAGAATCTATTTGGATATAATTGGTCAGGGTGGGACCTCATTGTGGGGGTGTGTGTATGTGTGTGTGTGTGTGTGTGTGTGTGTGTGTGTGTGCGCTTCCCAGTCTATTACATGAGTCCATGAAGCCTTGGGAACCATTCTCTGTGAAAAGGCAAGAATAATCCAGATGTAAGGCAAAAGGGTACCATGGAGGGGATGCTATTATAAGAAGAAAACTATCTACTCTTATCTGTGGCTAGAATTAGGAAACCAAATAATTGTCTGGCCAAGGTCATGACCCATTGCTCCCCTTCCGTTGGATAAAACCCAAGCTTGGTGTGGTCTTCAAAGCTCTCCACAGCTGGTCCCCACCTGCACTGTGCCACACCTCCCCCCATCTTGTGATTCAGTTACATAGGACTGCTCAGTGCACTCCAAACACGATCACATCAGTACTAGGTCCCCGGCCTAAGACTTCTGTCTGCCAAACTTTGCATGGAGGGGACTTATTGAGCCTTTGGAGCCTCTGTCAATCATCCCTCACTCCTGGAAGCCTTCCCTACGACCAGGCCAGGAGTTAACCCCTCCGTGAGTGTTCCTGGCAACTGGCTTACGCCTCTGGTAGAGCACTTGGTCACTATCAAGTTTATGTCCCCCTTGTAGACTGCACGCTCCTTGACTCCGCTTTCTCAGTCACTTCTGTTCCGTGTCTGTCAGAGCAGGTGCTTAATAAGTGTATATCAAATGAGTGAATGCACACAATGTAGCTGTCGTTTAGTCTGGAACGGAGAGTCAATTAATTTTTTCTAATATATTTTCCCACAGTCCCGTCACACGTCTCATGAGACACTCCGTTCCGAGAAGGGTTCTTTGGTCTCCTTTCACAGATAGAGAAACTGAGCTTCTGAGAAGGATGGCGGACATTTTCTTCCCTTATATCAAGTGTCCTCCTGCCTCCGAGCTCCTGAGCCTCACCTGTCCATGGTGAGGGCACCACAGAGCATGGTGAGCACGGTGTTCAAGGCCTGGGGCTACTGCCAGTAACCCAGCAACCCGAGGAGTGGATGAGCTCAATTCACTTTTATCGACTCCCAGGGCTTCACTCCACCCACCTACTCACCTCCTGCATTCAAAAGGCTAACCCAGTCTTTGCTCATACAGGCAATTGCCTGCCGGCCACCTTCACTTGCATTTTCCATGGGGGCCTTGAATGCTAACACGGAACTCCTCTTCTCCGTAAATTCTTCTCATTCCCTATCAGGAAATGAGACAGGAATCTGGGACTTGCTCTAATCCCTTCCTTTCCCTCATCGGCCACATCTTAGAGCTCACATGGTCTTGCAGATGTCACGTCAGAAACCTTTTACCTCGGGGTGCCTGGGTGGCCCACTTGGGTAAGCATCCAGCTCCTGATTTGGTTCAGGTCATGATCTCATGGTTCACGAGATTGAGCCCCACTTCGGGCTCTGCACTAAGAGCATAGAGCCTGCTTTGGATTCTCTCTCTTGCCTTCTCTCTCTGCCCCTCCCCTGCTCGTGCTTTCTCTCTCTCTTTCTCTCTCAAAATAAATAAATAAACTTAAAAAAACAAGAACTCCCTTTTCTCAATAATGGATCCGATTTCTTCATTTGGTCTCTTAGAGCCTAGATCGATCCCTCGTTTGAAGTTGCCTGTCATTTTTCAAAAACGAGGCTTTTGAAAAGTTAAAAAAAAAGTGGTGCCTCTTCCCAGGATTCACAGATGATTTTAAAAATGATAATTACCTCTTCCATCCTCAGTTATGATCCTATTTTAGAATCCTCTTCCTCTAATTAAAAAAAAATCATCAACTCTTAGTGCTATTTGAGTCTGAGTCATCCGTGCAGTAAAATCAACAAAGTTACACAAATAACCGTGCAAGGCAGGAATCAGGCTGTCCAGGTCTTCCCTTGGGAGGGGGGTCTCCAGGAGATGCAGACTGGAGCTCTCTTGTTACACTGTTCAAGTCCCCCACGCCAAACAAAACCATTGCATTTCGGGGTAATTTCCACTCGAGTTTCTCTTTTAAATACGTAGGGGAGTCCCTGGCATGTGCATGAATTCAATCAATATTATCTATCGTTATTTTTCCTTCCCTGCATGTATTATTCAGAGACTTAAAAATATGCACCAATCCTGCTCATGATATGACTAATGCCCAGGGGTGACGACCGATGACCAATTTTCACTCTAGTGACCATACAGATATGTCTCCTCATCTTCTTCAATTTCAGCGGTCACCAAAGACTCATAAAAGCTGCAGTGGGAAAACCCACAGGGATCACCACGCGTGACCCGTGATTTTCACAGCAGTGAGGTGAGGTCACACATCTATCTCATCAACATCAGTTATAATGGGCCCCGAGTTTTAGAAGATACACAACACACATTAAATCTGGATTCTCCCCGGAAGAGATAATTGCAGACTGTTACATATGGGGTCGGTGAACTGCTACATTACTATGAAGCATCTAGATGCATTCTGAACTGCCGGCCACAGCTGCAGAGGTGAAGGAGAGAGAACTGGTCTTGTTAGCCGATCAGTTAACGGAGAGAACAGTTCAGGAGAAGGAGAGACTCTTGCAGGGGCACTGGAGGCTCACCAGGCCTGACACGTCCCTGGAGTGTGGACAGTAGGGGTGAGCAGGGTTGAGGCAAGAATGGGGCTAGCTGAACGTTAGGCTAGGACAAGATGGTGAAGGAACTTAAACGTCATGCTAAAGACTCTGGATGTTTCCATGAACTACATAGGAGTAGCGTCAGTGTTTTAGCAGTGGATAATCCATCATCCCGTGTGTCATGGGAGTGGCCATGTTGGCCGGCCTCCCCACCATAAACTTCCTCCCTGGGTATTATCATTCATCTGCTCAACTGAAATGATGGGGACCCTTTTGCTTCATGTTCCCTTAACCTTTTTGCATCTAAATCATCCTGTCTTCTCATCACACCTCCTAAAGCGACCCCACCTTTACCTGTCTTAGTCACCACTGCTCCTTCCTCATCAGAACCCCTGTCCTCACTTGCCTGAACCCTTGCCACTATCTCCCAGTTTTCCTGCTCTCAATCATACCTCCTAAGTTCCCCTTCTCACACAGCAGCCTGAGACACATCCTGAGGAAGGCAAATTCCATTTCACTGACACATCACCCTGGTTAAAACGTGTCAGTGGCTTCTCGCTACGTAATTCCAAAATCCTGTAGCCTGGGCATCCTGCCCAGGAGGACCTGGCTGGTGGCTGCAGGCTCAAGACCTGGGGAACAATCTCTTCTCCTCCCCTCCAATCTGACCTTCTTCTGGCCTCCGGACATTCGCAGGTGATTTCGTTCTGCCTCACAAGCTCCTCTCACACTCTTGCACTGACGACGCCTTTCACCTCTTAGATCTCGGTTCATATGTTATCTGCCCCAAAGGGCCACCCGATTCCACCCTTTATCCTTCCAATCCATTTTGCAGTGACCATTTCTTTTCCTCGGTAGCACTTATCATACAGTGCATTAGTGTTTGTTCTGTTTTATTTTTTGGTTTTTTAACAGTTTATTCCCAATCCCAGTATAATTTTTGCCACACAATGGGTGCTCGATACACATTTGTAAAATGAGTCACTTGGTCATACACCTTGCTAAAGACCAGATTTTGGTGACCCTGGTTTATGGCACACAACCTTGCCCTCAGAATTAGGAACATCACATGGACCAAACCAAGCCAATTCTTTGGCTGATCATCCACCAATCAGATTCTCTTTCTCAAGAGTTTAACGTAAGAGATGTGGAGACTCTATTCAATAAGGGAGAGTGTTGGGTCTGTAACACTATGTAGTCTTGAGGTAGAAGCCGATTGAGAATATTGCAAGCAGAGGAAGGTAGTCAACACAGAGGAGAGAGAGAACAGAGAAAAACAGTAGTGATGAGAGTGGTTACACAGGGAGTGCCTGGGTGGCTCAGTGGGTTCAGTGTCCCTCCTCCACTCGGGTCATGATCTTGAGGTCCATGGGTTTGAGCCCCACAACTGGCTGTATGCTGACAGCTCAATCTGGAGACTGCTTCAGATTCTGTGTTTCCCTCTCTCTCTGTCCCTTCCCTGTTCATGTTCTCTTTCTCTCTCTCTCTCAAAAATAAACATTAAAAAATTTTTAAAAAATAGGGAGTGATTACACAGATTCTAAAATCAGAGAGAGAGGCATTAAATCCTGGTTGTCTTTTCCTACAAGGTCCGTGCCCCTTCTGTTTTTGTGTCCCATTGTAAATTTCAAATGATTCCTTTTATTCTAACCAGCTGGACTGGGGTTCTGTGTCTTAAAACAAAAACTGTTACTGAGACATTAAGGAAGACCACTCTGGCCACGGTGAGGAGGGCAATCTGGAGCCGAAGACTACAGACAAGACACGACTTAGGTGGCTTTTGCAATGGACTAGGCGAGAGGTGACAAAGTCTAAGAAAAGTAGAGGTGATTGGGAAGGATGGATCCAAAAGACACACCATGGATGGCATTGACACAGTGACAATAGGAGGTGAGGGTTAAGGGAGGCATCCACATGAAGTTCAGGTTTCTAGCTTGAGTCACCTATGACAATTCTTCTGTGGGTTGAGCTCTTGAGTGTGGAAGAGTGGAAGAGTGGAAGAGTGGATACTGGGTTGAAGAGAACTAACCTGCTCATTCCATGGCTCCTCCCTCTCCGTTACCATCAGCCAGGCAGGCTGCAGGTCATGGCCTTCTCCCCTTCCAGGAAGCCAGCGTTGCCCATCTCTAAAGCTAGAGATCTTCCGTAGTTGCTGTCTGACCCATTTGGACTCCCCCTTGCCCCCATCTTTCAAGATTGCTTCCAGGTCCATCCTCTCTGCTGGCAAGAATTTCCCATGTACCTAAGTCTTCTGACATGGTGTCACCGAGGTCCACATGGTACACCACGCATGGTGTAAAGAACTTCAGGACCTGATCCATCACTCATATAATCATGTCCCCTAATGGAGACGGGCTCTTGAGAAAACTGGATTGTCCTTTGGATATACCCTTGCTCCAATGCTGCACAAAAATGGCTGATTCTGTATTCTCCCGAGTCTTGGATAGAGTTGTGAACTTGCACGAATGGACGATGGCCCTGTTATTTGCTTGTTTGGGCTTTTCCTTCAATCTCGGACACAGGACAATGACATGTCATGCTGGTGAACTACACCTCAGTCCTTTACTGCTGTATCAAAAGCCTGGATAACGGAAGTGATATTTATGAGGACTTGCTTGAAGGGCATGCTATTTACCCCTTCCTCTAGTGTGCTAATTTTTATTCCTGCATCAAGCTGTGCACTTGGACCATATGTTCTTAGTCCCCAGCAGAATTTTCATGCATTTTAATGTTATTTCCTTGGCTTACATCCAGGGATATTATACATAATGGCTTTATAAAAACTATTCCTGTAGGGAAGTCTTTGAAGTTCGATGCATTAGGTCATTCGGCTCCTACTGTATGGAGCCTATAGCAAAAAGCTCTTTTGAAAGTTAAGGGTTAGGAAAAGCCTGACCTCCTTTTAGGCGCTTAGGCAGTTATTTTTTTTTTTTTTTTGGTAACAAGACCGTATCTTTCTTTTTGGATCGAGCGTTAGAAAGCTCAGAGTCAGATGAGCAGGTGGATGGCAGGAGCCACGAAGACCTGTACGGCTGGCGGAGAGAGTGGCGTGGGAAGTGAGCACAGGAAACTGAGCAGAAGCAGTGTGGACTTTGCTCCGCACCAAAGAGGAGGCCGGAGAGGAGAGCGGTCGACAATGTAGGAGGCCCGACGTTCTGGCCGACTTCGTTCTCTAAGATGCTCATTCGAACCGCATTCTGGTTTGATTCTCACCTGTGACCGTGGCAAGTCGCTAAACCCATTCTGGGCCTTGACTTGTGAGGCCAGAGCATGATGGTTGAAGCCGTGTAATTGGAGGGCTTCTCCGGCTGTGTTTGGATGATCGCTTCCTTGTAGTTCTCTGCCTCTACTGCTCCTACTGGCCTTCCTTCTGCCAGTTTGCCTATTCTGGAATAACCACAGGCACCCCTCCCCTCATCCGTGCTGGTGTCTCTCAGGCCACAGCTGTGGCTGCCGAGGTCTCAAACTTGGCTGCAGAGTAGAATTATTGGGGAGCTTTTAAAAATGATGATGGCCCAACTGGACCCTTTACTAATAAATAATTCTCCGAGGTGAGACCCAAACACCTTGACTTGTTGAAACTGGGTGATTGATATGTGCAGTCAAATTTGAGGACAGGTGCTCTGCAAACGTTACTGTTAGTTTGAGTCACCTGGGAATCTTGAAAAATTTTTTTATGACTTTTATATATTTTTGAGAGAGAGATTATGTGCACCTATGTGCAGGGGAAGGACAGAGAGAGGGAGACAGAAGATCTGAAGCAGGCTCTGAGCCTGATGTGGGGCTTGAACTCATCAACCTGTGAGATCATGACCTGAGCTGAAATCAAGAGTTGGCTGCTTAACTGACTGAGCCACCCAGCCGTTGTTCCCCTGGGGATCTTTTAATTGTTTTTTATGATTTTATTTATTTCTGAGAGAGAGGGAGAGAGAGAGAGAGAGCAAAAAAGGGGCAGAGAAGGAGGGAGACACAGAATCTGAAGCAGGATCCAGGCTCCGAGCTGTCAGCACAGAGCCCAACGCAGGACTCAAACCTGCGAACTATGAGATCACGACCTGAACCGAAGTCAGGTGCTCAACCAACTGAGCCACTCAGGCGCCTCTTAATTTTATTTATTTATTTATTTATTTATTTATTTATTTATTTATTCATTCATTCATTCATTTATTTATTTAATTATATTTTTTGAGAGAGAGAGAGACAGAGCACAAGTAGGGGCGGGACAGAGAGAGAGGGAGACACAGAATCTGAAGCAGGCTGACATGGGGCTCGAACTCATGAACCGTGAGGTTATGACCTGTGCTGAAACTGACTGAGCCACACAGGCACCCGCATCTTTAAAGGCAGATCCCCATCCTGGGGTGGGGAGGATTTGAAGTGAGGTCTGAGAGTCTGCCTTCCTGAAAGCTACTGGGCGATCTATCGGTTCCTGAGTCGCACTTTGAGAAGCCAGAGGGAGACACATTTGAGGAATAACAAAGGAGGAAGGGGAGCGTAGGAGAGGGGGCATCCAGCATGCTGAAATGAGCAGAGCCACTGTCTGTGCTCTGCTTCTCTGAGCTATTGGCAAGGTCAAGTCTAGTACGAAGCCCAGAATCACAGGGCACCGTGAAGCCCAAGGGTATCCTCCATCTTTCCTGCCCTCCTCCCGGGGCATTGATCTCTTTCTCATGAGTCTGGCCCTCGGGCGGGTGCCTATCCTATTACACACATGTGGTTTGTTTGTTAGCAGGATGATGAGCAGTTTGCAGGCATCTCTGCCTCTGTCTCCAGTCCCCGATTCATGTACGTGTCTGTCCAATGAGCAAACGCATGGAGGACAGGCGCTTCCTTCTCGGCGGTGGAAAAGATAGAGGGTGGGTGTTTTTGCTCCCAAGGACATGCACGATGACCCTTCAGAGGGCGTTTCCCAAAGCAAAAGGACCCTGGAGCAGGAGGCGGCATTGAATTTTCACAGCTTTCCCAACACCGTGTGCGTGATGCTGCCTCTTTGCTTTTGCTCGTGCCCAGAAGGCCTTCTCAGCCCCCGCACACGGTGACAGCTTCTTGTTGTCCAAAGCTCTACTCAGAAAATCTCTAAGCTTCTTGCTGCACCTCTGGGGCCATCCTGGGCTCCGTTGTCCTCGGTTGCTTGTGTGTCTGCTTATCTGCATGGTGTCCGTACTCAGCACGTCGCCCGGTGGGGAACAAGACTTTGTGTGCAAAAGTTAAATTAAGTTACCACGAGTGATTTACTGCAGACTTCCCTTCTTCCTGTTTTCTGATTTTCATCCCTAAAGTAATAATTAATCAAGGCAACCCGAATTAATCAGGGGCACCTGGGCGGCTCAGTCAGTTAAGCATCTGACTCTTGATATCGACTCAGGTCATGATCTCATGGTTCCTGGGATAGAGCTCCACGTCGGGCTCTGCACTGAGCATGGAGCCTGTTTGGGATTCTCTCTCTTTCAGTCTCTCTCTGCCCCTCCCCTGCTTTCTCCCTCTCTCTTGTCTCTCTCAAAATAAAAAAAACTGGAAAAAAACAAAAGACAGCATGAAACAGATTATTGTTGGATACCCGCTGCTAACCAGCGTACTGAATCCTAGTTTCTCCTGGACCCCGAACCTGGGAAGAGAACACACGACTGTCATGTTTTCTGTTCTTTGTCAGCTGGAAGGTGGCAGGTTGCTTCTCAATCGCTACAAGGCTGCCTGGGAACCCCTGCGGGGTGCGCCGGGTTTAGAAACCTCTCTGTCCCCCAAGCGCGGCGTGTGGATGTGCTCTTGTGAAGACGGTTTGCCAGAGGAGAATGCCACGGACCTGCCAAGTCAGAGGTGCCCTCCTGGCTGCTGTTAGGCGCAGCTGGTTTCTGGTTAACTCAGAACTCATGATCAACACTCCTACCTTACAGGAAACTGGCATTTGCGATCATGTGATTCAAAGCACGCTTGTTAATTATCGTATTTTTAGCTGATCCATAGAACCCATTTTTAGAACATTCAGAAAAAATGTCATGTTTTTGAAGACGCGTCTAGATAATGAAACTCAAGTCAGTCGCACGTAAGAGTTTTCTTTTCTCTTTCTTTTTTCCCCAGTTTTGGCAAATTATGAGCTTGCAGAGAAGAATGCGGTTCATATTCAAATGGTGCTGTTTCCCTCAGCAGGGAGAGTTGTCTTATCACACCTCCTTTCCCACGTGTGCAGGGATTCTGATGATGGGGGCAGACTCTTCCGGCATGGCCGAGTGACCCCGTGTCAAGGATGGGGGCTGTGTTTGAAAACAGGTGGCTGTAGCCAACCGTATATTTCAGATAAAAGAGCCTGGAGGTTGGATCTAAGAGGAAAAAAAATATGAAGATTTAATCTGCATTGAAGTTTGAACCACATTTTCGATGTCATACTTCCTTTCTTGCTTTAAAGGGGATCATTAATGGAAAACAATAAATCAAGATCCGCTCGAATTTTCACGAAGAAGATTGGATATTTTTTCTTCTGAAGGCTTGAAACGGAGTGAGCTCAGCCCGATATCTCCTGTGCCGTCACCTGGAATCCAGGCAGCGTCCTAGGTTCAGCTGGATTAGCTGTGAGGCATAGTGGGCAGAGGAAAGGCCGTGTTGGAAATGTCATCTTCGGTCCCTGGGTCCCCAGCTCCTCAGCTGTTCATCTCTCCAGAGCCTCCACTCTTTCATTTTCCCCCTTTTCTCCTTTAAAAAAACATTTTCGGGGCGCCTGGGTGGCTCAGTCAGTTGAGCGGCCGACTTCAGATCAGGTCATGATCTTACGGTCTGTGAGTTCGAGCACCTCATCGGGCTCTGTGCTAATGGCTCAGAGCCTGGAGCCTGTTTCAGATTCTGTGTCTGCCTCTCTCTCTGCCCTTCCCCTGCTCATGCTCTGTGTCTCTGTCTCTCAAAAATAAATAAATGTTAAAAAAAATTAAAAAAAAAAACAAAACATTTTCCACTTTCCCTCTCTTATTTCCCCCATTCTCGAGGGACGGTGAAATACAGACTTCCAGAACTGCTGAGCGCAGTGAACAATGTTGTTTTCTTTCTTTTTTTTCTTCGATGTTTATTTATTTTCAAAAGAGAGGGCAGGGAAGGGGCAGAAAGGGGGGAGGGCAGAGGATCTGAAGCAGGCTCTGCAACTGACAGCAGAGAGCCCGATGCAGGGTTCAAACTCCTGAACTGTGAGATCACGACCTGAGCCGAAGTCAGAAGCCTAACTGACTGAGCCGCCCAGGCGTCCCGGTGGCTTTATTTCTTACAGATGTGAACGCTTCGTGTTCATTTTCTTTGCAGGCAAATCTGCCCTGGCCCCTCACAGGAGAGTCCGCCCCCACTTGGCCTGGGTCCTGGCCAAAGGTGCACTGTTGACTTTTAGTCAACTTTCTCTGTGTCATGTTTTTGGGACTCTTTCCTTCCAGCAGCCCCTTCCTGGATTCACACAGAACCCTCAAGCGTCAAGGTGGTTGGCTTTATGGTACTTCCGTGACCGTGATGGGTCCAGGCCCCCAGAGCTGATACTAACTCACACGCATCGGCTCTGTGTCTTAGGCAATTTCCTTAAGGGTCCAGGAAGGGTCCAGGCCCTCCGATCTGCTTTACCATTCCTCGCTCATTTCAACCGTTTATGCAGTGGCTGGTGCTTCAGACAGCACCCGACACATGGATAAATTCTTGTTAAGGGGAGAAAGCCCGTCAGGAACTTTCATCTGGAATGTGTTAAAAAACACACAAAACAATTTTTAAAAGGTTGATAGAGAAAGCTACTTTTCATATTTAGGAAAGTAAACCACAAAGTTAGGCTAAGAATGTGGTCGAAGATTGGAGTGGAGAGTAGGAACTGGTTTGCATAATAAAGTAACAGGAACTTGCAGGAGTTTGCAGTCTTCCTGACGCCTAAGAAGAGTGGAGAGAGCAGGTGTGTGCAGGTGTGTGGGGGAAGATACAAAAAATAGTGGAGAAAAGAAGAGAGAAAAGGACTCGGTAATGATAGGAGGCCCATCAATTGAAGGCTAACAACACCTCCAACTCTTTAGCGAGGACGGCAGAAGAAAGCTAGTTGTCTGATAGCCAACATGACTTTGAGTTGTGTGCCGTCCCGAGCGTGCCGCCGGTCATTTTTAACGTTGCGTAAACGTCTGAGTCCCAGGATAGCCTCGTGTGAGAGTTGCTCCAAACAACTGAAAGAGAGAGGCTGGGTTGCACACCGAGGGGGTTGAGGTGAAGGGAGGAGGCCCACAGCCTCTGGAAGTGAGACACCCAGCAAGTCCTGGAATTCTCAAGAAATAAGACTGGGTGGCCAGGGGTGAGCATGATAGAGTAAAGCGTTAGGAATCCTGGGAAATCTGGGCGAGGGTGCATGCGGAATGGGGCCCCAGGCCATCTTATTTGGATATTCTATGAAAGATTGAGCCTCCTGCCAGAATCAGAAGCTTTGGGGATATGTGGGTTAAACTCTAGGTATGAAGAGGTTGGCCAGGGTTATGTTAATGGTAGGTGATAGTAGGTAGCAAATGAAGATCATTTGCTAAAAGCCAGGCATTGTCCTAAGAACTCATGAACCCATTTTCTTCTGTAATTGGCGAGGCAGGTATTTTTATTATCTCTAATTTTATAACGGGAGGTAACCGAGGCTCCTAGAAGCTAAGGAAATTGCCTAAGACACAGAGCCGATGCGTGTGAGTTAGTATCAGCTCGGGGGGCATGTCTTCTGAAACGGCGATCTCACCACCGCTGTTTGCTTCCTCTGCTGGAGACTCACTGAGCAGTCTGGAGGAAGCGTTTCTTACCCTCACACCTACTTTCCTCCCCTTTAAAATGCAAGGCTCGAACTGGTTGATGGGCACATTCATTCACCCACTCATTCGTTCAAGGCGCAAAATGGGAGGTTGGCATATTCCAGCAAGACTGTTTTCTGTGCGCCTTGGGGTTTCCTGCAGAATTCTGGAAGGAGTGCTTCTGGCCAGCCTCTTGCCCTCTCTCCCCCAACATCTGCTCCCTCCCACCACGTCTCACATCCGTCCCTTAGAGTGCCCGGGTCAGCTCTTAGTCCCCGGAAATGTCTATGATCCCTCTTTCTGATTTCCTTCATATTTCCCCAACTCCTGTAACTTGCCCTGTGATCTCTGGAATACAAGGACAGTCATCAATAATCTTCTCTGGTGTCCCTCTTCCCCGAAGTCCTTTACTTCTTACTGCCTGAAATATGGCTCTTCCAAATGGGCACCACCTCCCCTCCAGTGGTGGTATTTTCCTTCCCACCTGCTCCCATTCTTGGGCTTCAATGTAGGGAGACACATGTCCTTGCTTCTTCTCACAGATTCCAGGTCTTTCCTTCTTTCTGATATCCTAAACTTCCCCCCAATTTTCTATCTGTGTCAGCAGTTTGAACCCCACTGCTGCTCCTTGTTGAAGCCATCTGTCAACTCCCAGTCACTCCTCATTGCCATATTTGCTCTTGACTCACTCTTCATATGTGAACCTCCAACATCTCCATGATGTATCCGTAGTCATTCAGATGACCCTGCTGACACTCGGGATCCTGATTCCATGGCCTCTTCTCCTTATTTTTCCTCCTTTTCCTCCACAAGCTTCCAGCACTCATTCCTTCAATCGAGCGCAAGATCTCATCACCATCAGGAACAGCCATCACATCTCGTCATCCCCCATTTGAAGCATCTTGCTCTCTGTCGTTGGTCACCCTTTCAGCTCTTTTCTTCTTGTATCCCTGACTCCAGCGATCCTCCAATGGGTCCTGCAGTCTATGAATCATATCATTGGTTTCTCACTGTCTCTCATCCTTATATAGTCCCTGCCCTACTTGCCCAACTGAAATTCTGTGGCCCCATAGAGCCAGTTGGATGTGGGACTTGGCCAGAAAAAATTCTGGTCTCATTTTTAAATTCATAGATTGTTAATTTCAAGCAGACCAGTAAAGTACCCCAGCAAGCATTCTGTAATTCTCTTGCCCATTCACTGTCCCACAGTCCTTGACAAATATTCATTTCCCCCTACCTCTCTCCTTAAATCTCTGAAACCTCCTCTCCAATTCTCCAACTCAGCTGGTGATCTCACTGAGAAAATTGAAGTTTCCAGAGAATTTCTGCAAGCTTCTGCCAATTCACCTACCTACCAACCTGCTTCTGTGCCTGTATGTACCACTTCCTCTCTCATTGCAGAGATGAATTGTCTGTGCTCCTAGCCAATGTCATTCCTGATATGTGTGGTCCAGTTCGATCTCCTTGCTTTCCAAAGGACGTTGCTCGGGCACTTCCCTGGTGTCTAACCTCACTATTAGTTTTTCTTCTCTACTAGATCTTTCCTGTAAGTGTACAAACATACAATTGTCTTTCCTATCACACAAAAAACAAAACAAATAAACAAACTGTCTTTTTACACTACCCTCTCTCTTATCTCATTTATCTCTTTCCTTTACAACAGAAATCCTCAAAGAAGTTGCCTTTACTCATAGCCTTCATTCCCCAAGCACCCCCTTTACTATCAGCATAGTTTCTGCAGTAAATTATTTGAGTGATGTAACAATACATATTTACTTCTCTCTCACATCCTGGTCAGTGTGGGTCGACTGGCTCTCCTGGGTGGTTCTCCTCTAGGGGTGGACGCAAGCAGCCAGTTGGTTCTTCTGCTATGACACCTCTGTCTTTAACATGTAGCCTCTGGATTGGCCATAAAGCGAAGGCCAGAGCAGGGTCGCAGAGGGTTTTTTTTTGGGGGGGGGGGGGTGGCAGGCCTGCTTAGAGTTAGCACATGTCATTCTGCTCACATTCCTGGTCTGAAATCTGGGTCCCAGAGCCCCAACATAACTGTAAGGGAGGCTGAAAAATGTCACATTCCAGTGTGCCCAGAAAAGGAATAAGATAAGGATTTATTCTGCTAAGTCATTGAGATTTAGGATATTTTTGTTACAGCCTCTAGTATTACTTATCCTGACTAATACGGAAATTGGTGTCAGTTTTTGCTGTAACAAAATCTAAAATACATGACATTGGCTTAGTGGATAAAAGTCAATTAACATACTGGAAAGTTAGGGATCCAGTTACGTAGCAGCAGCAAATTATTTGGTAAAACCCCATTTTTACTGAGATCATAGCTCTACGATAAAGTTGGAGTGTAGGAAGTCAGTGATGTGTGGAGGCTATTATTGCCTACATGTGCAAGATATTAGACACAAGAGACGTGTTCAGTATGAACTAGCTAATTTGTAAGCAAAAATGAAAGCAAATAGAGTCCAGACATGTGGAGTCTTACAGAATTGGAAAAGCCTGTTGCTTTTGTCTCTGAACAACAAGATAGAGGATTTAATGAGGCTTTGAGTGAAAAGTTCTTAGAACCCTTCAGAATTGAATAAAGCTATTCAGGAAAGATCAGATTAAGGGTCTGGCCTTCCCATTAAAGTGTGATAGTGGGAGAGGGAGAGAGAGAGAAGTGGGGGAGAGAGAAACACAGGAAGAGAGAGTGGGGAAGGAAGAAAGGGAGAGAAAGAGGGAGAATGAGATGATGAGAGGGGGAGAGAGAGAGAGAGAGAGAGAGAAGGAGGAAGGGAGGGAGAGAAAAAGAGGGAGGAAAGGAAAGAGAGAAAGAAAGGGAGAAAGAGAGAGAGAAGAGAGAGAGAGAAAGGAGGGAGGGAGAGGGAGAGAAGAGGGGAGATTGAAGTGCTGTGGTGAAGAGGCAAATAGATCATGTAAGAACCATGCATCTAGGAGGAAGTTCAACTGTGTTCCTGGCAGACGACCCTGATGAAACTGACCTGCACAAGTAGACGTGGTCCTCCCCCTGCCCAGGGAGAGGAAGTGAGATTGATGAGCATCTCATTAGCTCTGCCACACTGCTCTGATTCGGTTCCTCCCCGTCACTCCACCGAGGTGGCTCTTGTCGAGGTCACCAACAAGAGGACACCTAAGTTGCTAAATCAATTGATTGGTAGTCAGTCTGCATCCTACTTGATCTCCTAGAGCCTTAGACACGATCGTTCACTTCCCTTTTCTGTGAAACAATGTCTGCACTTGGATTCATTCTCTGTTCATTTCCTTATCTGGAGTGTCCTCACCTCCTTGGGTTTCCTTTCCCGCTTCTCCTTGTCTTCCTGATCTTTTCACGTTAAGACCCCTGTGCCCAGTCCTTGGACCTCCGCTCTTTCCATCTACTCCCAGGGTGATGACAGTAAGTGTCATGGAGTTAAATGCCAACTAAGCACGGGGACACTTTGCAGACTCGTGCATCCAGGGCAGGCCTCTCTCCCAGCATCAGATTTGCCCATCCAGTCACCTCCATGTCATCTCAACTTGTTTTAGTCACTGCACACCCGATGTGCATAACACGGAATTCCTGATTTCTCCCCTAGAGGTGCTCTTTACATCACTTTCTCCAGCTCAGGAAATGGCAGTTCCATCCTTTGAGGTTCTCAGGTTAATGAGCTTGTAGCCAGTGATCCCTCCAGTTTATGTCTCATATCCCTCATACAGCCCATCCACAAATCTTGCTATCTCTGCCTTCTAAAGACTCCTACCTCCCAAGAAGCTCTCAGCACCATCATGGCCAATACCCTGGCCAAGCTGCCATTATCTCTCATTTTACCGACGATGATATACTTCTGCCCGTGTGTACTTCTATCCACTCTCAACACAGATGCCATGGCGACCCCAGATAAGTCAGATCATAACGTGTCCCTGTTCCAGCCTGTGACAGCATCCTACTAAGACCAACCCAAAGAATTTTCGGTGGTCTCCGTGCCTCACGGGTGCTGGCTGTCTCCTGCTTCTCTGGCATCTACTATCTCCCTCTCACTCACTCCTTTCTGACTACACTGGCCTTCCTGCCAATCCCGAATGTTCTAGGCACACCCCCCCCATCTCAGGCCTGTGGCATACTCACCCCTCCAGATTTCATTTCCATGCTCCTTCTGCGAGGAGGCCTTTCCTTTCACACTTCAGTTGCCTGCTGTCCTGCCCCTCCCTGGTTCCAGCACTTCCTAGTCTGTCCTAGCTCCTTCCTGGCATTACTTCCTTCCTTAGCCCTTCTCCCTTCTACTCTAGCAAATATCTTGCCAACTGAGTATATTTACTGCCTATCTTTTCCCCGTGAAATGGAAGCTTAAAGTGGTAGCGATTTTGGCTTGTTGCATTCTGTGCTGTGTTCCAAGCACCCAGAGGAGGGCTCAGAGTGGACATTCAACACCTATGTATCAAACAGTGCATGAAGGGAGAAACACGTGCGTGTTTGTGAATCACGTGAGATGCTGAAGGGAGAGGCGAGTCCCTCTGGCAGGAGAAGGAAGTGGCAGGCCTGCCTGGCTGAGGTCTGGGCTCTCCCTGGGAAGCCGGAGGGGCTCCCAGCTGTCCAGACTCCACAGATGAGCCTTGTCAGGCTGCCCCTCTCTGTCCTGTGGTTGGACCCCCACTTCCCTCCTCTCAGGCTTCCTGTCCCCTGCAAACCCACCACACTGGCATCTCGGACTGCTCTGCATGGTGTAAATGAGGAAGTAAATTGATTCCCGTGGGGACGCGGGCTCACAGTGGCGGGAAGCTGGCCTCCGTCCCTCTCCATCTCCCTCTTCGTCCCTCGTCATTGTGCTGAGTCTTACCTATTCCTTTTTACTTTTAAATTTTTTCTAAATGTTTATTCATTTTTGAGAGAGAGAGAGAGAGAGAGAGAGAGAGAGAGAGAGAGAGGTGGAGAGAGAGGGACACAGAGAATCCAAAGCAGGCTCTGTGATGTCGGCGCAAAACCCAATGCGGGACTTGAACCCATGAACCTTTAGATCGTGACCTGAGCTGAAGTCGAACGCTCAGCCGACTGAGCCCCCCAGATGCCCCTCTTCCCCATTCCTATGAGCATTGCTTTCTGTCTGTTCTCCCTTGATGCTTCCTTTGCGTTTCTCGCGCCTGGAGCTTTGAGGCAAAGCTTATGGTGTATGGATTTCCCAAGGAAGGATCCTTCCAGAGCTGCCGGCACACAGTCTCAAGGTATAAGCCGACTTCACGGCCTAAATGTGAGCTGCACATGCAAAGCACAGCTTCTGTCCTGGAAGATAGAAAGACGAAGTCACTGCGTTGCAGAGAGGAGGCACACACTTTGAAAAGGATGTGTGTATTTGTGTGTATAGGTGTGTGTGCAGTGAGGGAAACCTACCTAAGTCTCTTGCCTGTCCGTTCAACCCCGGGTTCCACCTGGCATGTGTGGCATATGGGTGTGACCCAGGCCTCCTAGAGAAACAACCTACGGAAGAGGAAGTTAGGGAAAAGAGCCCAACAGAAGAGATATCCTGAGCGCCGTGGCGGGGGGGGGGGTGTCACTCAGAATGCCCCAAATAGAAAGAGCTCATCTTACTCCCTCCTCTGTAAGGTATTTGGGTACCGGGAGCTTGGCTTCATTGCCCCTGTTGCCAAGTGCGCCACCCCATGTGGTGAGGAAGCCCCTTTTTCCTCCTTTGGCACAGAGCACGCCCACAGAGCTGGGCTACCCAGAAGGCCGAACCTGGAGGTGCCCAGCCCTGGGTGTCCTTTGTAATATGCTGGCATGGTGGCCCTCCCGTGCAGGCCACTCCAGCGATGCCCGGGAAGGAGGGGGAAAATGGTGGACAACGGGAGCTCAGTGACAGGGCACATTCTGGAGCACATCCGAGATACAGCCTGGGGAGACTGGAAATAAAGCCGGGGAGGTCGGCCTTGCCGGCAGCTGAGGATGCTTCTGTAAGAAGTGGGAACACAGGCCTGAGTGAAGATCCTGCCGTTCAGAACAGGCTAGTGAAGGAGGTTAGTCAGGCGAGCTTAGGAGAGGGGTGGATAGAGCCACTCTCCGTCACGCAACACCATGTGACGTGTGCTTTCCTGCTTCCCTAAGCCTCAGTGTCTTCAGCTGTGAAACAGGGGCAGTGAATGCCTTCTTTGCAGAGGTGTTTAGAGATTTAGAGATAATGAATTTAGGGAGCCTCACACAACGTATGTACGTTAACAAGTGTGGCTATTTTCGTTGTTACTAGCACCGCGCCTGCCGTGGAGGGGCAAGAGCGCATGCGATTTGTGTCTGAATTCTGGTACGTGGTTTAGCGCTGGAGCAAACTCACCTTCATGCGCATTTATGAATGAATACCTAAATATAGCGCGGCCTACAAATAGGAAGCACCTGGTCTCCTCATGAGTGTGCTTTCCTAGGAGCAAGGTTGCTGTGAGCTGTGTTACTTCCCTTTCCCCACGTAATCGTGGTCAGGCCCCTTGGCCTGCTGCCCAGGACTCTCCCAGTGTGCTGCTGGGCAAAGCCAGAGGCAAAGTGGGCAAACGTCCTTGCTCCCGTGATTTGTATCTTTTGCCACCGGTTCACAGAAGCCACAAGTATCTTTCGAGGCATTCTCTGAATTCCTGGATTTATGACTTCCTTTTTACCTTTCTGGGCCCAACTGGTTTCGTTTGAAAGAACTTCCTGGTAATTCTTTTTGTCCAACCCCATCGGTGGTGCCGATAAAATCAGATTAGCTTGAATCATCAGTCAAGCACTCCAGAGGCCTGGGGACAAAGCCCGGTTGGCCTGTGTGGGTACGTGTGTGCGCGTGCGTGCGTGGGTGCAGGGGGTTGAGGAGAGCGTGTTGAAAGACCATTACCTAAGAGGGAACGACCATGGCCATGGGCCTTCTCATGTTCGCCACAAGCCCACAGGGAGCTGCAAGTCTCCAGCTCTTAAAATCAAACCAGATGGAGAATGATCATCTAGAATTTGTGACTGCTGCCAGGTTTTTGCCCTTTAAGAAGCATACCCCCCAAAAAAATGCAGCCCCCATAACGCTGCATTGACGCGATACTGCGTCCTTAGGCCCCCTACGTATGTTTATCCCCTATATCGTTCTAAGTGCTTCTTATGCCATTTGAGAAATAAACCAGAATATTAATAATGCACTCAGATTTGCATCTGATCAGTAATAGTTAAGACACAATTTCTGAGCTTGTAATATAATACACTAAAAATGAAAAATAAGATCTGATAGAGCGATTTCACCCACAGTTTTTTCAGAGTATGGAAGCTGGTGATACCAGCAAGACACTGCCTCTTAGAGTACATTTTATTTCCAGAATTGCTGTCTCTTTGGCCGCTGTGGTCTTCAGGTCTTCATATCTGCATCCCGTATACGAGGGGCTCTCGTTCAGACACTGGCTTGTCATCTGGCGTCCTCGGCTTATTTGAGGCTAAGTGGACTAGGACTTTTATGTGCTGGAAAGAAAAGCTGAATTAAGGATGGAAAATTATCCATGGAAGGCAAGAATACCGTCCCAGGTAACTTGCTCTGTGATCACCCGATGAGAAATGATGAAACAGCCTGCGTAAGCCAACGTCTTGACTCAGTGAAGTACGGACGACGAGTTTTTCATAACGTAGAGATGAAAAATGAGAGGCGCTGCTGAATTGCTGAAAAGCCAGAGAATGTAGTGCCACCGCGAGACCTACTTTCTGTGTCATTCTTTAGGAAGCCGGTTGCGACAGCGGCCGTGCGAGTCCCCAGCAGGCCCTCGTGGGTAGGTAGGATCAAGATCTGAGCACGCCTCCATCTGTTTGCTGAGCCCACGTGCCATGCCCAAGGCTGGGTGTCGGGGACACCGTCCCTGCCCCAAAGGGGACTGTCTAAGGGAGGAGAGCCAAAGTGAGGGCTCAGCACAGTCCGCATAACAAATGCAAAGGGAACATTCCTAAAAGAGGAGATGACAGCTGATCGCTGCTTGGGGAAGGTGGCCTGGAAGAGTCTTGTTCTTTGGAGACCTATGCAGTCACGAAAGAAAATAAAAATTCTGATCACGGTGATTTCAAAGTGAGGAAATCCGAGTCTCCTGGTTTCCAAGGCTTGAGGTTTCTTTTCAGCCCTGGGCATCTCAATGTCTCCTCGAAGAGAAAGAAGAATTAAAATCTAATTTAAAAGCATAGGCTTGGGGAGCCTGGGTGGCTCAGTGGGTTGAGCATCCGACTTTGGCTCAGGTCATGATCTCGCTGTTTGTGAGTTTGAGCCCCGTGTCGGGCTCTGCGCTGACAGCTCAGAGCCTGGAGCCTGCTTCGGATTCTGTATCTCTCTCTCTCTCTTTGCCTCTTCCCTGCTCACACTCTGTCTCGGTTTCTCTCTCTTAAAAATAAACATTTAAAAAACTTTAAAAAAAAATAGGCTCGGGAAATAGATTAATGGGACGGCTGCCATCTTGTGCCCGAAGGGTGTCTAAAAGTAGGGTGATGTCAGTGGAGAAACTTTAGTGTTAATATCATCGACTAGTGGGGACTGTCTGTCTGGAAACCACAGTCCTTAAGCTGTGACCTCACCTTGTTTTCACCTCAAGTTTGATAAACCATCACTCCTCATGGCTCCCGTATTCACCAACACGAGACTAGGCAACTTGCCTGACACCCCAGGGCCCTGTATCCCCGAGATATCTCTCTGTATCTCGTCCTTACTGAGAATGTTAATAGCAGAACACAGGACGTCACTTCATCCTTTGGGAATGTTTTCCTTCTCAGGGTCTGAGTGGCCAAATTTGTTTCACCTGTGTCTCCTCTGAGACCCCCCCCACACCCCCATCTCCGTGCAGTCATCTAGATCATTCAACAAGAAAAAAAAATAACACATTTTTATATTAATTATCTGGGTTAGTGGCGATTAAACTTTTTTTGGGGTTCGGGGGCCCTTCTGTGAACACGATAAACTAGGGCCTCTCCAGAATTATGCATGCACAGGGCGCATTTTGCATGCGGTTCTTGAGGAAACCCACCTAGGACCAGAGACCACATTGTAAACATCTGTGGTCAGGGGAAGATATTGTAAATTATCATGAGGTGATCTAGACAAGAGATCTCTAAAGGGGGGGGGTGCTGAGGGTGCATAGGATGACCCACTGGTGTGTGGGGAGGCCCTACCAGGACTTCCAATACGATTGATTCTGTGTTTGTAAAAGTAAGAGAAATTAAGCTTTGTGGATATATAGGATATGAGGTCACACTGAAGATTTCCAACAAGCCTGTGTTTCTCAGCTTGAGATGTATTCCAAGGGGGTACACGGGGTGTCCTGGGGTGGGGGACAGGACCGGCACCATCGCTGGTTCGTTCATTTGTCAGAGCTTTGCGGCGTGTCGCAGTTCATTTGTGTATACTCAGTGTATAGACGTCATGAAGATGATACCTTTTAATAATATTCATAACACTTTGCGCTGAGATGTGAGTGGTCATTTTAATCTTTTGTGTCATACAGAAGATTGATGATTTTCTCCTGGCCAAGAACTTAAATGGCTTTTAGAACCTAAAGATGCATTTTTCTTTAGTGCAACAGAACACATACTCCAAATTCCCTGAACTTCTCGTAAGATGACAAGCGGGAATCATGCTACCCAGCTCCTGGTGGTATTTCCTTTGTCTCCTCGGGGTAATATGATGTTTGGAGAGTGAGTTTAATCGCTGGTTTTAAAAAGAAATTCTCGACGAGAAGAGAACATTTTGTACGTGAGTGGTTGGGTATGTTTAAATTGTTTTGTGATCATCCGGCTGTCCCATGGGCAGCAGGACGCCCCCCGGGAGTGTGAGTCCCAAGCACGAAGCCCACAGAGATATTGTGTCCCCCCCATGACCTTGTAGGACTCACTGGATTTCTCTCATTTTCAGTGTGTCCTCAAATTGGTCCTGTCTCCCTCATGGGTATACGGACAAATCACATATGAGAAAGTGGTTTATAAACTCTCAAGTGCAGTAGGCATGCTTAGGACTAAGTAAACAAAATGTCTAATTAGATCGATATTATCCTATCTTCCCTGGTTGGAGCTCGATCATCTCAATCAGCATGTGACATTGACAAGACATCTGAATGACTGAGATCATCTTTGGCTAAGTGACCCAAGGTCATATGGTTTGAAGCAACTGCAAGCATACTAGTACCTGGTGCAGTAATGTATTAATTCTTATGGCAGGTCGCATATCCTTGCTTTGGAATTCTCTAGAAAACCTTGGGTTTTGTGATGCTTTTGTATCCTCCATGGCATCTAGAACAACATGCCGGGCTCAGCAGGTGACTGTTCACTTCAACCGACTTGGTGTCTGAACCGATTGTCCCAGAGAATGATTATTTAGCAAGAACTCAGTGGATCCACTAGGCCCCACTCTCTTGATTCTTTTAGGTCACTGCTACCTCACTGTATCGACATGACAGTGTCCAGAGGTAGGTATTCTTGGTCCAATTTATGGATGAGAACACTGCTGTACAGAGATCCGGGTTACCATGGCCAAGTGCCTCAGTGTTAGCTGTTCTTAGATGACGTACAATAAATATTTTTAAAGACATTCACATAAATAGACTTCAAATATCAAGCATTATCCTCTATATGTCCATGGACTTGCTTGTTGCCATAACTACTATCCTTTCCTGAAGGCCTTAAATATTATTCATGTCTTTCTTCCAACAGCACACAGTCCAGCTAATTAGTAATTAGACAGGAAGTGGCGAAGTCGGGGAATAATTTTTATCCCTAATTATGTCTGATCCTTCTGAGACACTGCGACAAAGAGTGTTCTGCCTTGTGTAGACAGGCAACTTGTGTTTCTTATTTCTTTTCTTTCTCTCTTTATAAACGTCTAGCCATAACCCAGGGCCGCCAAGCTACAGCCTTCCCCTTGGAAATCTTTTATTTGCGTTTCGGTCCTCACTCTAGACTTCACATGTCTCCTCTTGAATCTTCATATTGGGGCTTCTAGGTGCCAGCCAATACCTGGAGGCAAGTTCTGAGGATTTCAGAGGTGGGCGGGGAGAAAATGTAATATGTCAAACCAGAGGCCTAGGGAACTTTTCATTACTCTACCCCCGACTCTCTGAGCGTGGCAAGCCGGCTCCACAAATGCTGTGTCAGGCACCGGCTGTGCTGGGGCCGTCGGCGGGAAGGGTTCACCTTCAAAGATAATGGCGTCTGCCCGGCGTGCTTCTCCCTGGGCCAAGAGAAGAGAAAAGAAGCCAAAGAGGAAAGAGGGAAGATGAAGAAGATGCTCCTTTGTCCTGCTCAGGACACCCAGATCAGGGGAATAGCTTTAAAGCACTAAATGCATCATTTTAGGCACATCGCACTTTGAGACCCATTCAAAAATCAGTACCGCGTGTCTGCGTGTGCCAAACACATGTCATGACAGGCCAGCAAACCAAAATGAACAGCAGCTGGGCTTCATCTGGGGGACTACATGGGAAGAGATGGTCACAAGGTATGTTCTCCTGTTTTCTATGAGGTATTCACTGACTGCAAGGGAAATGCAGAGGGAGGAAATTATTTCTTTCTGGGGAGCTTCCCCAGAGAGCGTTTATTTCAAACGCTTCCACTACAGAGAGAAGTTTTATTTATTTATTTTTTTATGTTTTTATTTGTCTTTTAGAGAGAGAGAGAGACACAGCGCTAGGAGGGGAGGGACAGAGAGAGAGAGAGACACGGAATCCGAAGCAGGCTCCAGGCTCCAAGTTGTCAGCACAGAGGGGGGTTCGAACTCACAAACCGTGAGATCATGACATGAACTGGAGTCGGACGCTCAACCGACGAGCCACCCAGGCACCCCACTACAGAGAGAAGTTTGAAATGGCACTGCTGTTCCACTGTGAAGGACAGGACAGAGACCTGAGAAGGTCACAGCTTCAGGGGTTGGGGGCTCAGAAAGCTTTTCAAGCTGAGACCAGGAAGCAACGGGTGGTGGGGGGCTGCAGGCCTTGTGGGAATTACGGTGGGGGGAGGAGTGGACATCAGAGCACGAGGCTGAAGAAGAGGCAGGGTGGGCGGGGGACACAGTGCAAGGGATAGCAACGGCCAAGTCACTGAGCCCGAATTTCATTTTGAAGGTATGGGGCATTCTCAAGGTAAACAAAGACAAAGCAAGAAGTGCCTTCCAAAACTGTGGGCGGTTGCTTGGATTGTTTGCGATCTGGAGGGCTCCAGGTGAGCCAGTCCGTACCCCCAGGGAAGGTGCTGTCTACAGGTGACCCGTCAGGCCTTCCCGACTTTGTTTTCTCCACTTCAGGACCCTCGCAAATCTGGGTGACAAATATCTGCATTCTGAGAACAGCAATAAAAGAGGAGACTTGGCCTTTTTTTGGTAGAAATGTCAGGAGCATACATAAAAATTACCTACCAGATTTCACACTCCACGGCAGGTCAGGTGAGAGCTTTCTGGACCAGCTTCTCGGTCTTTCTTCATCCTATAATTTCAAGAGACAGGATGCATTTACAGTCCTTGAGGGCTTTAAAAGGGCAATAAAAATAATGAGCCTGCTTCTGGTTCTTCCTTAGTGAATTTTTAGTCAGTAGAACTCTTCAATATTGGATTCAGGATGAGCCCAGTATGGAGTACCTCCCTCAAAATATACTTCCAATTCTCCATCTTGTTTCTAGAAGCACACGAGGTTTTCAGGGAGAGGATGTTCTATCTAAAATGTGGAGTCCATGCCGGTCTCCACTTGCTTCCATGCAGGTGATCTGACAGCTATGAGACATCAACCCTCTTACGCACGCCCTTTGGCGAGACGAGCCCGAGGAAACTGCTCATCGACGGGACTGAGTTTCAGGACAACTTGGCAAGTGGAGGAAATGAGGAACCAGAGGGAAATGGTTCTGCCACCTCCTAGCCAGTGGTGTCACCTGAGCCAAGTGTTTCCTCTCTCTGAGCCCCAGCTCCTCACAGGCGAACCGGGACAGTTGCACCAAACTTTCATGGTGCAAGGGGCATGGAGGGAGGTGGGGGGATGTCCGGGGTGTCAGCCCGGGAATCCAACTGCTTGTGAAGAGCAGTTTCCATAGCCCCCGCCCCACAGTCTCTGGCTCTGCCTCTTTCCTGACTCTTACTTTTGGCATGGAGTCTTGTCATTTTTTTCTAAGTCACTCAATACAGATGGGACAAGCTTTCATTTGAGAAAAGCTGCCTCAGCTTTACATATGAAAGAGGTTCTTACACACTGGGCTGACCTGACTGTGTCTCAAACCTCTGTGGCATCCTGACGTTAGAAAGTGCTCCATTGTGGCCCCTCAGTGGCTCAGTTGCTTGAGCAACTGACTCTTGATTTTGGCTCAGGTCCTGATCTCATGGTTCAAGAGTTCGAGCCCTGCATCGGGCATGGAGCCTGCTCGGGATTCTTTCTTCCTCCATCTCTCTCTGCCCCTTCCTTGCTCATGCTCGCTCTCTCTCTCTCTCTCTCTCTCTCTCTCTCTTCTCTCCCTCTTTCTCAAAACAAATAAAATAAATAATAAACATTTATTTTTTTTTAAACAAAGTGCTCAACTATTACAGTGGATCATAACCGGCCTCCCTGAAGCTGGGAGCCTTCTGGATTTAGATGAAGATGTTGGCCAGCGAGTCTGAGGGATGCACTGTAGACACGAGCCTGGTAAAGCCAAGCGAAGGAAAGGGCAGAGGTGAAATCTGCCTTGAAATCTGCCTAAGTGGGGAGCGAGCTCCGCTGTTCCTCTCTCTAAGGTGACACTGACTCTGCTTTGGCCCAGAGTGGCTGACCAATCTTGGGATACTTCAGAAGAGATTTGTTTCCAGTTTTGAGCTTTGTTCTTCTGCCCTGGCTGGATGAAGGGCTCTCCCTGGTCTTCCTAGTTACCCGGTCTACCTCTAGTCTCTTCCCATCCCAACTGTCAGTCAGCTTGCAGTCAGGAAATGGAGCTACCTGAGGCATTCCAGATGAGATCGGGCGCGTTCAGGGTGGTATGGCCGTAGACCCTGAGGCATTCCAAACAGAAGCGCTTTCAGATAGGGAACCGGAGGCTTTGGGGCCATGGGAGCCAGAGAGAGCGAGTCGGGGTGGTCACACCAAAGCCAGCGGTCTGCAGGAATGAAGAACGGCTTTCTGAAAGACTCACTCAGCCTTTGCCTTGACCCTGCCTTGACCTTGCATGCTTATTGGATGGCGTTGCCTCTGCAGAATCATAAGACTCTCCTTCTCTCCTACCTTCCACATCTCTCTAGAATGCCCCTCCCTGGCACCTGGAACCTAGGAACCGTAAGGAGAGAGGCTATCTGGAAAATGTAGTTCCTGACTCCTCCCCTGTCATGTAGAGGCCTTAAGAGGGATTACAGAGATGCCAAGGTCACACTAAATAGTCTAGCACGCCGCCCTGCACACGAGTGGGGAACACTGAGAATATTCCGCACTTCAACAATGCAGCCTCCTGCGTGCTTTCCCGATGGTGTGTCTCGGAAAGTACAGTGGTAAGAACCCCTGTAGTGAAGACACAGACTCACGGGCCACCACCTTCCTCTTCCACAAGCTCCCGCGAGCCTGACAGCCCTGCTCCCCACCCTACCACGGCTCTGCCTGCGGGGTTCCCCTGGGCTCGAATCCCTCCCTGACCCACACTAGTGTTTGGAAGAACTATCCAGTTTTCAAGGACAGATCAAATGCCGTCTCAACCGTGGATTCATTACATTGTGAAGGAATAAGAATTCTTTGATTATTCCAACCAGAAGTGGTCTCTATTCTTAAGAGACCCAGCAGCACCAATTGCGCAAATATTTATGTGAACACAGCCCTTTGCTGATCTTAACGGTTCATGATTCCCTCACTGTAAACATTTTACACTGGCTTTCTGAACTTTGAGCCTATAGGTTAAGTAGTTCACAATGAAAACAGTAAGCTTAGGAAATGTTTTAGAAAGTCTAATAAGAAATGAATCTCTACCTCTATTCAGAAAAGCACTGAATGTTTAAATGAAATTCCAGGCACCAAAAGATAATCCAACCCATTCATTGAATAGCATATGCAGATACAAATATAAATGTCAAGCAGTTGTGTTGAATTAAGTTTTACTTAACTAGGATGTATAGAGTGCCATTCATAATATATTCCGTGCGTATGTCCATACAACTTCATTTCAATGACCGCAAACACCGTTTCTGAAGGATTTTAGAGATTCACTTCCAACTACTATTCCCTATTTCACTCAAAAGACCTTAGGTTTCTTAATTTGAAGCCTTTCTTGCAGATTCTCAGAAATCGGATTCCCAAAGCTTGGAAGAGAGCACACATATATCACAAGGGCGGCGTGACCCTGCCATTAGAGCAGTGCTCGCTCCCCAAATTCCTGGAGCCTTCTGGAATAGTTTGTCGATGTCTCACTTGGTGCCCGCTCAGGGTCTGAGAGCCAGCAGGGCAAGCCTGCAAAGCCGGCAGTCATGAGGCACCTCTGGGGACATACATCAAATGGGCGTTTCGGCGGACTCGGTTCACAACGGTAACTTGGCCAGGGATCAAAAATGGAACTTTCTATTCTCCCGACTGCCTTTTGTATAAATCAAGCTAGTGTAAAATTAAGTTTTAAAAAAGTGTTTAAATAAAAAGAAGGAAAGTGCTGAGCAAAATGTCTCTGGGAATCCATCAGGCCCAAACAGTCTGAAGAGCTGGTGGATTCAAACCAATGGAAACGTATCCGTTTCACGGAGCAAAGGACAGGATTGACTTCAATTGTTATGAAGAGTCTCTGACATAGTGGATGATAAAACTTCAAGAGATATATGCACATACATGTAAATATACAAAATATATACCTATTTCATAATACACACATTCTATAATGTCTTTCCGCAGTGGATTAATTTTAGACAAAATCATTCCACCTGAGTCTGTTTATCCTCCTATACCAGGATCAGAGAAGGGAAACAGCAAATAGTGGGATATCCATAATGAGACCTCGGGTCAAGACTACCTATATGGCATTAAATATTTTTTTCTCAGATATGGAGAGGGCAAGCCTGGTAGTTTAGTATATCCATGGGAAGTGCAGCATGGGACAGAACGCCCTAGAATCCAGAACGAGAGGGCATGGTTGCATTCATGTTGGGTTCTCTGGGTGCAATCTTGAATCTGAGCCTCAGTTTCCTCACCAGAGAAGTTCAGCCTCACAGGGTCATTGCAAGAATCAAAGGGAAAAAGTGAGTGGAGCACTTTCAGTTGTGAATGTGCTTGCAAACACTGGTTACTTTATCCAAGATTTGATGACACATCGCATTTAAACTCCCTTTGTTTTCTCTTCGTGATCACGGAGCCCCCCTCTAAGTCTCCTGGGACAGCCTAGAGGTATGTGAAGTTAAAACCACGAGGCACATCCGATGCCCTTTGGAAATCGCGATACCGTCACATGGAAACGATCTCACAGACACGCCCTTTCCTGGGACTTTGCTAAATATCAAGAAGTAACTACTCAAATAAGAGTAAATTTGTGTTTCCTGGCACACCCCAGAGCTTCGTGCGCATCACTGATACGGGAGATGATTCTTAATAGGATCATCTGTGTATTCTGACTTCTCAACTTCTCTCTTGTCTCTGGGACGATTCAAGCCCTGTAATCGAAGTTCCAAGAAAATTGAAGTCATTCATCTCTTTTATCTTTAATGCAAAAAATATAGAAATACTGTAACTTTTGCAGAAAAAGCCCCACAACTGCACCAAATTATAATAATTGGCTCTGTTCGTCTTCATTTAACCAGCTGCGAAGATAGGCTGGTGGAACGCAGCAATGTTCTGAATTCAGAAATAGATAATTCGCGAGAACAGCTGTTGCCCGATCAAGGGGCAGCCCTTGTCTATTTCATAAGGGAAACTGAAGGAAGAAGAGGTCGCCCCAGCACAAGTGCAGTAGGGTCCCTGCTCTGCTGAAAGAATAGCTTGTTTTCTCCTGAGATCGCCTTCTCAATATTCCCTGAGAAGTTATCCCGGATAAAGGAAGTCTGAGAAGGTGTTGGGTTCGCCAGGAGAGGAGATAGGAGGAAGCTGTGGAAGGCAGCCCTGTCAGGTTTTCTGATGGCACCAAGGACTTCTGTCTGAATAAATTCCCAAGGGGAGTCACCTAGTTGACATTATCATGTTTCAAAAATGTTTTAATTTAATTCTCTTTCAAACAGTGTTCTGAAACTTCTAGTGTGCATATGTGTGTGTGTGTGTGTGTGCGTGCGTGTGTGTAAGTAAATGTCCTGGAAACTATTTAAAATGCAGAGTCCTGGGCCCTTGCCTGGTAGGTTCTCGTAGGTGTGGAGTGAGCCAGTGAAACTTAGTTTCCATATATGGGCACCAGGTGATTCCAATGCTATGTCTAATGAGCAGGTGGAATGAGTCTCCCCAAGCCCCTTACTTCTCCTCATGCACTAAACTTCTGGTGCAGGGCTCTGCCTTCTGTCCTTGAATGCACCAGCATCTTCCTATCTCGGGGAAATTTTTTTTAACGTTTATTTATTTTTGAGAGACAGAGAGACATAGCATGAGCAGGGGAAGGGCAGACAGAGAAGGAGACACAGACTCTGAAGCAGGCTCCAGGCTCTGAGCCATCAGCACAGAGCCTGACTCGGGGCTCGAACTCATAGACATGAGATCATGACCTGAGCTGAAGTCGGCAGCTTAACGGACTGACCCACCCAGGCGCCCCTATCTCGGGGAAATTTTGCTTGCTCTGGTCTTTGCCTGGAGGGGTCACTCCCAAGATCTTTATGTGGTTGTCTCCTAACATTCAGGTTTTGGCTCACGCGACACCTGCTTACAGAAAGTACTGCATATACTTCCCGCATGCAGGGACCAAGTGAACACTGCTTTCCCAAATCCCCTTTTGTAAAGTAATCCTCTCCTGCCCCAAATCACCGTCTATCTCCTTTCCCTCCTTTGTCCTCCTTGGGGGTTGGCACTACATGCCCCCTCGTTTCACCAGACTGTAAACTCCATGCAAACTGGGATCTCCTCTGACTCATTCACTGTGTGGTCTCTGTGTCCAGGAACAGAACTGTGCCTGGCTTAGATGAGGAGCCCTCCAAACTTTGGGCCTGGAAACAGGAAAAAAATGAAACATTGTCTTGAAGGTAGGAGAGAATAGGTGTCTGTAGGTCAGAGAGCCAAGCATTCACTGCTTCTGAAATTTTTCTTTCGAATCATTCTTTCATCTTTAAAACTTATGACAGTGAATTTTTTCCACTGTTTCATCATGGAACCCTATTTTTTTTAGTGTAAGAATAATTATTTTTTTAAATTTGTTTAATGTTTATTTATTTTTGAGAGACAAAGGGAGACAGAGAACCCGAAGCACGCTCTAGGCTCCGAGCTGTCAGCACAGAGCCCATGATGGGGCTTGAACCCACAAACTGCAAGATCATGACCTGAGCCGAAGTCGGACGCTTAACTGACTGAGCCACCCGGGCCTCTCTTAGTATAAGAATAATTCTTAAAATTACTTATCATTCGATAAAATGGACACTGCAGGACAATGGGCCACATGGACATCTCTGAGAGAAAATTCTAGAGGGACATTTGGCTGCAGAGAGTCTGACTGCTCTTCTGGGTCCCCCACTCTGGATAGAGACTCTCTGGGTCCCTCCATCTTACTGCTGCTTTAAATTCATGCAGGGACCCAGTGAACACTGCTTCTCAAACTCGCTTATACTATTACCTGTCAGAAATGTTGAGACATACCAGGTTTTCAAATCCCTATATTCAGAGAGAAAATAAAACTGAAATAGATAAAGGACATTTTTTAAGTTTATATATTTTGAGAGAGAAGAGAGAGAGAGAGAGAGAGAGAGAGAGAATGCAAGCAGAGGAGGGGCAGAGAGAGAGAGGGGGAGAGAGAATCCTAAGCAAGCTCTGTGCTGCCAGCACAGAGTCCTACATGGGGCTCAATCTCATGAACCATGAGATCATGGCCTGAGCCGAGATCAAGAGTCGGACACTTAACCGACTGAGCCACCCAGGCGCCCCAAGAACATTTTAAGAAAGTCTCTGGTTTACTGGTTTCACGTTTCTTATAGTTACATGGCAGAGATGGCTGGCAGATCGGTGGCCTCGCTTCCTTCCCCTCGCTGCGTCTGGACTGACATCCGTTGTCACTGCAAAGGGCTCACACTCCCTATGCACTGCTCGTGACTCTGTTCTAATATCTGATTCCAACAGAATTCAAAGTCCATGTAGGGAAAGATGTTCAAGGTTTGGTTCATGGACTTGCCTCTTCGTAGTTTGTAATGTCTGAGGTGAGTCCGTAGAATCTACACTTCCTCCTCATCACCCAGAATAAGTCATCACTTTCTAGGGTCATCAACCGAAGTTGACAAATGATGAATTTCACTTTCTAAGAGGCTGCCCACATGCGACCTTCCCTTTCAGTGCTAGCCTGAGGGGTGCTGGTTCTTCTGAGTGACCAGACTGAGGACTGGCCCCGACTGCGCCCTGCTCTTCAGGTTAGACCTGGCTTTTGGGAGTGGTCTTACCTGTCTTGTGGATGCAGCGTGCCATAAAATAAACATGGCACTCCCATAGTGCAAGGAAGTTCAACTTTTCCGTGGGCTGATTTATAACCCAATGTTTTAGCTGAGAAAATGGATTCCAGGTATCTTATTGGACACTGACGAGTAATGTGACCTGGGATAAATAATTGTTCTCCTCTCGTCTCCTAAGAGGGGTCAATAATGGTCTACTAGAATTGTTCTAAGTATTAACATGGAAATCACCTACATCTGAGCCTGGAAAGCTATCTCTAGTATGGTTAGCAGTAAGAGTAATGTTTTTCTAAAATCTGGATATGGATTTGTCTACTGGGATTTGGCAAGAATGCCTTGGTGTATCGGCAGGAATCCATCAATATCGATCATTAAGTGTTTATTGAGTATCTGCAGCATTAGTCAGGTGCTCACCTAGAAATAACTAGTCGAGATGGTATGGCTAACCCTACCTTCAGGAGTTTCTATAGTCATCTCAGAATTAAACTTTCTGTGATTCTAGGATAGAATATCCGTGTTTGAGACAGGCCAGCTGGCCTTGGGAAAGCTGAAGAAAAAACCTTTATTTCCCTTATAGATGGCCTTGTGAATATAGCCATCTACCTTGGCTTTGTGCTGTAGCCCTGTGACATGGGTATTAACCACAAGAAGCAACATGACAGGAAAGGAGTACACACCAAAGACTCTCAGAGCCCAGAAAGCTTGCAGACAAGTGATAATTGAATTTAACAGGTCTGAAAATCTTCATCTTATGGAAGAAGTGGGAAAAGGAAAAAGAGTTTGCATTTCAGAGCCCCGAGAAGGCCCATGAATTTATTTCCGAATGTGCAGGTAAAAACAGAACCGAAACCCAGCAGATAGGTGGAAAGGCAGTAGAGAAAGCAGTTGGACTTCCAGAAACCAAAACGCAGACAGGTGACTGCCTCTCCCACACGTGGCCAAGCTCTGTAGGCTCACTTTCTGGAAAGGGTGAATCAGAGGACAACGTTCTCCCTTACGACTTTCAGAAGTATGGCTTGGAACTTCCTGTTTTGGATCCTCACTGAATTCTTCTACTCTGTAAATTCTTCTGTCTAGGCTTTACATTAATTTTTGGAGTTTTGTAATTCTGTCTACCTGTTCTCCATAGACTCTCAAATGGTGATCTGGTCAACATCCTTGGCTTCGGATCCCACCGAAAGCTGAGGGTCTTTAAGAGCTGGCACATCTAAATCTGGCCTCATGTCCACAATCGTCCACCTGGGAACCACACTGGACGCTCCCAGGCCCCGCGTACTTCCCAAAGCCGTCTTTATATCTGTGTATTTCACCTCCATTTCCTCTTTCATCTCCTACCATTTCCCTCAAGCCAAAGGCTGGGAGGGATCCATACGCTTTCTTATCCTTTGTTCTTCAGGAGTTGTTCTTAATTCCTTCTCATTCTCACTGTTCTATTAAATGAATGGCACCAAATAAACACAAGAAAGAGCCAGATCTGGGGGGGGGGAAGGTGTTCTTCCTGGGATGCTGACGTATGAACATTGTATGGCATTGGAGCAGAAATGTTTTGAGTGATGGCGTTGTGGAGTTCCACAGCACGGAGAGAAGGAAGTGATGAATTTCTGGGTGGAGAGCGATTTCAAAGTTTCCAGAGAGATTCCATTGCCGCTGAGGCTTAAAGAAAGCATAAACTTTTTATTCTTAAATAGATTTATTTCTTTTAAGTTTATTTTGAGAAAGAGAGGGAGAGAGAGAGAGAGAGGGAGAGAGAGAGAAAAAAACAAGAAGGGGAGGGGCAGAGAGAGAGAGAGGACAGAGGATCTGAAGCAGGCTCTGCGCTAATGGCACAGAGCCTGATGTGGGGCTTGAACTCATGAACCATGAGATTATGACCTGAGTTGGTTAACCAACTGAACCATCCAGGCATCCCTAGATTTCTTTTTTATAAGTTTACTTATTTTGAGAGAGAAAGAGAGAGAGAGAGAGAGAGAGAGAGAATCCCAAACAGGCTCTGCACTGTCAACACAGAGCCCGGCATGGAGCTTGATCTCAGGAACTGTGAGATCATGACCTGAGAGGAAACCAGGAGTCAGATGCTTAATCGACTGAGCCATCTGGGGCACCCCAGAAAGCATAAACATTTTTTGAAGAAGCAGCAGCCAGAGGACACAGCTGAGTGCCGGGCATGTCTCACAGACACGAGTGGCTTGTTTGGGAACAGATGAGCCATTTGACCTTGGACCATCACTTGCACGAGGAGTCCTGAGCCTGGCAGTAGTGAGGCTTCGGTCAAAATGTGGGTGACGAGGTGGGTGCCTGGCTCGTGTAACTAGACTGTATCCCGGAGACAGATCTCACGGTGAATAACGAGTAGGGGAGAGGTTAAAGTTTTGAAAGATTATTTTGGCAGCAATGTGGAGAACAGACTGGACGAGCAAGAGGGGATGGGGAATTTGAAGAATTATGGCCAGTGTACCGAGGTCAGATGGGTGCTCATGGAGACGACATCTCTGCTGGAATAAGGAGGCTGAGGGCAGATGTGACATCCTGATTGCGATTTCAATGGAGTCATTTTTATTTTAGACTCTATCTTCTTTGACTTGAGCTGGAGCACAGTATCTGTTCTTGGCCACCGCGCAAGGACACGCATTTGAAAAGAAGACAATGTCCTTTTCATGTTTCAAAGGCTTTCAAATTAGCATGAGGCTCTCTACCCAAGCTGCACATGGATGGGCATCCTCCTGAAGCTTTTGGCCACGGGCATTATATAGCAGAATCTCAGAACGTGTGACAGATTTAGGCTCCGCACTTACAGTCCTCACGCGCTGTAAGGACAAACGCATTTCCCAGAGGACATCACGCTCCAAGAAAGTAGAGTTGCCCAGCAGGTCAGAGTGTGAGGTGGACCCTGCTCCTCCACAAAGCAGCAGATTCTTCTAGAATCCACGTTCTGGCAGCTGTTGTCAGCCCCAATTCAAACTCGGTTCTAAATTAGCTCTTTTGCTAACGTGTTTCCTTGCCTAGAGGGATTTGGGAAATGGAGAAAGTGGCTCTGCTATTGCCAAGAAAAAAAAGCGCCTTATCTGAAAATACCAGAGCATTTTCTTCTCTCTTAAATTGGGTCAAATGCACTCCATTTAATTGGTAAATTTTTATAACAGAAAAATAGATAACTCCTCTGCAAGCAGGGCTCCCTGCTTTAAAATGCAGCTGAAAACATTATTAGACTATAAAAGACTTATTGTGGAGGTCAGCCTGAGGATGGGCTCAGGCTGTCCCTGGCAGCGTCAAAGAGGCACATGCAAGAGATTGTGTCTAACAGGTGTAAGTTATGGGTTGCAAAAAGAGGGGAGTGTTGCCTAGTAAACACAACCAAAAAATTCAAGGAAACCGTGGCATAGGATTTTCCCAGAACTGGAAAGCCTCAGATCGCAGGGAAAGGACTAGATTGAGAACAGGTTGGGACTCAGGGTCTCAACCACTTGTAGCATGAAGACTCAAAGTATGTTCAGCCACGTGGAACTGGAGACCTTTTTGGTTTTGTTTTTGGGGTGTGTGTCTTTACAGCATCAACTGTGCTTGTTACAAGCTTTACTTAAATTAGCATTCCATAAAACTCACCTACTGTAAGTTTACAATTCAATGTTTCAGAAAATTCATAGGGTGGCAAAGCCATTACCAAACTCCCGTTTTAGAACCCTTCCATCACCCCTTAAAATTCCCTCCAGCCCGCCTGCAGCAAATCCTCAATCCCAGTTCCAGGCAAAACCTACTTTGCTTCTGGTGTCTATAATTCTGGATATTTGATATAAGTGAATAATAAACAGTCTTTGGTTCCGACTTCTTTATACTTTGCATAATAATTCTGAGATTTGCAGGTTGCAGCAGGTGTCGGTGTTTCACTGATTTTTATTGCTGAGTAGTGTGCTGTTCAAAGTCTCCACTACACTTTACCCGTTCGCTGGGTGCTGGACAACTGAGGCGTGAACTCTATACGTTCACACACAAGTCTTTGTGTGGATGCCTGTTTTCATTTCTCTTCGGTAGATTCCTCGGTGTAGAGTCACTTGGTCTCATGATTGACTTGCTCGGTCTGTTTAACATTTGGAAACTTTCACCCTGTTTTCCAAAGTGGCTGTACCATTTTATATTCCCACTGGCAATGTGTGGGGGTTCCATTTACTCCACGTCCTTGTCAACACTTGATACTGTCTGCATTTCTTAGTAGAGCCATTTTAATGGTTGTAGGGCTCTCCCAATTACTAATGATAGATACCTTTTCATATGCTTATTAGTCATTTGTATGTTTTCTTTGTTGAAATGTCTCTTCAAGTGTTAAGACCTGTGCCCAGTTTTCACGTGGGTTGTTTAGTATCTTATTATTGAGTTAAAAATGTTTTTATATATTCTGGATACAAGTCCTTCATCAGACATATGATTCACAAATATTTTTCCCAATTGGTGACTTGCTTTTTTCATGTTCTTAATGATGTCATTGGAACTGCAGACAATTTTCATTTTAATGGAGTCCAATTTATCAGTTTTTTTCTGTGACAGATTATGGATTTGGTACTTTTTCTAAGACCTCTTTGCCCAACCCAGTGTCATAAAGATTTTCTCCCATGTGTCCTTCTAGAAGTTTTGTCGTTTTGGCTTTTATTGTCAGCACACGACCCTCTTGAAGTTAAATTTGTGTCGGTGTGAAATAATAGTCTCAGGCTTCTGTTTCGTTTTGTTTTCTTCGTATGTCGTTTCCGTCTTCCTGATGCCGTTTGTCGAAAAAAATCGTCCTTTTCAGTATTCAGTTGCTTTATTGAAAATCAGTTTATTATAAATGCAGGCGCTCATTCCTAGGCACTCAATTTCCTTTCACTGATCAATATGCCAACCCTTCTTACACACCACACTGACTATAGCAGGACAGTAACCTTTGAAATTTGGTGCTGACCTCCAAATTTGTTTTTTATTTTCAAAATTGTTCTGGCTCTTCTTAGCATTTCCATACAAAAGTAGGTCAATTTCTTGTCAGTTTCTATAGATAAGTCTGCTAGAATATTGATAGACATGGTGTTGAATCTGAAGACCAGTTTAGAGAGAATTGCCATTTCTCCAGTATTTACTCCTCGAATCCATGAACATGGGATATCTTTCTACTTACCTACTTCTTCTTAGTAATATTTTGTAGCTTTCGAATCATGCATTTCTTTTGTTCGACTTGTCCCTAATACTTTATTTTCCTTGATGCCATTGTGAATTACATTATTTTCTTAGTTTCATTTCTGATTGTTCATTGCTAGTGCATACTGCAATCTTGCTAAACTCATTTATTAGCTCTAGAAGTTTTGTTGTGAATTCCTTAAATTTTTTTACATATGGGGTGTGTCAAACATGAACAAAACAGTTTACTCCTTCCTTTCTGATTTATCTTTCTTTCTCCCCAGATTTTCCTTTACTTCCTCCTTCTCTTCCTTCCTTCCTTCCTTCCTTCCTTCCTTCCTTCCTTCCTTCCTTTCCTTCCTCCCTTCCTTTTCCTCTCTTATTTTGTATGTCAGTCTAGCTAAAAGCTTGCCAATCTCATTGATCTGGTAAAAATTACAAGTGTCGTTTTCATTAGATTTCTGTTTTTATTTCACTGATTTAAACTTTTTAATAAAAAAGTTTATTTATTTTGAGAGCTAGAAACAGAGAGAGCGTGAATGGTGGAGGGGCAGAGATGGAGGGAGAGAGAGAATCTCAAGAAGGCTCCACATTAACAGTGCACAGTGGGCCTTGAATTCATGAAGCGCGAGATCACCATCTGAGCCAAAATCAAGAGTCAGAAGCTTAAAGATTGAGCCACCCAGGCGCCCCTCATTGATTTCCATTTTAATTTTCCTCTAGTTGCTTTCTGTTTAATATGTTCTTCTTTGTCTTTCTTAAAATGGAGGCTTAGTTTATTAATATAGGGCTGTTCTTCTGACATAGTGTTTAAAGCTACAATTTCCCTCTAAGCAATGCTTTACCTGCCTCTCTTACATTATATGTCGTTTTAAACTTTTTATTCCTTTGAAAATATATTTCAATTACCTCTTTGATTCCTTCTTGACCCATGGGTTTTATGGAATTGTGTTAATTTTTAAATATTGGATATTTTTCCATGTATCTTTCTTTTGTTGATCTCTAATTTAATTTCATCATTGTCAGAGGGTGGACTTTGTATGGTTTTCATCATTTTAAATGAATTGAGACCTGCTTTGCGGCCCAGAAGATGGTTCATCTTACAGACCTTTCTGAGTGTGCTGTATCTGGGCTGGGGAGTGTCTGTTTTCAAGTCTGTTCTGGATTTTCTTTCGGGGAGCCTTCCTCACCTCTCACATCTCCTCCTCACAAGCACCGGTTCTGAAGGTTAGGAACGTATGGGTTCCTTTTTTATTTTACTGTTTATTTATTTTTGAGAGAAAGAGAGAGACAGAGTGTGAGCAAGGAGGGGGAGTGCAGAGAGAGAGGGCGACACAGAATCTGAAGCAGGCTCTAGGTTCTGAGCTGTCAGCACAGAGCCTGACATGGGGCTCAAACCCATGAATGGTGAGATCATGACCTGAGTCAGTCAGATGCTCAACCGACTGAACTATCCAGGCGCCCCCCAAGTTCACCTTCAGAGTGGCTGAGCGGAGGGTGTCCGGACACTGGCTTCCAGCAGCTGCAGGTGGAATAGGGTCTCCTCTTGCCATGAGAGGGTCCGCACCTTCCGCTGTCGTTGGGAGAGGATGTCTCGTCCTGTTGGGATGGGAACCCACCCAACCCTCACTCCGGGAGACGGAACCCACCGTAAGAACACCCAATCCTCTTCCGTCCCTCTCCACCAGCCACACCACCCTCCTTGTCCCATCATAATCACCTCCCAGGAGGGTGACTTCCTGCGCGCCTGGTTGCCTCAGCACGTGGCGGCATCGGGACACCTGGTGTGTGTCCCATTGGTGTCCTCGGCCTATTCTGTGAGATACCTACTGGGTGTCAGACACAAAACTTAGTTTTTCGTATACAGTTTTCATTTAACCCTTATAACGATCTCCTTAGAGTTATCCCCTTCATCCATACATGTGGTACACGGGCTGAGAAAGGTTAGGTAACATGTATGAATCCACAGGTGTGGATGAAGCTGGGATCCGACTTCATGGCTACGTGTTTCCAAAGTCTGTGGTTTCTGCCGTCAGTCCACGTGCATCTTCGAAACTGTGAAAGCCTCATAGGGACGCAGGACCTCCAACCCGGCCGAAATCTAGAGGCGTAACCCCTTCCGGCACTACACTGCGACCAGTGCAAAGGGAAGGAGCCACACACACATGCCGCATACACACCCCAGACATACACACCACACCCCACACCACACACACGCACATGCTGCATACACCCCCCCCACACATACACCACACACATCATGCGCACACACACACCCATCATATACACCACACACACCATGCACACATACATGCACCACATGTAACACATACATACCACACACACACACACACACCGTGAACACACATCACAAACCACACACACAACTACAAACTACACACAGGCCACACATCACACATCATGTGTACACACATGCGACACACACATACACACACCGCACATGACATATTACACGCACCCCACATGACACACACAGCCCACATGCAGCATGCACACATCATGCACACACCATACACACACACGCACGTGCACACACGCATGCGCACACACGCACACCCCTGTCTCCCGCCTCTCACTTGACTACAGCTCTGTGTTTTTCCCCACCCCGGATCACCGATGACACAGAGATGGCATACCGCGTGGGTTATTTGCCTTTTTTAATTATAGCTCTTTGGGTCAGCATCTAACTTCCTGAGCTCAGGGAGAATCGTACAAAGTTCTCGACGACATAGTTTTCTACCAAGGTGCATTCCCAAAATGCCCTGGGGAGTAGCACTATTTCTTTTTTTTTTTTTAAGGCGGAACAACCATTCTTCACAGCTTCTCTGCCGTGGGAAGAGCGAGCAGGTTGGTGGAGGAGTTTAGCAGATTTATTGACATGAACAGAGTTTTGAGACAGAAGGCAAGCTGTCATAGCCTGACATGCAGGAAACTCGGGATAAATATTTCTGTTGACGCCCCACGTATCCCGTATCCCCACATGCCCTCGAGCTGGGCTCTCGTGTCGGGATGAGCTTGTGAGAGGGTTTGTTCCTGCCCCAGAAGAGATGCGAGGGGGTGGTGGGCGGACACAGGGAAGTGGGGGGTGGTAATTCATGAAAATTACTGGAAGGGAAATCAGAGGTGGGATAAAATCGGAAGACAGAAGTTCCCTCGCATTGGCAGAGAATGTGATCCAACACCCCCGTGGGCACCCGAAAAGTCTCTGGTCCTGGATCCTGTCTATGCTTCCCTGGGTTTTTCCTATACGTAGGTACCTGTGCTAAGTTTCATTCGTAAAATAGGCACAGTGAGAGATGAACGACAATGACATAATGAAATCGCATCATTCTAACAATATACTGTAATAAAAGTCACGTCGATCTTAGCAACTGCAGGATATGGTATTTTTTCTTTACTAATTAAATCCAGAGATTTCACTTTTTCACCTAAAGGAAGCACTTTCTGGCTTCTCTTTGGTATCTCCGACTTGCCAGCATGGCTACTCTCGTGTTTGGGGCCATTATTCAGGAAAATGAAGGTTACTTCCTAGCCCATCTGGCCATCAAGAGCCTAAGTGACTAACGGTGGGTGACATGGTCAGTGTGGGTATTCTGGATGTGGGGACAGTTCATGCATGTGCGAGGTGGAGCTGGACAGTGTGAGATTTCATCAGGCTACTCAGAGCGGCGTGCGACTTAAAACTTACGAATTGTTTATTTCTAGAATTTTCCGTTTAATATTTTCAGACCTCTCTTGAAGCCATGCCCAATGAAACTGTGGAGGGGGTACTTACTGTAGTCATGTCTTTCCAAAGCACACCCAGCATTCATCTTAAAAGCATAAATAACAGATTGTATCTGATAGAATGACGGTAATAGTTGACATTTAAACTCCGGGCACATTGCTAAGCTGTTAGCATGCCTTCATTCAGCAAATTTTATTGAACATGTCCTATATGCCATGTTTGGTCACAGACACGTAGGATTTATCAGTGAATAGAAATCTCATGAAACTTCCATTCTTTTCTTTTTAAAAAATTTTTTTAAATGTTTATTTATTCTTGAGAGAGAGAGAGAGAGAGAGAGAGAGAGAGAGAGAGCACGAACAAGGGTGGGGCAGAAAGAGAGGGAGACACAGAATCCAAAGCAGGTTTCAGGCTCTGAGCTGTCAGCTGGACAGAGCTGACATAGGGCTAAAACCCATGAACCACGAGATCATGACTTGAGTCAAAGTCAGATGCTTAACCGACTGAGCCACCCGGGCGCCCCAAGGAACTTCCGTTCTTGAGGGAAGAGAAGAAAGACAACACTAGACATGGTGGAAAGCTGAGCTATATGCCACTTGGGATGAGTACCAGATGCTCATGAGGACAAAGTCCAACTTGGCAGAGCACATGGGGGAAATGGCACACCCGGGCTCAGGGCCCTCCTCCTCTGGTCTCCGCTGCTCCCGTCAGAGCCCCACAGCTGGGGGGGGCAGGAGCTGCTCACCTTCCCTCGCTGGCCCGTGCTCCTCGCACCCTGCACCTTTCCTTGTCTGGTTCTCTTTTCCATTCCAGACTCTTCCTTTGGTGGCAAACTTGCCTTCATCCCTCCCTCTCGGTTCCAGTGCCTCCTCCACCTAGTCTGCTGCTCTGCTCTCTGCCAGTTCTTACTACAGAGTCTCTGGGCCTTCTTGCTGCCCTTGTGAGCGTCTCAAAATCCGAGTTTAGTTCGTGAACTAAACATGCCGAACCCTGTGCTGGCGCTGAGGGCAGAGAGAGCTATGAAAAATGCCATCCGCCAAGAAGGAAGACCTTGGATGGGGCAGAAAGGCCCAGATGCAGTGTCAGAAGGGAACCCTATATTAACACAGGTTTGTGCGCTATGGAGAAGGAGACTGTCCCTTTGGGGGGTGGTCAGGAAAGGATTCCCACAAGAGAAGAAGACCCTTAAGCTTGTTCAAAAGCACAGGCAGGAGAAAGGGGCTCAGCTCCTTACTCAGATGCTAATTATGTGGTCCTATTGTTATTCTTCTGGAGAGCATTTATTGAGTGCTGACGGTGCCAGCTACTGAGCTGAGGAGTCTGTCTTTTCCCCCTCACGCTGCCCTGTAGGGCAGACTCTTATCCCCTCTTTGCTGGGGAACAGGGAGGTTGGGTTATTTGTTCATGTCACAGGCAATGAGTGGGAGAAGCTGGAGCCTTTTATTATTCCCATAAATGACCTTGAATCTCATGGTCTCCACAACGCCTTCCCTAACTATTGCACGCCTTTGGGATTTCCCATTTTCCGGAGTTATCACAGCACCCCCAAACTTTCCTGTATGTCACCCCTTCAATACTTGCCCACTAGTCAGACTCCTCTAATGGCTTCATAGTGCAACTAAGTCCTCCTGCTCCATCTGTTAACGTTTATTTTTTAAATGAAAGAAGCAAAAGTTACCCACAGATGAGTACTGTTCCCAGGTCCCTGGTTGCCGTTCCTCCACGTCCGGCAGAGTAGCGGGGATAAACGCCGTGGCAATCAGGCATCCCGGTGATGGATGCGTGTTCCCCGAGCCCGGTCACGGAAAAGTTACATCATTTCTCTAAGACTCGATTTACTTGTTTGCACAAACAGGACACTGTCTCCCTTTGGAATGATTTTGGAATGAATAGATCTGATGCCTAAGAAAACACTTTGTTCTATGAACAGACATTTCTCCAAAGAAGAAATACAGATGGCCAACAGACACACGAAAAGATGCTCGAAATCATGAAACATCAGGGAAATGCCGTGAGATATCGCCTCAAACCGGCCAGGATGGCTGAAACCACAAACACAAGAAACAACAAGTGTTGGCGAGGGTGTGGAGAAAAGGAACCCTCGTGCGCTGTTGGTGGGAAAGCAAGCTGGTGCAGCCGCTGTGGAAAACAGCATGGGGAGTCCTCCAAAAATTAGAAATGGAATTACGATTTGACCCAGTAATTCTACTACTGGATCTTTACCCAAAGAAAATGAAAACACTGATTCTAAAAGATATAGGTGCCCCTATGTTTATTGCGGCATTATTTGCAATAGCCAAATTATGAAGGCAGCCCAAGCGTCCGTAGACGGATGAATAGATAAAGAAGGTATATAGATATGTGGCCAGGATGTAACCCAGCCATAAAAAAGAATGAAATCTTGCCCATTACAACAACATGGATGGATCTGGAGGGCATAATGCTAAGTGAAAAAAGTCAGAGCAAGACAAACACCATATGATTTCATTCATATGTGGAATTTAAGAAACAACGCAAATGAACAAAGAGAGAAAGAGACAAACCCCAAACCCAAAAACAAAAAAACCAGACTCCCAGCTATAGAGAACAAACCGGTGGCCCCCAGAAGGGAGATCGGTGTGGGGGATGGGTGAAATAGGCGAAGGGGACGTGTCTCGTGCATCTGAAGCTAATATAACCCTGTATGCAAACTCTACTGGAAACAAAATTAAAAAAAAAAGAAAAAGAAAAAGAAAACACTTTGTTTTAGTTTCCTGACTTCCTTCCCTTGAGGCGATTTGTAAGAACGAGCGCTGCCGCTAATATTGGGGATAACTGGCCTCGCAGTTTATAAAACAGTTTATAAAACAGAACGTGGATCAGGAATATAATTAGGCTTCCGTCAAGAAAACCAGGGCTCAAATCCTAGCTTTTGTGCCCATTTAGCTGTGTAATTTGGGATAGGTAATTTAATCTGTCTGGGCCTTTCACTCTTTCGTTCATAAAATATTTATTGACCGACTTCTATTTCGGGGCAGGGTTCTGTGGCCTGGACCGAGAGCAGCGGGTGGAGGGGTCCCCTGCCTTGTGGAGCTTCCACCTCCTATAGCTTTCACGGGGAAACAGGCAGGAGGCTGCTTCCGGGGTGGTTTGCAGAGCTAGGGAAAGCTCCTGAAAACGAAGCAGTGTTTTACGGATGTAATCGATAGAAAAAGCATGGTATTTGCAGTCAGAGGAACTGGGTTCGAATTCCGATTTTTGTCTTCCTGAGGGAGTGGCTTTGGACTGAGGGACTCCGCAGGACCACATCTTTCCAGCCCTTTAATTTCCTCGTCTGTTAAGTAGGAACCACAATCTCCTCCTCCCGGCGGGTTCTCCAACAACGGTTCAATGCTATAACGTCAACGAAAGAGCTTTGTGAATAGGAAAACCCTATATGAATATGAGTCACTTGTGAGTTACTAGTTGTTTAAAATGAAACATAGAGCCCAAATGTCCATCGACTGATGCATGGATAAAGAAGATGTGGTGTAAATACATACGATGGATGACGACTCGGAGATCAAAAAGAATGAAATCTTGCCATTTGGAATGGTGTGGTTGGAGCTAGAGTGTATGATGCTAATTGAAATCAGTCAGTCAGAGAAAGACAAATCCCATATGATTTCACTCATGTGGAATTTAAGAATCAAAAGAGATGAACATAGGGGAGGGGAAGGAAAAATGAAGTAAGGTAAAAACAGAGAGAGAGGCAAACCATAAGAGATTTTTAACTCTAGAGAACAACTGAGGGGGGCTGGACGAGAGGTGGGTGCGGGGATGGGCTCGGTGGATGACGGGCATGAAGGAGGGCACTGGTTGTGAGGAGCACTGGCTGTCATATGTAAGTGATGAGTCGCTAAATTCTACTCCTGAATCTAATACTACATGATATGCTAACTATGGTGAATTTAAATCGTTGCATTTACATAAAATCTTGGAAGAAAAAAAGTGAAACACAGGCCTATCTCTTGTCTGGGAAAGTAAAATATATCTGAAATCAACAATACACAGGGGCCGGCGGTGTTGCGGAGTGATAAGGCGTGTTGGAAAAGGAATCCAATTGGCCACAGGCTCTGGATGTCCACGAGCACAGATTGCCTGTGGAATCGACAGAAGTCGTCTTTCCTTTCTGGTAGCGCTATCTCCGATGCTGCGCCATGGGATCCCCCAAAGCCCTTTGCTGCAACCGTGGACTCCCCCCCAAATGCTCCTGATGCTTCGTGTATTTCCCACCGAGATGGTCCTATCTGGGGAAGACCGGGCGGACAGTCCGCGTGAAGAACCCCAGGGGGGAGGTTCCGCTCCTCAGTGGAGAGCGAGACATTTGTACCAGGCAACTGTTTTGTTCTGTTTTGTCTCAGTCACCCACGAGGTGGGCGAGTGTGTCCCGGGCCTCTGGCAAGCCCCGTTCAGGAGAAAGTCCCTACCTCACATACCCGGAGCTGGGCGAGACTGTCAGCTGTGGGTCCCGTCTGTGCCAGCCTGCTGGACGCCACCCCTTGCTGCCTCAGCTGGCAGCCCAGGGGGCAGCAGAGACCAACTGGCGAGGCGCAAACAGGGCCCTTGTCTGCAGAGACAAGGCCTCATTGTGTGCCGGGGAAGATTCTAATTCAGTGGCCTACTGTATTCCAGTCTCTAGGGCTGCGAGGAGCGAGCGGCCATCGCGCACGCGTTCATACATACAAATGGCGAAGCAGCTCCTTCCGTACTTGGAGGGCAGGCGGTCGGGGATGCCGAGGGAGAGACCCGGGAAGGCTAAGCGACTCGCACAGAGTGGAACAACAGAGGCAAGGTGGGTCCTTCTGGATGCACAGCCCTTGCTTTTCCTGTTTTCTCAGCTAGGATCTCCCAGGAGCCGTGAGGGATGCAAGAGAGGGCCGGAGACCGGAAGGAGGCCCCAGCTCCCAGGGACCCACCAGGACGCAGGCGGTGTGGCCAGTGCTGTGCAAGGCACAGATGTCAAAGTTCAGAGGAGCAGACGGTCCTGAGCACGCGGGTCCCACTTCGTGGAGGAAGGAGCATTAATTAACCTGAGCGTGAAGAATGAGTCTAATCGGGGGGGAGGAGTTGGTCAGGTGGACAGAAGGAGCCGTGTGAACAGAAGCATGGCAGAGCGCAACCTGAACCCCCAAGGAGGGATCTGATGTGGAATACGTGAAAACGGTTGTCATTTTCCTTTGGGGAGCAGGTTCCAGAAAACGCAAGGTGGGTAGAAAAACACAGCCAAGCCGTGTATTAATACATTCATGGCGGCACACTGCCCCCAAGACAAATTCAGGGAAAATAAGTCCAATTCGAAGGGAAGAAGACTGCAGGAGGCCCAGATCGAAGGATGCTGGTTGGAGGTCTGGGCTTCGGTCCCCTGGCCAACTGGCACCCGGTACAAGGGACAGCGAGGGTGGGCTGTGGAGTTGAACAGATCCCAGATCAGAACTAGACAGCGGCTTAGCCCTTGTGTGGGTTTCGGTGAGTCTAAGCTGTTGGAACTGCAGTCTCCTTATTTCTGAAATGAAGGTGGTGATTCTGTCTCCTGGGCTGGCTGTCAGCGTCCTAAGAAGTAACACAGCCCAAGCAGCCAGCAACCTACCTAGTCAGCGGTCGTCCTTTGGAAAACATTAGTTTCTTTCGCCGTCTCCTGAAAAGTTAGAATGAGACCATCATATATGTATATAAAGAAAAATCTAACTAGAATGTTCCCTCCCCCTAAATACTGAAATTCTCTTAAAATGGGATGTGTTTATTTTTCACCAGATCGATAGGGATCTCGGCTGACGTCATACTCTCGTGAACCACACTGAAACACACCCAGCCCTTGCCGCTGTGAACTGGAGAACTGCAGGCCGGTCTGAACTCTCAGCGACCTTGGCATGGAGGACCGTTTCATCCGCTTTGCATGGAGAGGAGAATTCAGGGGCAGGCCAGGGGGACATGGGCCAGGACGCGCAAAGAGCTTGTGTCCTCCCGGGGTTGAGTTGACAATTTCGTCAAGAACATTGTAGTTATTCAACACTGAGTTCCTAGAACCTCAGGGGCAAAATGGGCCTTATGCTTCCCCGCGAGCTGTTTCTCTGTCTTAACAAATGATCTCGATTTTATTGCCTGGCCTTCTCGGGTTTATCTTTGTCTGATTTCCAATCGCTAACTGCGCGGGAACGGCATGCCACGGAACATTCCGGTCGTTCTCAGGTGCTCGCGAGTGGCATCGGTTTCCTGGGTCTCAGACACAGCTTACGCCGTCTATCTCATTGGCAGGAGCGTCTTAGCCCAGAGCCGGAGACAGAAGCCTGGCTAGGGATTCTGAATAATTTTGCGGGTGTCACTCCTCACCTACTGGAAATGAAAATCTGGAGCTCCTGTTTTCTTTTCTTTTTAATTTTTTTTAATGTACATTTATTATTTTTGAGACGAGAGACAGAGCAGGAACAGGGGAGGGGCAGAGAGAGAGGGAGACCCAGAATCCGAAGCAGGCTCCAGGCTCTGGGCCGTCAGCACAGAGCCCGACACGGGGCTCGAACCCACGAACCGTGAGATCATGACCTGAGCCGAAGTCGGACGCTCAACCGACGGAGCCACCCAGGCGCCCCATGGAGCTCCTGTTTTCTACAAAACAAGCTTGAAATGGTGCCAAGAGTGTGGGGAGATGCCAAGACGGCGGGCGCTAGTGGATAAACTGAGGCCTGGAGAAGCGGGGGTAATGTGACTAGTCACATAATCACAGATGCTAATGAACAGAGATGAGAAAGGGGCTGTGGGAAGCAGGGTCAGGTCGCTATGGCCTCTCATCCAGCGCTCTTTCGCCCGTCTCTGATCTGCTGAGAGGGCCAACCCAGCTACGGCAGTGGTGAGGGAATAGGGGGGCGTAAATTTAAGAGGTGCTCAATGTTCTAGAATGCACTGCGGCATGACAAGTGTGAAGTGCTACCTAACGCGTTCCTCGATGCTGGATGGCTGTGAACGAGTCGACAAACTCCGTGTTATAAACCCCAGAAAATACCAGGGCGACCTGACACTCGGATTCTCCAGGGAGAGAAAGCTTTTGGCTCTGAGACAAAGGCCTTAAATCCCTCCTACTTCAACTGTGCCCTAAATTTGCATTTGAGCTCTGTTCCTTTGGTTCTTTTGTGATTTCACATGGAAATGAAAACACAAGTTCCTCGGGGGAGATTTTTCTCATCTGGTTGCAAATAGCAGATGACCAAATTCACCAGCTTCTGTAATTCGCTAGACCGGGTAATCACAGCCTCCAAATCCTTCCAAATCCCCCTGCAGGGACTCCGGCAAAAATAGCAAGTGAGGTCAGCCCCCAAAGGGGGAGAAAAGGGCCCTTGTCGTCTAAATGCGAGGCATCAAACCATCTTTTAAACGCAAGGTTAAGAAATGCCTCACTCTTGCTCTTATCTGTGTTTGCGCGGCAGCACTTAATTTCTCTCTCATTCACCAGCGGGTCTGAATGTCTGCTGTGAGCCAGACGCCAGGGAGGAATTAGAGGCCAGAGCGGATTTGCTGGGAAGCTAATGAGGCCTAAGCTTCAGGGCCCCTCCTGCACTCCCGGCCTCTTCCAAGGCCCTGGGAGGAGCCCCGGCAATGTGTTCACGTTCCGTGGGCCTGCGGTTTTGTGAATTACACATATGGAAAGAAGGCCCCTCTCTCCATTGTAAAGGCTTTGTTTCGCAGGCAGCCCGAATCTGTCCCCTCCTCTTTCCCCAAGAACAGCTTTAGTCTTGGGGGAGGGCCTTTCATGTAAACAAATGAATTGCCAAGTGTATTAGAGAAACTAGGTGGAAGTTAGGGTACGGCGGGACGCGGAGCAGGGAGCTCTGACCTGCTAAGAAGACCATGGACAGAGCGAACTTAGGAGGGGGTCTATTCTGTGTCGCCAACTGGGTATACAGCAATTCTGGGTGGTTTTGTTTTTTTTTAATGTTTATTTTATTTTCGAGAGCATGAGCAGAGAGAGAGGAGCGGGACAGAGGATCCAAAGCAGACTCTGTGCTGATAGCAGAGAGCCCAATGGGGGAATCAAACTCATGAACCTTGAGATTATGACCTGAGCCAAAGTGGGACGCTTAACCGACTGAGTCACCCAGGTGAAACCTGGAGTTAGCATCAGACTCCATGAGTTAAAAGCTCAGACCTCCACTTCGAAAGTCAGCTGTGCTTTGGGGGTCCCCCTGGCTGCCTACATTTCTGACCGACTGCCTATACCTTTGGGAGTTCCCACGAACCTCTCAGGTTTGTTGATTTGCTAGAACAACTCACAGACGTCAGGAAAGCGCCGAACTCATGGTGACAGTTTTATCATAAAGAAGACATTAGGGTGAGGTGGGGGTGGGAGAAGGGCGGAGGTTCTGTGCCTTCTGCTAACATCAGGGCACATCAGGGCGCTCACCACCCAGAAAGCCTCCCTTCCCCTTCCCGGCTCCTCCTCGCCGAGGAGCGTCTGTGTGTACGGCAGAAGGGAGCTCTGGGCTTCTCGAGGTGGGGCGTGGGTTCCTGGGTGTCGCCTCTGCCCTTGCCGTGCTGGCATTCTTGACCCGAATCTGTGCTCCTGTAACTCAGTAAGGTCGCTCAGGAAGAGTGGGCTCAGGATTTCTCGCCCCCCGGCCACTCCTGGCCTCAAAGCTGATGCGGCTGGCTCTACTCAGAAGGCTAAAATCTTCTAGAACTCTCGAAGGAGACAGGGAGTCAGGGGACCATTGTGCTGATACATTCACTGCGGCTCCCTATTATTGAAAAGTACAGAGAAGCGAGTGTAGACCATTTCACGCTGATGCGGTCCATCCCTTCCTTCTGTCTCCGTCTCCTTCCCACCACCATCTGCTTCTCTCAAGGATCAGCGGCCTTATGGCTTTGCTCTCTCAGGCGGAATGGGGTTCCTTCGCTCTGCAGCAAACCCTACGAGGTGGTGCCTGATGGGTAGACCTTTCCTCACTTGCCACACAGCCCCATCCAGGCCCCCCATGAGCCTCACTTGCATATCAGAGGCATTCCTTCCCTTCTTTTTTGTTTCAGTTTCTTAAATAATTTTTTTTTTTTTAATTTTGAGATACCTGTAGATTCACGTGCAATTGTAAGAAATAATCCAGAGACACCCGTGGTGTCTTCTGCCCTCTTTCCTGCCCACTTCCAGTGCTACCATCTCAGAGGACTATAATCCCATATTACCGCTGGGATCTTGACCCTGACACAGGAGTGCTCCAAAAAAGAGGACTTCCATCACCCCCCGGGTCCCTCAGAGGGGCCTTTGATAGCCGCTCCCAATTCCCACTTCTGTTTCCTCTTTAATTTCTAGCAACCATTACTCTATCCTCCATTTCTGTTGAGCGAGTTGCTAGAAACACGACAGGTTTAGCATCGAGCTTTCTTCACTAATGGGGGACGAACACGGGCATGCCTTTATGAGACGTTCTGATCTCCCCTTTGGAAGGAGGCCATTTTGAGCAGTCATGGCGGAGGTCAAACTCTCAGAAAAACAATAGATAATTCATGAATCATAATGCAGAATATTGCTCTGAATGACAGCACATCAGCATACGCATATATTTATTTGCCCCTGTTAGAAAGTACGCCTAATCGCGTCACTCTTTTAGGTAGAATGGCAGTTCTGGCCTTGGTACAATAAGAAATATGGCGTGGGGCACCTGGGTGACTCAGTAGGTTAAGCGTCCAACCTCAGTTCAGGTCACGATCTCATGGCTCATGAGTTCAAGCCCCGCATCGGGCTCTGTGCCGACAGCTCAGAGCCTGGAGCCTGCTTCGGATTCTGTGTCTCCCTCTTTCTCTGCCCCTCCCCCATTCTCTCTCTCTCTCTCTCTCTCTCTCAAAAATAAATAAGCATTAAAAAAAATGTGCTGTCTAACTTTATAAACATCATTTTGCATTCAGTGCTATTTTCCAAATGCATGTGGGCAGGAAGGGGTCCAAGGTCCCCGGAGAGAGCGAGGTTGTTTGTTCTTTACATGAGGTGGGTGGTACTCACTGCCGTGCTCAGGGTGACATCATTAGTCCAAGTTTTCAGAGAGAAGATGGGCGCCAGAGAAGTTCGGGGTTCTGATGCTTTCAGGTCTGGGCTCACGAGCGTTTATATACTTGGTTTCCAGTTCAAGGGACTGAAGAAACAGAGGGAAACGGTGCCAGCTGCTGAGTGCCGAGTAATGGCTGGGGTAAGGGATATTCAGAACGAGAAGAAGATCGACCCAAACTTCAGTGGAATTTCATCGCCATGGAAATTCCTTCTCTCAGAGAACTCGCTTTCTTTACATGTTCCTACTAACCTTCTCTCGTGACCTGTGTTCCCCGTCCTTTCCCGGACAACACACCTCGGCAGCATTCTTCATCTTGGGGTCTGTCAGACACAACGGAACTAGCCCTTTCTCAGCTCGCCGAAGTTTTCTTCTCTCCTCTCACTTTTCGGCGACGGTGTGCGTAGAAAGAGTACCGGAAAAGACAGAGCTCTCTCGTTTCCTTTTCCCTCCTCCCTTCCAGGATTGCAGAGAGTGCGAAATCCACCATTCGCAATGATACAGGATCAGCTTCCCAGAGAAAAGCGAATAGGTCAGCGTTGTCTCAGGGTGACCATCGCCAAAGACAGTGTATTCCCATTGTATCTATTCTACTGTTTTTATTTGAGGAAGAGCTTGCATAGTAAAGTGCCCAAATGTCTCCAGCGGAGAGCTGGGCGGACCTCTTGTCCACATAACCTGTGTAGCCACCACCCCTCGAGAAGGCAGAGAGCGTTTCCACCACCCCGGGGTCCCCTTCCCACCTTTTCTTCCTCAGCGTGCATCCCCCTCAAGGTTAGGACTCTGTTCTATATTCTGACAGGATCTTCCATTTAGGTTTGAACCAAAGGTGAAATTTACAGCGAAAGAAAGGGCAGTAACAAATAAAACAAGAAGGAACTCTTTTGGAAATATAAAAATATTGCAGACGTAGCGTTGGGCGAGGTGAAAAAAGAAAGTAATCTCCAGACAGACGAGCCATGCCTGCCAGGAACTCATGAGTCACACCGTGACCCGTTCGTTCCGTCCCTTTCACCTCACATGTGTGGAGAACCCGCCGTGTGCTGCTTGGTTGCTCGTAAGGGCCTGAAACATAGCAACTCACTTCATCCTCAGCACGGCTCTGGGGGGAGGTAGGTATCGCTATACCCATTTTACGGGTAGGGAAAGTGAGGGAAAGGGAAGTGAAGTGGTTCATCAAGATCATGGAGCCCGAGAACGGGCGAGCCACAGACACGTAAACACGCAACGTAGCGTGGTGGAGCCTGTGACAGGAGACCGAGAGCGGGAAGGCAGAAGAGAGAACAGGGACTCCAGGTCTGGCCAAGGAACACGTGAGGAAGGCTGAAGGGCGGTGGTCATTCAGCTTTAAGAAAAGCAGAGGCCAGTGAAAGAGCAAAGCCACTTGAAATGATCATCAGTGATTATGCTTAACCGGAGCTCAACATTTAATTTTATTTTATTATTTTATTTTTTGAGAGAGAGAGAGGAGAGAGAGAGAGAGAGAAGGCAGGGGAGGGGCAGAGAGAGGGGGAGAGAGAGAGAATCCCAAGCAGGCTTCACACCAGTAGGGCAGTGCCTGACGCGGGGCTTGATCTCACAACACTGTGAAATCATGACTTGAGCTGAAATCAAGAGTCGGACGCTTCACTGACTGACCCGCCCAGGCGCTTCTGGAGCTCAACACTGACAGGGGAGAGGGGAGGTGTCGTGAGGGCAAATGCAGAGGTCAGATTCCTAGGGCCTCGTGTGACAGAAAACGCTGTTTGGAAATGACTGCCCAGGCGCCTGGAAGACCCCGAAGACTGTTAAGTATGACCTAATGAGGTCAAATTCGCATTTTATAAAAGTATGAAGGCGAGTATGGAAAGGAGTGAAGTTAGAGGCAGGGGGGCCAACGACCAGGGTCACAGTGTTGGAGGCAGGTGAAGAAGACAGCGTGGTCTAGAATTATGCCTGGTTTTGTGCATTACTTGACTTGAGGGATGGTGGGAATGCAAGATGGCGGCAGGATAGAGGCGAAGGGGTGGACATATGGCGGGGTGCCCCACAGACCTGAGCCCACAGTTGCCGCTGGCTCTGTGGGGCTGGAGCTTGGGACAGGCATGGGTCTGGAGCACAGACACGAGCATCAGCGGTTCACAGATGGGGACCACAGCTTCTGGAGTAATGAGATCCTACAGCCACAGAGGAAGTACAGCAGACGGCGCGGGCAGAAATCAGGGCAATCCCCGGCTTACCAGGGGTGCAGAAAAAAAGGACCCTAGACAGAGAGGCAGGAGGCAGACAAGACATGACTGATGTGTCACCAAAGCCGAGGGACAAGGAGTTTGAAGGAAAGAGAACTCAAATGTCGACTGCCACAAATAGGTCCCTACGGTGAGGGGGTGAGGGTGGTTCTGTCAAGGAGGAGCCTCCTGTGCCATTTTCATCCTCCTGAGGAGAGTCTTGTCTTTTATTATTAACCTGATTCTCTGACCGATGCTTCTAACCCAAATATGACATTTTTCTTTACAAATGCAAATCGGATATTGATGTCACCGAGGTGGATGGTGACAGGGCCCCGCCAGGGCGCGCAGGCTCGCGTGTTGACGCTCAGGTCCCGCGTGAGTACAGATGCTCAGAACGGGAGTCGCATTGGACACAGCAGCCAACCCTTCGGGACCAAACAATGAATGAAATGAAAGACCTCCAATGGCCAACTTCATACCCAGAATTTTTAATTTCCCCAAATCTTACTGGCAACCAATAAAACCATTCCTAAGCGACTGCAACGAAGCGCTTGTTTTGAGAATATGAAGTCACGGTCTTGTAGCACCCGGTTTCTACTTGTTTAAAGAGAGTTATTGAAATGCAAGAGGGGTGTTAGACGTCTGTGCCTCTCTGTTCTGAAAGGAAGCTCCCAGTCCCTGGATGACCCTGAGCTAATGAATCTCGAGCTGGTGACTCATCGCCCAGGCTGGACACGGAGATGCTATCGGATTCATTAAGTCCCTGCAGGCACCTCCAGTGCCTGCAGCGGCCACAGAACGGCCATTAGCGGGGCCACGTGCCCTCGCCCATCACCCCACCCCCACCTGTTCCGCCTCTAATTTAATATTTGCAGACATGCCGGGCATTTGTTGCTGACACATATCATTCCATAGGCAAACACCATTTGATCAGCTTGACAGGAAACCAGAAGCACCACGTACTTATTTGGTTTAGCGTCGCCTTAACTGGAGCAGATATCTTTGCCAAGTCTATTTTAGAATGACCCTGAACGTGTCTTTTTTTTTTCCCTGCCGAGAAATTATGGCCGCATTTGTAATAAGTCTTTCCAAGTTGGAACTCTGCTGAGAGGTATCCCATTCACTGTCAGCCAGTGTGCTGGCTCCTGGGCCGGGACCCCGATGCAGGCTACAGGTTCCTTGTTTGGAAGCATTTGCTCTGAACAGCGCCACTTCTGTTCTGTGGCCCAGCTGGCTGGAGAGGTGGCCGTGGACACGTGGGGGAGATTGCACGCTCTCCCCATCACTTGGACGAGTGGTGGGCTAGCTTCTCTTCTTCCTCAGACAGCCAGGGAGACCTTCTGGTGGACCACACAGGCCTCCGTCATACCTCCCCAGGGTCCCGAGCAGAATTTTCCAGCTGTTGAAAGGAAGAGCGTGTTCCTTCCTTGGCTCGCGGAATCCAGAGCCGTGTGGGAGTCCGAGTTGTCTTGCTGGCCTGTGTTTGGCTGCTCACTGGCTTTATCTGTGCAGCCAGCCCAGACGGGGTCTCAGGCTGGATGGGGACGGAGTCTTGAGTTATCCGGGAAGCCGGACGGACCCGGCGTTCAGTCCACGGTTTTGCCATCGACGAGTCCTAGATCTGACGACAAGATGGGAAAAACAGACCGAGAGCTTTTTGGTCATTATTTGTACGTTATACTTGGTTGGTCTGCCTTCCGTCTCCTCTCGTGCCCTGCTCCCCTTCTCCTGAGATGACGTACAATGATCCCATGTGTGTGCGCAAACTTTCTAGGCATTGCATCTCACGAATTGTGAGAAACTACGGAGGCTTGAGATTGGCAGAAAGAATCTGGAATTTGGAAACCAAGTAGACACGGTTCCCGTAGGTGGCTTCGGCTGTGTGGATTTAGGCCAGTCTCTTGGATCCCCTGAGCATGTTTTCTCACCTATGAAATGAGGACAACCAATGTTTACCTCGAGATAAAATATGCCAAGAGGCTAGCCCAGCGCCTGGGGCTCAGCAGACAATTCCATCCTCTGCAGACCTTCTCAGAGCTCTGGAGCAGAGGAAAAGATGGGCCCGGCCCCTGGAAGATGTCTCTCTGAGCCTGGAAGAGCTGTTGTCCTTCAGGGGACCTCAGGCAACAGGACCAACCTGCCAGTCAATCCTGTCTAGAAGACAGGAGCTAGAGAGATGAAATAGCAGCAAGGAACACACAGAGGTACCTGTCACGTGCTCCTCTCAGAACTTATGTCCATCGATTCACTCAGTATTTGCAGCAGCCTGATGAGGTGGGTGCCAGCATCCTTCACGCGTGGGGCAATGCCTCCTTGCGTCCCCGAAACAGCTGCGGAAAGGTCCCATCATTAGGCGGCAGTGGAGTTAAGCCCCAAGGCCAGGCCGGCTACAGAGACCGGGCTCACGACCATGCAGCGCACTGCCTCTCCGCATACGGTCTTCCAGTAACCTCGACCGTAACCTCGGAGTCCTGTTTTCCTTGCAAACTGCACTGCATTCCGGGTTGAGAACCGGCTTTCATCTCAGTTCTCGACCCTCGGCCAACTCTTCGGGACGCGTGCATGGCAGGCTGTCCCCTTGGACGTCTCCTGCGGCGTGGGCCCAGGGCAGGCCTGCTTCGTGTCGCGGAAGTCCCCGGGTAGAGGTGCTCCCACGTCTTGCTTACGCTCCACTTTGTGTATGGTCATGAACGGGTCTTAAAAAATGAGAGAATGGCATGGCCTGGGGTTGACGTGTGATTCTGGTTTTTTGTTTTGATTTCGATGCGGTAAGAAGTTGTCATATCCGAATCTTGCACAAAGAGCCGTGAGGATAAGGTCGCACGCACACACAGAAAAAGGAAAGAAGGACAAAGAGAACAAAAGAGTGGTTCTGCACCTGCCAACGTCTAACTCTCCGTGTAAATGGGGAAGCAGGAAGCGACTCGTCCTTCCACGGGGTGTCCGTGCTCCCAAGTGTATTTTCAAGAAATGTCGTCAAATGAGAGACTCTCCTTCAGTGTTCTGAGCTAGAGGTGGCCTGGGGTGTGTTTTCCCCAGAAGTTCTTGTTTCCACCTTAATCCAGACCCCAAGTTCTGGACTTCGCCCCGGGTCCTGATGGTTTTAGGAATGGGTGCACATGGGAACACGTGTGTGCATGTATGTGTGAGAGTGCGTGAGTGTGTGTGTGTGTGTGTGTGTGAGTATACATACGTGAGTGTATGTACGTGTGACTGTGTATGTGTGTGTGACTCTACATGTGCATAGTGTGTGTACTGTGTATGTGTGACTATGTGTGTATGTGTGTGACTGTGTGTGAGTGTGCATTGCACGTGTGTGTGAGTGTGTATATGTGTACACATGACTGTGTACATCATAGTGTGTGATTGTGTGTGTACAGTGTATGTGTGACTGTGTATGTGTGTGAGTGTAAACGTGTGAGTGTGAGGGCTGTGGTTTCTAGAACGGTGTCAGGATTTGATATGGAGATCCTCCAGCTGCCGCAGTGGCTTTGACCTTGAATCCTGCCTGGACCTAGTTAATGGCCTTCTCCCTTGCCTTGGTTCTCTCAGACTCCGGGTCTGGCACGGCCCCGTGTCCAGTCCCAGTCTCAGAGGCTTTGCAGCCTGCAGCGTGTAAGGAAGAAGTGTGCCACGCTCTCTCAACAGAAACACGAGTGCGCACCCAAGCCAAGCCCAGGTCCGCAGTCCCTTCACCTATACTTTCAAAGTCCAACACACTCTGAAAACTGAAAGATTTTTTGTAACTCATATCTGACCTGAACACATCTGGAAGCAACACCCGAAGCGAACATTGGCTATTTATACTCCTTGGTCCTCCTGTTTGGCATAGTATTTGTATATTTTGCTGCAGAACGATTAACATATTTGATTACGAGTTGTTGGCCCAAAAGGCCAAGGTGTACATGTGTGTGAGTCCTTCCATGGGGACTCACATTCCATGTATTATGTAATACATTTACATGCTACGTCCATCCACATCATACTACTTTTCTAAAAAAACTAAAACTATTTGGGATTTCGTAATACATCTGGCCCTAAGTATTTTGGATGAAGGGTTGATGTCCTGTACTTTCCCTTAATTCTTGCCACTGACCTTGTGCAATAACGATTATATCCACATTAAGATGAGAAAACTGATATCAGAAAGACTGGCTAATTCGTTCGGGGTCACAAAACCATTATGAGGAAGTTGTCAGATTAAATACAGGCTTTCCAGATTCTGAAATACATACCTTCCCCGCCCCTCTGCGTGGTCTTCCCAGCTTCCTCAGGGAGGTAAGCCATGGGTCTCGATAATACGGGCAAGGTCGAAACAGGAGCAGGAGCAGGACCATGGGCTGCACTCCCGAAACTCACTCCTTGCTCAAGGTGTGGGCATCATCTGAGGTCTCCTTCAAAGAGCCGAATGTTGGCGCATACCTCGGACCTACTGAATCAGTACCTGCATTTTATCAAGGGCCCCCCCTCCCCCGACCCCTCCACCACGGCCTTCATCTGCACATTCAAGTTGGAAGAGCTGGGGCAAGATGTTTGGAAGAGGGACAGACCACATGCTAGTCTTCAATTAGCAATGACCGCTTCTCGTATGACCCTCGTTGGCTACGAAGCTGCCTCTGCACATAGCTGGCGCTCTCGAAAGGTCTCAGAATGCCAAAACTGTGACCTTTCGCCAGGATCGCCCTGCAAGGCAGAAACACCTGCCAGCAGGCGAGCGAGCAGGCAGAGGGATGCTGGTTCTCAGTCCAACAGTGCTTGCCAAAGAGAGAGATGTGCCCACAAAGGTAAGACAATTGTACGTTTGTTCTAAAAGTTCCGTTGCCTCAACAGTTTATTTCCCAAGGTAGTGCTATTTTTTGACTTCTCAAAGCAAATCCTATGGCTACGCATTGATCCTTGGGAAGAAACTCAGGGCAATCTAAATCAGAATTATTAATTACTAGCTCATCAGTGGTATGCTCCCAGAGCACGGGTTCTCTAATTTCACGCTATTGATGATACAGCCTGGAAAGTTCTTCATTGTGGGTCTGTCCTGGCTACTGTAGGCTGCTTGGCAGTATTGGTGGCCTATGGCGGCTACCTTCTAGATGCCAACAGCGCTACCCCCAGCCCCAGTCATGAGAATCAAGAACGTTTTCAGATATTGCTAGAAGTCCCTGGGGGGGGGGGAGGAGTTGGACGGGAGGATGGGAACAATACAACTTTCAGCTGAGAACAATTGCCCTAAAACATCTTTGAATTCATTTTATTTCCTATCCCGATGCTTGCCAAGATCAAGATGTGACCTCCTGAGGATTCGTCACCTAATCAGCACTTGGATGTTATTAAGCAGATCTCTTCAGAGAGAAGGTTTTCAAATTGAATAGACAATAGACAATAGACATAACTGGCACAGTGACTGCACTGGGGACGATCCCTTCGAGAAGATTCCTTGCCACATGGGTACCAATTCTCTTAACCAACTGTATTCAAGAGAGTTCAGATGCTGAGAAACTTAATCTGTCTGCTCACCTTGGACTTCTTGCCTATCTGACAGGTCATGCGGAATCTCTTTTATAATGAAAATTCTTATGTTGAAACACACGCTTAAAGATGGGAGGCTGGGAGTCAGGCTCCTGGGATAACACAGAAGGCGGAAGGCAGGCTGCCCACTCTCCGTGGGCTGCGGAGAGGAGATTGCTTACACACCGGATGATGGGAGAAGGCTGAAAACCATGGGTTCTGTCGCTGATTCTGGCAAATAAAGACTGCACATAGTTGACAGCTCTCAAGTCTCCTGGTGAAATCCCAGGAGATTTCTGGTGCAGGTGACATAAGTAGCCGAGGTGGCACCCCAAGGCATTAGCGGTAGGTGGTCACATGGTGTGATCGTTGAGAAGATCTGCGACTGTGGTGGAAAGAGACCCCTCCGATGACTTCACTGGGAACTGCCCTGTGTGTGGAGACCCTACATCATACTGGCTGGAGTCATTAAGTCAGAAAGAATTCTGACAGTGCTCTCCGAGATGGGTGTCCTACACTCCCGGGTGCCTACTTAAATTGGGGGCGGGGGAGGGTTTAAACTGGGATGACGTATTCCAGCACCCGTAACCAGGACCCTGACCTTACACAATCGGCTTGGAGGCAAGAAGGCCCTGCTCCCGCTCTCAGGGAGCTCACAGTCGGCAGAGCTCCTAACAACCGTGTTCCAATTGGATGCTAAACATACAGCTTATAAGTAACGAATTAGCTGATTGGATGCTCAAATCATGATCAGCCACTGGGGGCACGTGGCCGTGCTCCCACCACTCATCCCGTTTCTTGCCCCGCTCTGTCCTCTGCTCCTTTGAACGTTGCTTTGCAGGGCGTGGATCAGCTTCCCTCCGATCTGTCTTCCCATCTACTGTCAATGTCACTGGGCTGAGTTACCACTTTTGTGCCCATTTTCGACTGAGTTTTGTGTTTGTTCTTTTTTAAAGCTTTATTTATTTGTTTATTTGTTTATTTGTTTATTTATTTATTTATTTAAGATAGAGCAAAAGTGGGAGAGAGTGGCAGAGACAGAGAGAGAATCCCAAGCAGGCTCCATGCTCAGCACAGAGACCGATTTGGGGCTTGATCCTATGACCCTGGGATCATGACCTGAGTTGAAATTAAGAGTCGGATGCTCAACTGACTGAGCCACCCAGGCGCCCTGTATTTGTTCTTTAGGCTAAACTTGTCTTTCACCTACCGTCTCTCCACTGCCACCCAGGACAGGCCTTGGTCTACCCAGCGTGGTCTAGAGCATCGCCACCCAAAGTGTGGTCTGTGGGTTTACGTGGTACTCACTTGCAGTGAGATGAGTACTAAAATGGAGAGTGAGCTCTTAGAAACTTTTAAAGCAACCTAACAGAGCAATTTTATACTCCAGTGACACTAGTCTAATCTAATGTATTCATTACATATTAATCTAGTATAATCTAGGAATAATACAAATTGGGCTTTTTACTTTGCATTTCTTTTCATCTTTTCTTTTTTGTTTTTTTAATAATTCGTTTGGAATATGTCTCACAAACTTTGGTCTTCTAAATATTGAGGAGAGACAAACTTGCCCTTTTTGCAAGAGGTTTGTGAAGCACTGGTCTGGGGGCCCCATCTGGTTATGGGACCCCAAATGACCTCACCCTTTGTCTTTTGTCTTACCTCTGTTAGTCACTACGGGCCCTGAATAACCAAAACCACTCCTCAAGAGACGGGTCCAACTGACCACACTTAATAAACAGAGCGTGTTCTAGGTTAGCTCTGCTCGGAACTGTGGCGAGGCTGGGCATTGACCAGCCCCGGTGGTGAGAGGTAGGCGAGCATCTTAGTGGAAGAAGGAAACGGTCTCTTCCTTTTGATCTGCTTGGCTGTTGCTCATTCCCTCAACAGCAGCAGAGCTGTGAGGAGCCAGCCCTGCACTCGGAGAAGAGGAGCTCTCGTGGTTCTGGACCTTTCCTGTTCCTTGCTCTCCATGCCGCGGTTACAGCTACACTCAGCGTGTGACCCCCAGGCCGGCAGATCTCCCTAAATGGAAATGGCAACAAGAGAGGACAAACATGAGAATACGAATCCTCTGAATGATCAAATTCCACATCAAGATGAGAATTTTGTGTAAACGTCAAAGGTGAACACAAAGAAAAGCAGACATGAAAAAGCAAAGTGTTGGAAATGTTGCTCTAGAATTTTCAGTAGAAAGATACTTTTTGAAGGAAGTCTCTGGAAGGATCCTGGCAGAATAGTTAGAGGCTGGGTGGACGAAGGGAACAGCAGGGGGCTGGGAGGGACGGCTTGACACCTCCTGTCCACGGAGCCTGGGAAAGTCACTTGACTGTCTTGTGACTCGGTTTCCTCACCTGTGAAATGGGGCTTCTGACGTTACCTACTTCATGATCAATATAGGATGCGATGAATTAATACAAACATGGCAATCATTTAAAACAGTGCCTCAGACTGACTGCGGGCAGGTTGGTTAAACGCTCTGAGCTTCATTAACTCGATCTCTAAAATGGAGAAAATAATACGCCTGAACCCAAAGAGCTGCTCTCAAAGAGCGCCTCCTGAAGCACGGCCACGTGAATGTTGGTTTTCTGTTTCCCAAAGAACCAGTTCTGAAAAGTGCACGGAGCTCTGGGAACGCGACCGATAACCATGTTCGCTGTGCGGCCCATTCCTCAGTCTCTGCCAGCAGGTGTCTGTTGTCAAAAGCAAATTAAAACTGATGGAGGTTCCCAATAAGCCTGTTCGGTCTGGCCTTCCACAGACACCAACCGAGGGCTCAGTTTGTGCCAGTCATTGCTCTGGGCACGGGGGATGGATTTGAGAGCAAAGCAAAGATTCCTTCCCCTCCCCCCCCCCACCTCCCACCAGAGAGCACACATCGGGGAAGGGGGTTGCCCAGGCTGGACACTTTGAACCAAATTATATGGCACATTAGGAAGCGGTAAGTTCTCTGTCAAAAAGAAGCGAATCTGGATCAGGAAGGGCAGGGCAGGGCAGGCTGCGGTAAATCACAACGTGGTCCCGGCGGGCCTTGCTCGGAAGGTATGATTGAAACGAAATCTCTAAGTTGGTGAAGGAACTAGCAAGTAGCATCCAAGGGAAAGTGTCTCTGATGGACGAAGCAGCAGAAGAAAGGCCCCGAGTCGGGAGCACGTCTGTCGTGTTTGAAGGACAGCAAGGAGGCCCCGGCGGCCACGGGGAATCGTCGAAAACCATGCTCTTGGATGCTCTTCCTTGCCTGGATTTTTCACCCAGTCGGGCTCACGGAGTCTGGAAAGGACTTCCCCGGCGGTCAGAGCCCTGTGGTCTGGCACCGCACCCAAGCCTTTCTGCCCTCTGCCACGTGACAGGAGTGTCCACGCTGGAGTTGCTGGTCCACGCTACCGCGTATCTCTGTCACGCTGCTTCTGTTTAAGTCACACAGTCGCCGGGCCGCCACACCACGCCGGGCCTCTCCGGCCACAACTGAGGCCCGGCCGGAGGGAATGTGGACCCTGGCCCCGTGGAACTGGCAGTCACAGGGTCCTCTCTGGCCTTGGGGGAGCCATGCCAGGCTGAGCAAGCCTTCCGACCTCCACTCTTGAAAGGTGAAGGATTTCTCAACAAGCTACTGCCTCCGTGGACCTGGCGAGGAGTAGCAAAGCTGTGTGAGTCTTGCCCACCAGGATGTTTGGTTCGCCAGGCAGAGTATGACAGGCCAAAAAGGCTTTGGTTGTGCCTCAGTAGAATGAGCACTGTTCCTCTTGGGGCAGGCCTTCCTGGATTCCATCTTCCACATATGTTCATGGCCACTGAAACATCAAGTTGGAATGACAAGAGGCTGACCACTTTCTCCTGGGAGAACAAGGGTGGGATGCCTTTCACAACTCGTTGATGGTTTGCCTTAGTTGTGGAGGCCCACATTTGTCTCTTATGATAAAAATAAAATAAAATAAAATAAAAACGATTGCTATAAAATAATTATTGATATAAAACAGAAACCCTGTCACTGGGAGATGGCTCACTCTTATTTTAAATCGTGGCCTCTTCTTCTCGAGGATGGGGTTGTGGGTCACGAGAGTCCTGCAGAATTAATTTCTTCTGGTGCTATCATTCTAAGGATGAGGACCTTGAGTCACAGATCAGCGAGCATGCCCAAGGTCACATGGTGGGTGGCCACGCTGGGACCAGAATCCAAGCCTCCTGCCTCCGGCCCAGAAATTTTTTCACAATACTGCAATTCCAAGACTTCCTGTTTCTCTCAAGATCTTGGTTTTAATTTGTTTTTCTTCCAAGCCCATTACTAGATATAGTTTTCTCCCCCAGCTTTCCTGTTAAGTCCAACTAGTTCACTTTCCATTCAAACCAAGTCTCATATTTGCCACTAGTGATGAGGCACTGTGCCAGAGCTTGGGGAAAATGAAGAGCAAATAAGAAAGAAGCCTTAATCCTCCAGATACACAAGTTCTAGGAGGAGAGATAATCATTAAAAATGCACATAAACATAGCACCGTGTACTAAGGAGAAAGCTAGTACCTGTTCAGGTTGTTACATGCAAGGGCAGGAAAGTTCTGCTGAAAAAGAAAAGTGAGTGGGGGTGGCAAGCCATGCCAAGTTTTCATCCAACTTTCTTCCATTTATGAAGAAAAAGCTCTGTTTGGAAACTCACCTTGTCCTTAAGAATTATCAACACCCTCAGTTTCCATGTTGGTGGGAGAGGCTCTGGGTGTCATAGGAACAGAGTGTGGGTATTTTAAAATGATGGCTTGAAGAAAGCCTTTTCTGTTCTCCAGGCAGTCGCCATTTTGGGGTCTGAACGAGAGACCGATATTGCTTGTAAGTTGATCTCGTTCCTTGAGGTCGCTCTTCATAAATTCTCCCAGAGTCCAGGGCCTCCTCTTAAATATATGAGGTGTCTATCAAGGTAGTACAGACAACGTTATTTGAAGTTACATCGTGGGACAGAACAAAAAGTTCCATGTGAGAGACTAACTAAACATTTATTCAATGGAAGGCTCATGCCTCGTATAGTATTATAACACATACGGCCCTGGGTTGAAAAATAAATATGATGTTCCCAGTTTGAATTAAATACTATTTCCTCTTTGTTCCCGTAGTATTTGTGCACGCCTCTGTTGCTCAGGAATAGTTCACCCAAGATGGCAGATAGTGAGGGTATAGAGATTTAATGAGAGATTGACATCGTCTTCTCATTAGTATTGAACGCAATATTTTAGTATTGTAATATTATAACACACTGTGGAAAATGTACTAAACCCTAAATTTAAACCCTAAAATCTACATGGCTCAACACAATAGAAGTTCATTTCTTGCACACAAAAGCCTAAAATGTGATTTTCTAATCATTAGAGAGTAGACTGTTTTCTAATCAATAATTCAAGGATCCACATTCTTTCTAGTTCTTTCTATCCTATGGCTCCATCATCTTCAACATCTGGCTTCCCAGTGTGGGGAGGGGGGATGTCTGCCTTTGAATTAATTACCTTGGCATAGAAGTACCCACTACATGAGTGTGCATAGTCCATTGGTCAGATTTAGATACAAGAGCAGCTGAGAAATCAAGTCTCTGGCTAGGCAGCCTCTTCCCAGCAATGACTCGACAATGTGGAAAGGAAACCAGAATCTGTGGTAGACTGCTACCTTCCATACTACAGTCCTCAAGCCTCTGAGTTTGGTTTGGATGGAGGTTGTGATTTCCAGCTTCTCGCGTGGCCAAATAGAGCCATGAGACTAAGTTCTGGCCAATGGGACATACGAGTGAATGTTATACAGTCCCCTTAGAAACTTCTTAAGATCAGTGGTGTGCTTTTCTGATTTCTTCATTTATTCTCTCCTTTGTTGGAAGTGACAGCTGGAGTCTTGGCCACCATTTTGGACTCTGAGGTTGAGGACCATATTCATGGATGGTAGAGTGGAAAATTCAAAAAGACTGCAAGACTTTTCAGAGCAGAGCAAGTGACCTGGATGTACCTCAGATTTTATGTAAGAAAGAAAGAAACTCCAATCTTTTCCCTGCTTATATTACTGTGTGATTTGTTAATTACAATTGAACCGGTTCTTACGTGATATGTAGGCAGAGGGAAGCACTTGTAAAAGACTTGGAATTACATGAGGATTCTGAAAATAATAGTTGAGAATTTGATGTTGCTGTCATATAAGGCTCTTAGCCTAGAACAGGGAGAGGCAAGTGTTTTCCGTAGAGGGCCAGATAGTAAATGTTTGGGGCTTTGTGGGTCACGTGATTTCTGTCCCAATCACTCAGCTCTGCTATTGTGCGATCGAAGCAGCCATCGAAAAGAGTATAAAGGAATGTCATTAGCTGTGTTCCAATAAAACTTTAATTCTAAAAATAGGTGGCGAGCCAAATTTGATCTGTTTAGAGGATAATCACACTGTTTTGTTTGTCACTGGTCATTTATATATGAGCCTCTCATTTCCTGCCAGCTATATGTTCAGATGCATAGCATATAATGCTGGGAACGGAGAATGGGTTCAGTTGGTTTCTGTGCAGCAAGCGAGCAGGTGAATGGGGGAAGCCCGTCCTCCAACTGTCCTTACTTAGATCTACTCTGAGTACCAGGGGGTAATCGCCTAATTCGCTCCTTCCAACGGATTCTAATTGTTGACCTCCGATAGGCATTTTCAGTGTCTGACCAGAAAGAAGAGACTAGTGGTTTCTAGATCTTTCTAGAAGCTTGGCAGCTGACAAAAATGGGAAGCTTTCGTTATTTGGAGGCTGAGTCTTCTGGTGTGTTTCTCTACTAATGGCCTGAGCTTGACATGAGAGGGGTCTCCTCTAATACAGCATTATACACCTACACCAAATAAGAGTTTGTTATAGCGTTTGGGGGATATCTGTTCATGATGGAAAACACTCTGAGGTAGGGGACAGAAGTCTTCATTTAGTGTTCTACTTCTCCGGGACAAGGTGTGCGGACAAGTGACTAATCTTTATAAGTCTTAACTTCTTCATCTTTAAAATCATGCCAGTGCTATCTCCTTCAGACCTTTGCTGTGGGAATTGAAGTGACTTTAATCAAGAATGCAAGATGCCTCGTGCTTTGTGGTTCAATGGGAGGTGCAAGGAAGTTACATGGGCTTATCCTTCAAAACCCAGATGAGAAACAGCCAACAATTCGACCATCTCCTTTGTCCAAACTAAGAAGCATTTGTTTAACAAAATGTTACTATATTCTTCCCATATGCCAGACGACATAACGTAGGTTTGACTCGATTTCCTAAAGTGGGAAATCTAATACTAATGGTGGCATCTCATGGGGCAGACTGCACGAGCTGTAGGAAGGGGTTTGCATGAGCTGGTGCATCGTCAGGTCATATCCCTGCACTCAGTATATAACAAAACCCAGAAGTAAGGACCCGTTCTAAGGTGTGGGGAGGACAAATTGACTTTTGAAAACACATTAGTCCTTATGCATAATAGACTTCAAATCATTGATCCACAGTCGGGAGCCATACAGCCAGGAAGCAATAATGTCAGGAATTCAAATGCTTAAACAAAATTGGATCTAAATGGACCAAAAGCGAGTGCTTCTCAAATGGATCTAGAAAGCCTCCTACCGGGACTTTGAGCAAACATTTGGGGAGTTGGCAAGAGCAGAGAATCTGCAGATGTGTTCCATATATGCGGCATATATTAAACAGCCGAGTGAACTCGAGAATTCAGGAAGTGCTCAGACATATAGGGAAATCATTAAGTGGAGAAAAATCTGTTTGCTTTCCTGACACCCTCCCTCTTGTCTAAATCAATTATGAGCATTCATCTAACCCACCCGTCTAGGTCACAGAATCTCATACCGATCAGAACTCTGAGAAAGTCTGGAAACTGAGAACTATTAACTAAGCTTTTATCATTAATTGTTACCCTTCCTTTTTTCCCTTCCAAGCTTTTATTGGGAAATTTTCCCCAAAGCTATAATTACACTGAATAATGACAGAACTTATTTAATGAAGCAGAGAGCAGAAACTTTTTGAGATAGCAAAATTTGCAACCAATTAAATATTAATGAAAAATAGTCTGCCTCAGAATCCATTTTTTTCCACATTCATTTTATCACATAGTTTCATTTAATCTACAGAAAGTCCAATCATCATTTATATTAGAATTAATGAAATAAAAAATGTATGAATAATTTCCTGATTTTCCCAAGAGCAGTTTTTCTGTACCGATTAAGAATGTGAATGAAAAAAGAGGTTAAAATCACTAAGGAACCATACATTTCTAGATTATTAAAATAAATGCTATCAAATGATCATCACGATGAACATAATAGACTTTATTCCTGTGTGTTTCCAGTTGATTTTTTAAAAGGGTTTTATCTAGTTTAGTTGTAGAATAAAGTTCTGATGTTACATATGGGTAGCATCTCAATCCAAGTGACATTCCATGAATTACCCAGATACTTATTTCCTAGGGTAAGTGTATTCTAGGGTCTCCATTCCCCTTTATTTTAGTTCTGCAAATATAGTACATAAAACCCAAGCTTTGTTATCAGAAGGTGATATGAATATTTTTAAATATCAGAAAGTGTATATGTATATATATGCAATATATATATATGCATATATATATTTCATTGTTATCAAAGGTGATATGAACATTTTTAAATATCAGAAAGTATATGTATATATATTACGCAATATATATATTATGCATAATATATATATATGCAATATCAAGTGGGTAGGCAACATATGGTAACTAGGGGTTGAGGACAAAATACACGTGGGAGCTTCAGGTGCAGAAATCCTAATTTCAGGGTGAATGCCAAGACTTACCTGGGTCCAGGGATTCCCTCCATCAGCTCAGTTGAACAGTCATCTGTCTCAGATTTTCTGTCACAACATATTTCACTAAATATTAGTTCCTAGGAGGCAGGAATTCGATTTGCCTTGTTTCCTCTAGGCTTCCTAGTTCATAGAAGAGTATGCGGCATAAGACAAACAATATAAGTATTCCTGATGACTTATCCGGAGTTATTTCCTATCACTTTTCGATTTACCAAGGCCCTTTTGCCAACCCAACCTTGCTTATTTCGATATTGTCTTTATTTATCAGTTAATATTTAATATGGAAATTCACATAGTGATTTATGAATAATTAAGTTCGGTTATTTATGTTGTACTTGAATTTGTCCAAGTGGAACCGTTTGTCCTTATCTATAAAGGGTCATCAAAAGCGAGCAATATTCCTATCTAACCGCTGATAACATACTGGGAAAGTGGCTCCAACCACCTGCCCGCAGTGGGTGCCAACTCGAGATAATCAGAACTGAGCAATATTGGCTGGAGAATGAAGACAACTGGAAACACGCTTTACTAGTTTAGGGACAGAAGGATAGCAACGGGACGTAGAACTTTGAAAAATTTTCTACATTGCTTTCACAAAAGGAAAAGACAAGATTTGTTCCTTCTTAAAAATCTCATTAGATAGAAGTAGATTTCGCTACTCCATTGCAACCACAATGTGTTGATAGAGTATTTTGTTTTGAAAAATCTCCCAGATCTTGCCATGCTCTTTCACTGTGCATTGTGATGTTAGCACCCTATGGTTTCCCGTGCTCACATATTGAAATCATCTTGGCATTTTTAAGAGTATGTAGGCCTAGAATATTATTTGGGCTCATTTAGATGCTTTTCCTCATGCCCGCATTACTTTTGCTCATTTCGCTTTTTACTTTTTCTAAAACTATTTACTCTACTCCCTTAAATATCCTTCAAGGTCGTCTTTCCAACCAATTCTTTTATTATCTGTGTCAAAGCACTCCCTCACTCCCTGAGGTAATTCGGTTCAGTTTCATTTAACGAACTGATTTAGCGTATATATGCTAGGTGCCAGGCATTTTGCTGGGCACTGAGGATATCATGTAAAACAAAATGCACGTGATCCCTGCTCCCATGGAGCAAAGGAGAACCTTCTCCTAAGACTGGGATCAAGTATGGGGCTCATATAATCACGTACCCACACAGCAAAATTATTACCAGGATCAAATGAGTTCAAAAACAAAACAGGGGCACCTGAGTGGCTCAGTCAGTTAAGCATCCGACTTCAGCTCAGGTCATGAACTCGCGGTTCGTGGGTTCGAGCCCCGCATTGGGCTCTGTGCTGATGGCTCAAAGCCTGGAGCCTGTTTCAGATTCTGTGTCTCCCTTTCTCTCTGTCTCTCCCCTGCTCATGCTCTGTCTCTCTCTGAAAAATAAATAAACATTAAAAACAACAACAACAAAACAAAACAACACACACCATTAGCAAAAGAAGTAGGAATAAAAATAAAAACTTATCTTTTTCATATGCACACACCATCACCTCCGGGTGTGCACAGCCCATCTCTTACCCACTTCTCTGACCGTTTTTCTTCATCCATTCACATAGAAAACAGACTCTTGACGGAGGTTCATGCCCAGGTCTGGCTCCGACAAGATGAAAGGGGAGAAGAACAGTGAGAATAGAAAGACACGACCCCTGGGAGGTGAGTGTGGAGTTGGGGACCTCACTGCAGTTTCTCTTCACCAAGAGCTCTCAATATCAGTGTAGAAATTCATATTTGGGATGTACTGAATGCTTTTTCTGGGACCCCAGTCACTCAGCTCATCTTATCATCAGCAACAAAAGAAGCCACAAAGGAAATAAATACTGTCTTCAGAAAGGTGAAGGAAAAAAATACCATCAACCCAGAATTTTATTCCCTGCAAGAGTATCAATCGATATTGAGAACAAAATAAGTCTACTTTCATATGTAAAAGGACTTCAAGATTTTCCTACGCACAGTCTCCATGAAAGATATTTCTAAAAGACATACTTCAGGAGGATGACAAGTGAACCAGGGTAAAATTAACAATAGTAAGTGGGTTATTGAAATTAGTAAATCAGGCCAGCAGCTAGTGGTTATAAAAGTAACCGTTTTATATCAAAAATTTGAAATTAAAATGCTAGGCAACAGGGGTTAATTTGTGATGCTGGTGACCATTAAAGCAAGAAAGTATCTGTGCTCTAGAAAAAAGTTGAATACCTCATGTAACTTAGACATTTTTTTTTTCTTTTTAAGAGAGAGAGAGGTGGGGGCAATGCGAGCAGGGAAGGAGCAGAGAGAGAGAGAGAGAGAGAGAGAGAGAGAGAGAGAGAGAGAGAATGTTAAGCAGGCTCCATGCTCAGCACAGAGCCTGACATGGGGCTTGCTCTCACAACCCTGGAATCATAAGCTGAGCTGAAATCTAGAGTTGGACCCTTAACCCACTGAGCCACTCAGGTGCCTCTAGACATTTTGAAAAAGTATGAATAAGAGTGTGAGTTTAAAAATTAAGAATAAGGAGTGTGAAATTAGATTATGATTCCCAAACACTAGAGAAGACAAATTTTTTCGATCAAAATCAACCAGGGAATACAAAAATTAACGTCAATACAAAGGAGCGCTGGAAAGGAGAAAAACTGTAAATGCTGGTTCGTGGAGGGCACTGTGGTAGAAGACAGGGGACAGCTTGGACCCCAGGTCTCTGGTGATACTTGTGGGAAGGCTAGGGCTTTTCGTAATGGTGAATATTCAAGGCTGCAAAAGAGCAGTGGGGGCCAACGTCCCGCCACCCGAACCTGCTGTGGGTGCCGGCCCCTGCTATGTTGGGGAAAGGGCTGTGCTGCCCGAGTCATGGATTTTAACAGCCTTAGAGCTCAAGAGGGGGAGGGTCCCTCCTTGCATACTGACACCTGGTCATAAGGGATCCCTGTGCAGCATCCAGAGTGCAATTGGGCATGGGTACCTGTGAAAGAGAATTTTATGTGCCAACTTGGCTGGGCCTGGGTGCCTGGGTACTTGGTCAAACGTTACTGTGGTTGTTTCTGTGCAAGTGCTTTGGATGAGATTAACATTTGAATCAGTGGACTTCAAGGAAAACGGACTGTGCTCCATTGTGTGGGTGGGCCACATCTAAACAGTAGAAGGCGTGACTAGAACATACACTGACTCCCCCTGAGCAACAAAGAATTCTGCCTATACTGTAACGTTGGTTCTTCCCTGAGTCACCAACCTGCCTGCCCACCTGGCAAATTTTGGGGTTGGCAGCCTTCACAGTCATGTGAGCCATTTCCTTAAAATAAATCTATCATCTATCCATCTATCTATCTATCTATCTCTGCTCCTGTTCATTTCACCTCTGCATACACACACACACGCACACACACACACACACACACACACATATACGCACCTCTGCTCTTTTCTATGAATTTCCCCTACTAATACTTTTCCTAAGTATGGTGTGTTTGCTTTTACTTTACTCAAAAATAGAGATCTTACGGTTTATCAACACAATTAGAGTATCCTTGGCACAAACCAATAAAATATGCATAACTTTAACCATATTAAGAAAGAAAAGAAAAATGTCATCGATAAATAATATTAAAAACAAAACAAAGGGCTGAAAAACAGAAAGAGCAAAGATTTACAGTTCGCAAGAAAATATTCTGAAAAAACTTGGCGCCAAAGAATTTCAAAATTTAGATAAAGCTGATATTCATCTAGAAATAAATCATACACCTATTTTTTAAAAAGAGAAGACATCTGAGGGGGGGAGCCCATAACTATCGCTAAATTAAACAGGCAATCAAAGTCTTTCTCACCAAGAGATTCCGGGCTCCCACGGTTTCCAGGTAGATTTAACCAAACTTTCAGAGAAGAGGTAATCCCCGTGCTAACCCGAAAGGTGCAGAGAATAAAAAAACAAGACGAGTTTTCTAACTGATTTTATCAGCCAGTGTCATTTCGGTGCCAAAACAAGAAAAGAAAATTCTGATCACGTATAAACATAGATTAAAAATCCTCATTATATATTAACAAATCAAATCTGTTAGGGTACACACCAGCGTTGGTTTTATTATACTTAAATTGTCGTTAGCATATTCCTGTTTCAGTGAGCGACGATTATGTCCATGGCGGGAAAGGCAGACCTGCATGATCAGCCAGTGTTGCGGGAAAAGCGGGTGGAGGAAGGTGTGGAGACACGAAGGACTAGGTTCTAACCGAGTCTGCGCTGTTCACGAGGGGACGACAGCCCCGTTGTGAGAACGAAAGGGTTACTGAGGATGATGAAGTACAAGGGCATCGGAGGCCAAAGGGGACAGAGGACCACGTGCATTGGGAGCACATGGCAGCTTGGAGTCACTGCTAGTGGTTGGTTGTGACAAGAGTCGAGCAAGAGACTTGCTTGGCGGTTAGACTTGCTCTGTGGACGGTCCCCTGTCCTGGGCTGGTTCTTACTCAGTGCTCTCAACTGATGTCCTCGTTAATGCTGTGTTTGCTCCCATTTTCCTTGTAAACTCTCGGTACCCCCCTTTAGCTGGAACAGATGCAATGGGGTTTGTTCTGTCTGTGAGTCAGGAGCGTTTCCGCAGGAATCCAGAACGATTGCTTTTACTTCAGGCTTCCCTTTGCCTGCTCTGGGCCTTGTCCGTGGTGGGCCCTCAACACCTCTTCGCCGACTGGCGGGTGTTGCTTTGGCAAAGAGCAGGGTCGGAACCCAGAAACAGACTGCGTGTGAAATGCTGGAAGCGAAGAACGGGGCGTGGAAGCAAGCTCGGTCACATGTTTAAAGAAGCGATGGGTCCACGGGCGGGTGAGGGGCTCGGCTCTCTCTTTTTTTTTTTTTTAATTTTTAATATTTATTCATTTTTGAGAGACAGAGAGAGAGACAGAGCATGAGTGGGGAAGGAGCAGAGAGAGGGAGACCCAGAATCCGAAGCAGGCTCCAGGCTCCGAGCTGTCAGCACAGAGCCCGACGCGGGGCACGAACCCACACACTGTGAGATCCTGACCTGACCGAAGTCGGCTGCCCAACTGAGTGAGACCCCAGGTGCCCCCAGCTCTCCTTCTAATGAGCAACATCTCCGTGCAGAGCGAGGGGTCCGGCTCTGGAGCCAGAGCCTAAGCTGGAGCACGAGGCATTGCCACGAAGATGAGCGACCTTGGACCACTCGCGAAGCTTTCTGAACGACGGTTTTCTCATCCGAAAACAGAGAAAATACAGACTTCAGATGGTTGTTCTAAAGACCACACAAAATACAGTCTTTAAAATCTGCAAGGGCTTACTGCCACTTAATGACGAAGCTGGCCTGGTTTAGGCCCGAAAGACAAAGCACACTGAAAAACAAAATCCAAACAATGCAAAAAAAAAAAAAAATCCAAAAACAACAACCAAAAAACTAACAGAAAACAGGAAACGATGTCAGGCATCAAACCTTGGCATACTTTCCACACGGAGAAGCCTTTCCCATAAAGGAATATATATATAACCGAGTGACTGGAAAGCTTCAGGAAAGTTCCATTTCCTCTCCTTCCTTTCTTAGCTCTGTTTGGCATTCAGGGATAGTGGCACTGAGCCCTGAGAGGACTCCTGAGCCCCCCGTCAGGAGAACCTGCCCTGAAGTGCATGGATGTTCACCTTGAAGCTGAAGACATGATGGGCAAAGTTGCTGCGTTTCTTTAGAGCAGGTTTCTGGCTGTACGAGTCACCTACACCACACCCCCAGGCTCTCAGAACTCACTCCCAGCTCCATTCGCAAGAGCCCTGGGAGCAGCCTGCTGCAAGCCAGGCCTTCGGGCCACTCAGGGCTTCGGACGCTGCCTCTGGAACAGTAATCACTTTCACGGTTCTCTAACTGACAGCTGCCCTCCTCCTTAATAAATCAGTAATACACTTAAAAAGTTTTCTTTTTCAACCAGCAGAGGGATTGCAAGGTTTTAGAACAACCTGATCACTATCTGGATGCCCGCGGCCATTTAATTATTGCTAAACTGCTTCCAGATCGGGGACATCCCCATCTCAAGGGCAGGGACCTACTTTTTCTGTATTGGACTATGGGCGTGACCCTGGAAATCGTCCTCTCTGTGCTGCGGTTTCTTCACTGGGGAAAAAGTAAAGCAGGGTTGTGGCTGGGTGATCACTATTGTCCCTTCCCGTCGAAGTGTCTTCTGCAACCTCGTCTCAGCTCGTGGAGTGCACACTCGGGCAGGAGCCATCACAGGCACCTGACAGCTGTGTTGTGGCTTTGGCAGAGCGGAACGACCTTGCCTTCCACAGCAATAGAACTTATTCCCCTGCCACTCATTACCTTACGGTGTCCCCGTGTGGGGTCAGAGCACCTGTTATTCAGAGCGATATTTGGTTCTGTTGGCTTTCATAAAGGGAAATTCCCATATTGAATGGGCAGTGAATCGTTTGGGGATGAATGTGACCTCCGTCACAGCAAAGTAAGAATACATCGTTGTTCTTTTGCCCTCAAAAACACTGATAATTAGCCTTCTTGTCCAGCCCGGTGACATCAGGCAGCCTCTCTGCACTGGCTGTGACTCCCAGGAGCCGCAGGATAGAGATTACAGTGCTCACGGGATTTCATGACATCAGCCAGTCCGTTCACCTAGGTCTCCATCTGCTTGCAAAGCACACCTTGTTGCTTTCATCAAATAAGTCAGTGGATCAGGTATAGACATGAGTTTTGTTCTTTAAAATTTTTTTTTAATGTTTATTCATTTTTGAGAGATAGAGAGCCACAGAGCACTAATGGAGGAGGGAGGGAGAGAGAGGGAGACATAGACTCTGAAGCAGGTTCCAGGCTCTGAGCTGTCAGCACAGAGCCTGATGATGTGGGGCTCAAACCCACAAACCGTGAGATCACGACCTGAGCCGAAGTCAGACGCTTAACCGACTGAGCCCTCCAGGCACCCCTGGTTTTTGTTCTTATAATACACATTATAAGAGGCAAGAGGGGTCTTGTAATACAAGAAGCTGATGAAGATTTGGAAATTTTCTATGAAGCCAGATGGACAGTTTTGTTAAAATTTAGTGAACAATTTAATATAGATGTTTATAGACATTAAACATTTTTATTATCGATTCTTTCATTTCAACGGTTCAAACTGATCTCAATTTCTTGAAGAATGGCTAAGAATGAAGAAAAGAGCTAGAGGTGCAGGCATGATGTTATTGTCAAGATAGGACCTTCGGTACTTTGTGTATTACAAGACGAGTTCCCAATAATATTGGGAACTGTTATCATCTTTTGTGTAGACAGCATCTAAATCTAGAAGATTTACATCTAGAATAATGTTCAGTAGAATTTTGAAATATCTTGACATAAAAACATAGGTTTCAATGTTGAGATTGTTTCTGTGTGTGATGAAACAACGGTACATCTGCATTGCCAGAAAGAGTCCCTTGAACAAGGCTGGGATCTATTAAGGATGTAGGTTGTAGGAGGTTCAGTGCCTCCTTTTGGGGTCCAATCTCCTTTTCTGCCAAGCAAGAGCTTGAGATCCGAAGCCAACTTGAAGCGGCTCACAAAAGTCCAAATCTTAAGTCCTTATCTGTAAAACGGGGTTCTACAGAACATGCCTGGTAGGGTTTGAGAAGAATCAAATGCAGAATGGCCCGCGAACATCAGAGCTTTGGCACTTTGTGAGGCCCTTAATGAATGGTAACTTTAATGAACTTTGTCATTGCCGGTGTGGGAAATAGAGCCTTTACTTGAAACGTTGAGTCTTACTCTGTTTCAAAGTAGACATCATAAACTAAAGCCAATGAAATTGTTATGTTATATACAATGAAGATAGTCACCCAGCTGGAAAAACATCATCCTGATCTGAGTACACAAAGCATCAGCATAAACCTTGTCTCATGAGCGTGCCATGGTTCCTGACTCCAGGGAGGACATGTCGCCAGAAAAAGAGAACATTTCCCTTCAACTCTTGTAGATCAAGAGATACTTGGAAGTGAGACAGAAGGGGGGCAGTAACAACCGTAAACAACCATGGGAGGAAAGGCATGTGAGAAGGAGGGGGAGCCATCCAGACAGAATTCTGACCTTCTTCCCACGCAGGGCATGAGGGTGGGATGTTCCCCCACCACGGTAGCTAGCAGAGGGTATCGGGGGAGAATGCACAAGAAATCCAGATCCCCTGCAAAACTGGAGGCTTGCAGAACACCAGTGGGAACAGAGCAGCTATAGGGACGGAAGCAGTGCGCGTATTGGCCTCAGAAGGAAACTGGGCAAAGAGTGAGGCTGAGGACCTGCCGGCCTTAAAATGCTAATATCAAAGTACTGCGGGCACGTTGGCCACCAGCACCGAGAGCAGGCACACCTTACTGGCTTTATTTGTAGCCTAGGGATGAGAGGTTGGCACTTGTCACTAGGGATCACTCAGGAGAAGGCCAGTGGCCTATGTACACAGTTTGTTGTATAAACAACTCCGATCATTTTTGCATTCCTCCCCAAACATGAACACACACATGTACACACCCAGGTACCCATGTACATATATTTTTTAGATTCTTCCAAAACCTAAAAATCTTCTTTCTATTGCTAAGTTTAAAGAGAAGAATAATAAACCAATGGTCTTAGGGGCATGGTTCTGATTCTCCACCCCAGGGCATGACAGGATAGTTCAAGGTGAGGGAGCTAGGATCTGTGGACAGTCTGCCATATCACGTACCTACTACTGCATAACAAGAATGCCACAAACTTAGAAGCTGAAAACCACACACCTTTCTTATCTCAGTTTCTGTGGGTCGGGAATCTGAGCATGGGCCAGGTGGGTCTTCTGGAATGCTGTAAACGAGGGTCAGCCAGGGCTGAGTACTCATCTGGGGCTTGACTGAGGAAGGACCCACTTCTAAGCTCACAAGGTTGTTGACAGATTTTAAGTCCCTGCAGGTTGCTGGACGAGGGCCTCTCTAGAGTTTTCCTTCTGTTCCTGGCCATGTGCTAGAGTTTTCCTTCTGTTCCTTGCCATGTGCCTCTCTCCTTCAGGCAATGTACAACATGGCAGCTTATAGCTTCAAAGCCAACAAGAAAAAGAGTCTCTCCTCATGACGGTCCTTATAATTTTTTGTAATGTCATCAAGGAAGTGAAGTCCTGTCAACTTTGTTGTATTCCATTGGGTAGAAGCAAGTCATGGGTCTCACCCGAAGTCATAAGTAGTGAGTTATTCCAGGGCATGAATACCAAGAGGAATAGGACATCCGGGTCAATTCAGACTGTCCACCCAAACTACGAGCTGTCAGGAACCTTAAAGCCTTTGAATATTAATCTTTTCAGCCTCAATCTAAGATGCATATTATTATTTATGGAGGAAACATGCATCTCCCAGAGGTAATTGCCCAAAGGTCACAAGCTAGTAGAAATGCAGCTGGGCTTCAAGTATAGGTCAAAACAGGTGTTTTTCTTCTGAACTGCCCTTCTCTGCTAGGAAGACAGGAGGACGATCTCCAAGAATGGGGGAGGAATGGGCAGCCGAAATTACCTCCGCTTCTGTCTCTGATAGTTCGGTGACACCTTTTCTTCCCCACAGCCATCACTGTCATCTTTTAGTGGAGCTATTTCAGGCTCCCTGGCCTAGAGGGACAGGACACTCACAACATCTCAGCGAGGATTATTCTTGGCAACTCCCGCAAAAACCAGTCTGCAGAATTCAGTTTAAGAGAATCCCCGCGATTCCCATGTTTTCTCAAACCATGTGAGAATGTTTTGATTTGGAATGAGGAGACATTTCTGAATTTTCTGGGGGAAAAAAAGTTGGGGGAGTAGTAGGTTTACAGAATCCTCCATTGTCTCGTAGTTGAACCCTGCAGGCATGTAAGGCCAGAAGCTGTATTGGACCAAGAAATCGGGCACTTCTTTGGGTTGCCTCAACTCTTTGACGGTCTCCTTCCTTCTAAAGCACCACCCACCTCCTAGATGTCACTTATGGGCATAGCCGGAGATGATGTGTCTGACAGGAGTGGAAGCCCCGAGGTGCCTGGCCCCCACACTCCACACACCTGGTCTATCCACAGTGAGATTCCCATATACTACTTCTAGTCATCGATGGCTGGCCCCCACACCCCACACCCCACACACCCAGCCCATCCACAGTGAGATGCCCGTCTATTTCCAGTCATTGATGAAGCACCTCGGGTAGGGCTGAGATCTGGTATCCCAACTGCTGCTGAAGGGGCCCAGTGCACACTGGAATTCTGGGGGTATTAACTCTCCGTAGGATGAACAGGTAGATGGAAGTAGGAATGGGAAGGAGCTAGGTCGATAAACCCCCTTCCTTCTCTTCTCCCATATTCTGCTCCAAAGCACAGCTTTTCATCGCAGGCTCCCTGGAAAAGCTCTTTGTGCCTGGTGCACACAAGTCTGGGTCTCCTGGTGCATCTTCAAGGTTGGTGGTGAGGCAGAAGCATGATGACGTCACCTGGCTTCCCAGGTTCCCTTGCCCTGGCTTCCCCTTGTTCTCCACTCTGGGGGGCATCTCCCAAATCCAGCCTCAGGTTTTGTTTTCTGGATGACTCAGGCTAAGACACACGCTTGGGGTGAGAAGTTAGTCCCGTGCTGACCTTGCTGGATCATGGAGCTGAAATATTAAATTGAGATTCAACACAATGGCCATCTCCAGGAACGCCGCGCACGCACACACGACTGAGCAATGAACTCGGCACTCGAGATTTCAAGGCAAATGTTTTTTGTATCATCACTGAGATGGTTAGCTTCACACATTCCAGAAAGAAGTGACTCATAAGACACATACTGACGTTGTATTTGACAACAGCTGCTGCTAGCCCGCGTGCAGGAATCCACAGGAAAAGACGATCTGCCTCCGGGAAGGAGAGAGAAGACAGAAGTAACTCTCTGTGTGGGGCTGACTGACATGTTCTGGCCAGGCAGCCTTTGTTAGTGTAACACATGAGGATGAGGCAAACGGGATCTGGAAAGCAGGCCTGCCGTGATGGGGCCGATGGGTCTGTGGAACGGCGGCTGTAGCGCCTACAGGAGTGTTCGGCTCTCTCCCGAGCTCTTCCTAAGTAATCCAAGTTAGGAAGCTGTCGCTGGGAAGCTGGTTTCCAAATCGGGCAAAATGTTGCCGTGACACAGCTTAGTCCGTGCAAGGGGTCACACAGAGGGGCCAAGACCTCTACTAGGAGACCTCTTAGAAGTTGCTCGGTAAAGGGGCACCTGGGTGGCTCAGTCTGTTAAGCATCTGGCTTCAGCTCTCAGATCATGATCTCACTGTTTGTGGGTTCAAGCCCAGCGTCAGACTCTGTGCTGAGAGCTCAGAGCCTGCTTCAGATTCTGTCTCTCTCTCTCTTTCTCTCTGCCCTTCCCCCACTCGTGCTCTGTCTCTGTCTTTCTCAAAAATGAATAAACATTAATTTCCTATTTCAAAACAGAATGCTTAGGAATTGCAGCAGGTGCACAGACAGGTGACTGAGAACCACGTCAGATAGGAAAGTGGGGATTCCCAGTTAGCTTTAGGGAAGTAGGATCATATTGAGGAAAATGGTCCAGGAGCCAAAAGGGGCCTAAGATCCAACTAACTAATAGGAGTGATTAAGACTCAAGCTTGATCCCTTATATCCAGTTATTTACTATGATAAAGCCACTGAAAACAACTAGATTCAGAGATGTAAAGTATTCCTAGGGGGAGAGAGGGGGAGATACTGCTCAATTTTCATTCTCCAGGGAGCACGGAGGAGAATGAATTGTCTTACACCATAGCCGGCGTGTTTGATCCGTAGGCAGGAGAAGGAATCCTTTGTTAAATCTGACTGAACACTGTAGAGGCTGCCTGGGGAGCATGGCATTGAAGCAGAAACCTCTGGAATATACCCACATATCTCCAGTTCTCATGGATACTTCAAAAACTATCTCATCTTGGGGCGCTTGGGTGGCTCAGTCAGTTAGGCGTCCAACTCTTGATTTCAGCTCAGGTCCTGATCTCAAAGTTGGTAAGATTGAGCCCTATGTCGGGTTCAGTGCTGGCAGTGGGGAGCCTGCTTGAGATTCTCTCTCTCTCTCTCTCTGCCTCTCTCTTTGTCCCTACCCCCTCTGTCTTTATCTCTCTCTGTCTCTCAAAATAAATAAATAAACATTTAATAATAAAAAAAAAGAACTGTCTCATCTAGACACTGGATATGGGAGCTTCTGACACCAGGCATCAACTCAGCGCTGAGATTTCATGTTAGTTTCCCCGTGAGAATTCCTTTATATTTTCCGGAGGAAAGCCACAGCTGACATTCCATCTTTACCTCGACAACATGCATCTTGGCTGCAAATAAATTGATTAGCATACAAATACTTCCACCATATTTGTGACCGGTCCTTATCTTTTTGAAAAAAACCAAAAACTAAAAAACAATCATTTGACATGAGTGACACTAATGGCCTGAATAAAAAATACTAAATTTGGGTCTTGTTAATTTACAACTGCGATTATCTGAAGTAAAGTGGACCCTGAGATTACATTTGTACTACCTGACGGGAAAAGAGAGGACTTGACGCATTTGGGGAAGCAAGTCCGCTGAGACATAACTAACCCTTGCTGAAGTGAACATTTAAATTATCAATAAGAAATCTATAAATGTACTGTCGGTACATTTAAGGTCGCTCTCTTCCATTGCCCTGGAGGGTGTGTGCATTTTCTGTATGTTTCCATGACTCTCCACCTCCCTGAGCCAGGGTGAATGGATTCTCTGCCCTCCCCCTTCTCTTTCCGCACATCTAATGGGGTAGCTGTCACAGGACATTAGTGTGAGGCTTACGGGGCAGTTTCTCCACCAGACCCAGAGTTCTAAGACATTGTGGGCCAGTACTTATCTGTCTGTAGTCCCAGCTTCTGGCCCAGCACCATCATAGATTAGAGGGTCAGTCAGTTCGTGTTGGAGAGAAAAATTCTTCCATAAACTTAGGAAGGCTCGCTAATGGAGAACACTATTGATTACCTCTGTTCGAAGGCAAAAGGGATTTGCTTAACAAAAGAGCGTCACAAACTCAAATGCTTTAAAAAAAAATGGTGTGTGTCCCTGAATCTGGAGATCTGGTGGCCAGGGCCAGAAACCGGAAGGAGGGTGTGGCTCGGGGGCCAGTGGAGGAAGGCTTGCCCTCTGTTAGAAGACCTTCCTACTCTTTTGAAACAAAGAATGAAAGCAAGCACAAAGAACGAATGGGTTCAGATTCTAAGAAGGCAAGCTCCCTGAGGGTAGGCTCTTTGTTTATTTTCTTCCCTGCTGGGGCTCTAGCTTTCGGATCTTTGCCTGGCACAAGGAACATATAATAGGAGTCATAGAAAGAATCCAACGACTTGATTCAAGCTTGATTCAGCCCCTGGGACAGCCCACGGTCAGTCCTTGTGCTATAGAACATTCTCTCATTCATTCTTTTCCCTGATTTGGGCTGGCTTCTTTCCTCTGTGAACGTGATCTTTATTAAAATAAAAGAATTTTTGCACCAAGTGTAGGTCTCTTGAAATCCTCCCATTCCAATTAAGATGATTTCTTTTGATTGGCCTTGGCCTTATATTTTCTAATACTGTTTTCTTTCTTGAAAAGACAGTGATGGGTCAAAGCTTCCCCCCTCACCCAAGACAAAAACAAAAACTCCGGACACCTGGACGCACACCACCTGGGACTGTAGCTCTGGGGCCTTTGCTTACCAGCAGTGGGACCTGGGAGGACTATGGACTCAAAGGCTTTCTTATTTACACTCCAAGTTGCTGAATTAATTGCTTTTCCTGGTGCGGCCACAGATCTGGTTTCAGTGTTGTTCACACATGATTGTGCAAATGGATTTCCATTCCACGTGTCAGTAAAAATACTTCAAGAGGAGACATGGGCAAGATGGGATAGCTGATAATATTAAGGAATTACTTTTAGTATGATGATAGGATCTTGGTTAAGTTTCTAAGAAATTTTCTCTTTCAGACATATACTGAATATATATGTGTGTGTGTATATACTTATATGCTGTATAATATGTGTGTGTACATATGTGTGTGTGTGTGTATGTGTATATATATGTTGAATTTTGTATAGGTGACATGGTGACATAACATTACTGTGATTTGCTTTCAAATAATCAAAGACAAATGGGAGTGGTGAGTTAGATGGAATGAGTGACATGCAGAAACTGGAGGAAGACACAAGGCACTGATCTCTCTACCTGTATACGTATTTAAAATTTTCCACCTTCAAAAATGATAGTAAAAGCAACAAGACAATAAATTAAGGTTTACCATTAGCGATCAGTGGTACTTCCATTTTACCAAACGTGTATTTTAATATACCTTAGATTGCATAGCTAAAATAGCTTTATTTTATGTTAGCTATATTTTGTGAATTGTGCTGCTATTTCGTGAATTATTCCTATATTTTAGCTTGGCTGAGGAGCTAACCTAAGAGGAATCATAACGAGTCAACAAGAGTGTAAGGTCACCATGTTCGGCCCCCTCACTTTATAGGCTAAGGAGCTGAGCTCAGTGATGTTAAGTATTTGTTCAAGATTAAGTCCGTTCACTTCCACGGTCTTTAGCTCGAAGCCGAGATCTGGGACTCCGCAGTGGGAAGAGAGTGGGATTTAGGGATGGGAGCCTGGAGCACCAAACCGAGGCTCTTGGCTTTGGTGTGAGGTGAACTAGCGTGGGCACATTTCTGGAGAGAAGGTAGGAACTCACGCCAGGGCCAGAGAGTCGGCTCTGCCGGCCAGACCTGGGCTGGGGAAGCCTACCAACCCTGTGGCATTCAGTGCCCCAGCCCTAAGCCCCACTGGCCTCTGCTTTCCAGAAGTGGCTGTAGACGTGGAAGGGAAGAACCAGATGACCACGGAGAGGCAGAACTGGTAGTTTTGTGGTTCACCGGGTTGGAGGAGGAGAGCCGGGAAGGGTCCTTGTTCAGTGCTCTTAAAGTCAATGCTCCCTCCTGTAGGCGAGGACTGACGGCTGTCTGCCCGAATGTGGGCAGGTGGTACAGGAGACGAAGCAAAGAGGAAACCAAATTTACGCTCATGTAGATGGACTTAATGATTCATTTCGGCATCATGCACCTCAGATATGCGTACGCACTACTGAACTTTTTCTTCCTTAAAAACAAATAGATGCTGCTTATCGACATTATGAATTCAAATATTACGTGTACATATGCTAGCTGAACAACGGCTGTGGTCTGCTGCTTTGGACTAGAACACCCCAGGCACTTTTCTGCACCATTTTGGGGTAGGAAAAGAAAATAGACAAAACAAGAGAAATGGACAAGAAGCTACATGCCTGCATTTCCTTTGAAATAGTCTTTTTTTTTAAAAAAAAAATATTTATTTCTGGGAGAGTGCAAGCTGGGGAGGGGCAGAGAGAGAAGGGGGGCAGCGGATCTGAAGTGGGCTCTGCGCTGACACTAGCGAGGGCGGTGTGGGGCTTGAACTCACGAACCGCGGGATCGTGACCTAAGCTGAAGTCGGACTCTCAACCGACCGAGCCACTGAGGTGCCCCGAAAAAGCCTGGTTTTTAAAGAGCCAGAAAAACGAAGATAGAGGTTCGACCATATCTTCCCACTCCCATTGCCCCTGACTTCTCACAAGACTTGGAAATAAACATGTCCAGGGTATAGCCTACCAGGTTTACCTACCATTGTATCATGCCTCAAAATGGACCAGTCTCTACTTTCCGAGATGATTTGGTAAAAGGAGCATTGGCCTTGGAGTCAGGGAGACTAAAGATTATATTCTGAACTAGACGACCAGAGGGAAACCACCCGGAGCCTCAGTTTCCTGATTGTGTCAGAGAAAGATATCACTCATATTGCAGTATTGTAAGCACTAAAATGCTCATTCTGTAACGGGCTCAACTTTTGGCAAGAATTAAAAGTCTAGAAGGTCAAGGTGTTTTGCTTCTGCGACATGAGGAGATACAGACCTGTGGATTCCGTATAAGATTGTGCAGCCTAGAACCGAGTGCCAGAGTCGTTGTCACCCACAGGATGGATGCTTGGCGGATATTTAAGTGAACTGCCTTTGTGAAAAATAAAATTACTGGGACACCTGGGTGGCTCAGTCAATTAAGCATCCGACTCCAGCTCAGGGCATGATCTTGCACAGAGCCTACTTCGAATCCTCTGTCTCCCCCTCTCTGTCTCTCACCTCCTCCCCTGCTTGCATGCACACACACTCTCTCTCTCAAGTAAAATAAACATTAAAAAATAATAATAAAAAGCAAAATCATTTATTTGTTTATTTATTAAAAAATAATAATAAAAAGTAAAAAATTTTTTTGTATCGGCAAGGAGCGAAACCCTTCTGTGGGATTCCCTTGACCCAAATAATCAGAGCAGACCAATAAATGTATCATTTTTGAGAGGCAGGGGGTTAGAATCAACGCCTAGAAAGAAATACAGACACTAGATTGAATGTGTTCATCATGCCAAATGATGATATGATTGGCAGCCGGGCAGTAATACACAAACGTTTCCTAAAACTGCAGTTTCCTTTCGAATGGAAATAGAAGGCTGATTTTTTTTTTCTCACGCTTTCCTCCAACAGAAGTGCCCTCTTCCCTAGTTCACATTCCGATGCCACAAGCAAAATATATGGTCGCAGACCACCGGCTGGAGAAAATCAGCCTGCCGTGGCTCCCCCGCAGAGGGTGACATCAGCGGGACGCTTCGGTTCAACTAGGCACAAAGGCTAGGGGTGCACATGCTGTGTTATTCTGAACATTATGTTATTGTAATATTATTAGAGGACTATTACGTTTTGATGTGCTCTCCAAAAACGGCCGCGCCTTACGCCTTTAGTCTGTGGTCCTTCCTCATGACCATCTGATATTTTATCTGCATGCGGGATGTTAATAAGATCTCTCCACTGTGGCCTGACTTGAGTTTCAGCCCTGGGTTCCATTTAGTCCCTTATCCACTCCCAGCTCCTGGCAGCTGCTCTTTGTCGGCCCTCAACTTGGCCTCAGCCCCAGCATGGGCATCCCGCCTTCGGCCGCGGTCCTACAGGGGACCCTCCAAAGGACTTCTCACTTCTGGGGTATCCTTTCTGACAACTGCCCCCTGTCTGGTATGGCTCCTAGAGACTTCGTTCCAGCCATTTCAACAGCACTCTGTGAGCTCTCCAGGACCGCGGTGCCCACTGGGTCTCCATTTTCCTGGGCAGAGTTTGGGAAAAATTGTCCCTCAACAGAGGGCGGCATGAAGGTGTGGCTCACCTCAAGTGTCTTTATTCTCTAAGAGATCATGGCCTTGCATTGCCTGCTATCCCATACCTGAAACTGTTGTTTCAAAACTGTGTTGTATTTCTTATGGTGGGAAGGCTGGTCTAGTACCTGTAGCTCTATTAAAACCCAAAACAGAAGTTGAATGTTTTTGAGTTGGATGATGGCAGGAGGAGATTGTGTTCTCAAAAGTAACAATTATACTAAAGAGAAACAGACAGGAGAGTACTGACAGGAATTTTCTGACTGGTGACAAATTGACCTGAGGGTAAAAAAATGGAAGGAAGTCAGAAAAGCAACGATATTTTAGTCAGAAAATTGTGTATACAAAGTGGGGGAAACTCGGAGAGGAAAGCAAGCTCATTTAGGGGGGCTGTAACATTAGATTGTTGGAAATCTCGGAAATGGGTACAGAATGTCTTTCTACCACTTTCCTGACCCCGCCACTTGGATGTGGAGATTGTTAGACTCTGTGCTTCGTCGGGGTGTTTCAAAACAAACATTTTAACCAAAACTGTCCAACATGCTTTGTAATATACACTGAGTTGTTTGAAACGTTACTGAATTTTGATTAAGATGGTATATTCTAGCACAAGTTCCAACAAGTCATTTGAATTCTTGATCAGTGTCCTCTACAGATCAAGGTTCAAGCTGTTTCCAATACTTTCCATTTTCATTTTTATTTTCCTGAAAATATTTCACTGTAGTCCATTATTTTCCCATGTGAATTTTATACTAAATATTAATTTACTGATAGTTTTGATCTCTGGAAAATATTTACAGATTACAACTTTTGCTATGTGCATTTTTTAAAGTTTACTTTTGAGAGAGAGAAAGGGTGTGGTGGGGAAGGGGCAGAGAGAGAGAGAGGGAGAGATAGGATCCCAAGGGGGGTCTGTGCTGACAGCAGTGAGCCCCACTCAGGGTTCAAACTCACAAACAGCGAGATCATGACCTGAGCCGAAGTTGGATGCTTAACCAACTGAGCCACCCAGGTGCTGCACTATATACATTTTTTAATATAGGGACTATTATCTTCAAGTCCGATTTTCCTACGTAACATTATATAAGCTCAAATTCCACCAGGAATATGTTATTCTCCTATCAGTTTAAAGAACTAATGAAGTTTATCATACAGAGTTTGCCTCTCTTTTATTTTTACATTATTATTTCTGTTATTGACGTTGTAATCTACTGGATAAAAGACTGACCATTTATATTTGTATCCTAGCGAGTCCATGAAAAAATTGAGAGCGATTCTAAGATTGTTGCCTTGCCAAAACTCTTTCCTTGCACTAGATGAACTTCGAGGGGGTTCATCTACCCGGGTGTGGTTCTTCTCTAACGTGGGGCTGCACCTGCTCTCATTCCCTTCTGGATGGTCTTGGGATTCCACCAACCAGTCTCCAGACTGTAGCATACCTGCTTTCGATGCAACCCAGCTCGCACTCATAACATGCAACACGGACACATTTCTCACTCAGTTATTATTTGTTGCTTCGCTTTGCATACATCGACTTAACCTGGGGGGAAAACAAGCAAATTGCAGGGGTCCAAGATTCTCTGAGTGTTGTTACAAACAACAAAAGATCAGCCAAAGCCATCCGGCAGGTTGACCGCTGACTCTAGAGAGTATCCGAGGTCAAAATGAACTCAGATTTGAAACTGGTAGGGTCAAAGCATCTTGTTTTTCTCAGAAACTATTGCTAGATGTTAAGAAGTAGTTAAGAGAGAAAGTACAAATAAATTCCCACCTTCGGAGTTGAAAAGGTACGAGAGCGTTCTAGATGGAGCATCTTGCCCAAACAGCTAGGTTGGCCACAAGGGCTGTTTATCCTCTGAAAATTAGTTAAGTAAAAGAAAAGAAATAGTCGCCAAACATTCGAACAGTGGTTTGCCACTTAAAAATTTTTTTTTAATGTTTATTACTTATTTTTGAGAGAGAGACAGAGTGCAAGCAGAGGAAGGGCAGAGAGAGAGGGGGATACAGAATCTGAAGCAGGCTCCAGGCTCTGAGCTGTCAGCACAGAGCCCGACTCGGGGCTCGAACTCACAAACAGCGAGATTATGACGTGAGCCGAATTTGGACACTGAACTGACTCAGCTGCCCAGGGGCCCCTACCTTCTTTACCACTTTAAACGCTGTTAAATGGGTCACATTTTCTGACAACTTACTGTCAGTAATTGCGGCCTCTTATTTCCAGCCTCTGTCTTCTGAAAACAAAAGATTTGCCTAGAACAGAGCTGTCTTTCTGACCGGGTAGTTCATTTCTTGACGAGGTCCGTTTCAGAGACACACTTCTTCCTCGTGGTGTAGAAATCAGAGAAGAAAGAGAAAAACTGTACATAAGAGACATTTGCAGCCGCGTGATTGAGAGCTTTGCCACTAGTGATGCGAAGGTGGAGTGTGGTGGAGACCGGGGGGCGGGGAGAGGGGGGTACGTGCCAGGAACCCAGTCTGCATTTCTGAAATACATTTAATAGTCTTCCACGTTCCTCAAACAAAACCTTCATGGGGGTTTGGCTGTGCAGGCTGGGAAAACACGATTATGTTTCTGCCTTTCGATCTTTAAACCAATCTCTGGTTCTCCGCAGAAAACTTCAGAACAAATAGTACTGCTTCCCTGCATACGGACACAGAAACCTACAGGGTCAGTCTTATTCTCCAGCTCGTCACTTGGGTGAGCCGTTACCTTGGAAGCCATTCGTCCCGTGTCAGTGTTCCTGCTGGAGTCTTCAGGGGGTTAACGGACTGTCACAAAATTGCGTGGCCGGGATCAGACACCATCGTCTTTCAACTACTCTCCTTTTAACATTTATGCCGTGCCATCGAGATGCGACCTCCGTCCCTCCAGCCAGAAGGATGTTTTCCTTGATCTGAAATGACTTTTATCATGTTCAGTCTTTTTTCTCACCAATTTTATTGATTGCATTAAGTAACGGATAATTATAAGCACAGGGTGTTCTGAGAGGGGAAAAAAATGAAGATCAGCAGTAAGTGAATCTTGGCGTCCTTGCGTCATGTCTTATGAGAGGGAACATCCTTAATCTTTGAGAAGATCCCGAGAGGGCTCTGTCCTACCCATGCCAGCTCTGCACCCCACCCCTCAGATGACCTCCACCGTCGCGTCTGTGTCTATCATCACGCAATGACCCGTCTTTGTAGCTTATTCACTCATGACTGTCTCTATGGCTCATACTGAAGCGTGAAGCACTTGTATGCTTGTTTGTAAAACAGTAAAGTATTTTCCAGTCATTTAGTAAACAGTCACTTATCCTAAAGCCACTTTGGGGCCCAACTACCCTGAATATTCAGGACAATTTCATGGAAAGTTCTAGACTTTCCCGTGACCCAGAAAATAAAAAGTTACGCTTGGCACAACAGAAGATCTCAAGGACCCTTCTCCAGTACTGTGTTAGTGCCTGTATCGTCCCAGTTGCTAAATATTTACAGTATTTCAACCAATACATTGCTTGGTTTTTAATGGCTTCTCTATTATTTAGTTGTTTTAAAATGGTCATAATGGGAGCTCCCAGGTGGCTCAGTGAGTTGAGCGTCCGACTCTTGGTGTCAACTCAGGTCATGATCCCAGGGTTGTGGGATCGAGCCTTCCATTGGGCTCCCCGCCGAACATGGAGCCTGCTTGGGATTCTCTCTCTCTCTCTCTCTCTCTCTCTTTTTCTCTCTCTCTCTCTCCCTGTGCCCTTCTCCCCTGCTTGCATGCTCTTTCTCTCTCAAATAAAAAAAAAATAAAATAATATGGTCACATTAACTCTTCCGTGTGTATTATTCCATTACACGACTATACCAAAAGCTACTTATCCTGGTAATTGTCCAGTTAGTTGATAACATGGAAACTACCATGATACTTTCTATGTTTCTGGGGGCACATGGGTGAGAGCTCCTCTAGTGAGTGAGTCTGGGGGTTGAGAGGTTATTGGATTGGTGGGTCTTTAGTTTTGCTTGAAAAGTCCATTAATTTTCAAAATGACTGTAAAAATTTATATTCCCGCCAGCGGCATGAAAGAGTTCCTGCTATCCACATCACTGCGAGCACTTGACATGGGTAGTATTTTAAATTTTTTTTTTTGCCAAGTTTGTAAGTGGAAAATGGGTTTTCATTGGGTTTCAAGAATTTCCCCAGTCTCTTACAAGGCTGAATATTTTCATGCAATTATCCCCATCTGTGAACTCTCACCTTTGAAGTTCTCATTCAAGTTCTTACTCTTCTGTTGGAGTAGTTTCATTCTTTTTCTTATCAACTTGTGGAATTTATTTATGTAGCTTCGATACTAATGAGTTCAGTTTTGTGTTGCAGTTGTAATTTCACAGTTTTTAACCTTTCATCCACTTTCTATACAGTATTTTGGATGACTAGAAGATTTACAATTTTAATGAAGTCAGAACTGTCAATATGAGTCTTGTTTGTGTTTTTTTTTTTTTTTTGTGTATGTGAAATTCTTTCCTCACCTTAAACCACAAAGATATTAGTCTGTTATCTTCTAAGAGTTTTATCTTTTTTCGCATTACATTATGTAAGTTTTTAGTCAGCCTATATCCTATACCCTCGCGATGCGAGGTTGGAATTCAGTTTGTTTTTCTCATGTGGATAACCAATTGCCCCACCAATATTCACCATCGCATTCTTTCCTAACTTAATTGCCATATCGTCATGATTGAAATTTCAACATACAGTGAGTTTCTGGGTTCTTCTATCTTGTTCCATTTATCCACATACCACGATGTCTTAATAACTATACCTTTACAATAATTCTCAATGGAGTGACAGGTATCAGAGTATTCTGTTATCATCTTTATAGTGTTTAATAATCAACTTTACTGAGGTGTAACTTACATATACTAGAATAGCTTCATTTTAAGTATAGAGTCCAATGACTTCTGAGCCTATATACACCTGGGTACAAGACAAGCTTTGTAACATTTATGAGGCAGGTGTTTTATTTTATTTTATTTAAGTTTATTTATTTATTTTTGAGAAGGAGAGAGAGAGAGAGAGAGAGAGAGAGAGCACAAGTGAGGTAGGGGTAGAGAGAGAGGGAGACAGAATCTGAAGCAGGTTGCAGGCTCCGAGCTATCAGCACAGAGTCCGACGTGGGGCTCAAACCTATGAACCATGAGATCATGACCTGAGTCAAAGTCAGATGCTTAACCGACTGAGCCACCCAGGCGCCCTAAGACAGGTGCTTTAGACTTGGGCACCAAGCAGCTCAGGACTGTCTCCCCGAGAGGAGACAAACACACGAAACAAGCACAGGACTGCTCTGTCTTTCTACCTAGAAGTTCTTCCAGAAACATGGAAACATAGTGCAGGAAGTGGGGAAGCTGGGCAGAGCAGAGGAATCCTCCTTAGCCGAGAATAGCGAGATTGAGAAGTAGGGAGTCTGAGGCAGCTGTGATTTCTAGGAAAGAGTATTAGAAGACAGGAAGCTAAATAAAGAAGGAGTTCCAGAAATCTGTATAAGGTTTTTCTTGTGTTTATTGCTGAATGTTCAGAGGTACATGTGAGCTGACTCAGAGCTGGGAGAGTAATGCTCTGACTCAGTAGAGTCTAGACTTTGTTCTAGATTAGTCTGGAACAAAGGGTGCTCCCGGCTGCCCAGCAAAGCTTAAAAATGAGCTCTGAAATTATCAATATAAACTCCAAGTAACTCGCCAGAGCAATAGCCAAGGCTTTTTAAAAGCTAAGTTCAGCCTTCAATAATGTCACCTTTCCAATGACCAGTGTCCTATCTCAAACTACTAGATATAAAAAGAGGAGAAAAATGTAATACGTAATCAGGAGAAATATTTGACCATAAAAATTATCCAACAACGACAGAAACGATGGTGTTAGCAGACAGGGGTTTTAAAACACTTGCTTCAAATATACTGAAGAATTTGAAGGAAAAAGGTACATATTGCAAGCAGCTAAATGGAAAACAAAAAAAAATACAGAACTTCTAAAACTTAAAAATACAATATCTGATTTAAAAATGCAGCACTTTTGAGAAAGGGTGTTTTGTGTTACTTTCCCTAACATTGAGATGGGAAGGGCTTTTTTGTTTGTTTGGTTTTGATTTGCCTTTTTGTTTTGTTAGTTTTCCCTCCTGGAAGATGTGTACTCACCATTCATCCTAAAGACAGGACGCAATTACCTAGCAGCCATATTTACACTGAGATCTATTGGTCTCTATGCCTTGGATGAGCACTATCTAGATTAATCTCCTGTCCTTTGCACTTTTGGCCTCAAAACGGAAGCTCAAATGACCATGGTTTGGCACCTGTGCTTGTCTGGTAAATGTTTTTAAATTTTCTGCATAGTGTGATGTTTGACCCCTTAAAAAAACCTTTCTGGATGGGGAGAGATGACCCCTCTGGAACTAGCGAGTTCTTAGAGACAGCAAAGGGTCCAGCCTGTGATATGCAAATTAATCAGTCCTCTATCTGCCCGTGACCCCAGGAGACCATATTGCTCTCCTTAATCATCCCAGGACCAGGTGTCAGGCAACAAGGACCACCTCTATGGCCCGAAGCCCACCTAAATTATTCAGATTAGCCATTCCTAACCTACCGACCTTGTCTTGCCTTGCCTTTCCCATGGAAATTCCAATAAAGGCTCCAGACCACGCGTCACTCCCCACACCCCACAGCCAGCACTGTCCATATGGTCATGCCTAAGTGCAAGGGCAGGCGGGCCGAGACAGCCCTGATGGATGACCAGAGAGGAGAGGACATGGGTATTGATGGGCACTGACAGTCTGAGCCACCGTTCACCCCGCAGTCACCGAGCAGCCCTTTCATTTTCCTTCACGCTCATCCCTTCTGAACCGAGACCATGTTGAGTTCCATCTTGTCACTATATCCAAGGCAAAGTCTGAGGTTTCTGGGTGGCACGCAGTTCTCTTCTCCATCCAGGGCCCACCGTGGCATCTCGTGGCTTGGCCACCTCTGAACTAAGGAAGGGTCATCTGCCTAATCCAAACTCGAAATAGAACAGTCAGTCAAGGGCAAGTTACAACAACTGGTACTTGTAATGAGGAGGAAGAGTGTGAGAAACACACCCGCCCATGATCCAGAGCCGTTTCTGAAGTTCTACTGGACGGGCCTGAAGAAGGTGTCCCATCGGGGAAGCTGGAAATTCCCCTAGCAGACCGCCCAGGACGCAGAATCAGGGTCCGCTAAACCACCTTGCCCTTTTAGCTCTGTGCCGTTTGGTTCTGCCCTTGGATGCTTCTCTCTTGGCTATTTTTTCTCCGTGGTCACATCCTTGGAGTCCGACTAGGCTTCATAGCTCTCTTTCTGCTGGTGCGCTATGGTGTCTGAGGTGGTTTTAACTCTCAGATGGTCAAAGGCATTTATTTAGCCTTGATTGACTGACTGACTGTTCAGGCTCACGGTTTTTGGAAGCTTCTCCAGAGACTTGGTAGACAACTCATCTTCTTTACAGTTGTCTCCTTAGGGCGGTAGCCACAGATAGAGTTAGTTTATAGATGTAATTTTCAAATACATGGTCTTTCTTTACATTCTGACCCACAAGCCTCTCTCTCTAAACTTAACGGACCTTCCCTGAGTCTAGCTTGAGTGGAAACCACACACTTAATCTGATTTTTGACATAGGGCTGAGTTCTAATAGATATTTGTTGTAAAAACACTTATAAAACTATTTTTTTTTTACTGTTTTGAGTCTAGAAGACTAGTTATTACCAACCTTCAAGTTCCAAAATTTTTCTTTATTTCATTCCGTTCTCGTTCAAGCCAGATTTTCACCAGATCGCAACGTTTTTCTTTTCACGCCTTGCTGAAATGCGGCCAGTAGCACCCAATATACAACCACTGGCCTGCGTTCGGTTCCCTTCCCTGGTACTGTAAGTCCACGAGACAGTTGTTCTGCCTTCCCAATTATCAGTGTAAACAATTTAATGAAGTGTCCTTTCCTACAAATAAAAAAGCTCTTTAGTTTTCTGATACTTGTCGTCTTGCTACTTACATCTCAATTGCTAAGTCAATGCCACATACTTCTAGTTCTTGTTGCAATGATGATTTCTATACTACTTACGGTAGGCTGACTTCTGGAATAAAGAAGCCTTAATATTTATGGCTTTACACAAGAAAAATTGTATTTTTTTAATAAAATGTTTTAATTTTATTTACTTACTTCGAGACAGAGAGAGAGACAGAGAGAGCAGGGAGGGGCAGAGAGAGAGAGAGAGAGAGAGGGCAAATCCCAAGCAGGTTCCCCACTGTCACCCTAGAGCCTGATTCGGGTCCCAAACCCACAAACTGTGAGGTCATGACCTCAACAACAGTGATCAACAGCCAGACGCTTAACTGACTGAACCACCCAGGTGCCCTGAAAATTTGTCTTTCTTAAGCTGCTGTATAATGTGGTTGTCGTGATTGAGAGATTCTACTCTGAGCGATAATTTATTAGCAGAAATCTTGATAACCAGGGAATCATTGAAGAGTTAAAACTAACTGATTTTAATCATTGGGCCTTCCAATTTTTGTCTCATGTCGTAAAAAGAGTCAAGACGGTCCCAGATGTGGTAGGACGTCACAGAACATCAGAAATAGTTGGTGCTAACAAGATGCTTAATCAACAACCAACAGTGTCTAAAACAATTTTTCATATCAAAGGGTATTTTCGATGCCCCCACTGTGCAATATGGTAGCCACTAGATACATGTGATTAACAAGCACTTAACAGGTGCCTCGTATGACTGAGGAATTGAGTTTTTAATTTTATTTGATTTACGTTAATTTGAATTTAAACATCAGCAGCCCATGCGTCGGAGAGTGCAGAGTATCAATCCAAACTTTTTAGGGGTACAGTCCTCTTCTCTCTGAAAACTTTTCTTAAATCTTTAATAGAAGGAAGTTGCATGCAGCTCAGGGGCAAAGGATTGCCTCCTCCTTGCTGTCGATCCAGATTTGAAAAAAAAAAAATCACTCTCTTCTTAGAATACACTTTACTATACAAAATCGTTCCACTAAAGACAACCAGTTAATACAAATCCTTCTTCTAACTGCACGAGTTGGCATGTACCTGTTTTCTGAGTGTGTTGGTTTTGATTTCTTCCACCGGTTCTCCAAAATAAAGCCATTCGAGAGATAAGAGGACTTTTTTTTTTTTTTTTTTTTTTTTTTTGCTTTAATTGAATGATGCCTTCGTGCCATAGTCTGGATTAGTGCTTCGCTCCAGCCACTGTGAAATACACCAAGAATACCCTGCAAAAAATCCCCCCGCCCCGGACATTACCAAAACCTCTGTATGGTTTGGCTTCCGAAAAGGCCATTTGACTGGGCAATGACTTTGATTTAGTGGGATTTTCGAGAGTCTTGCAGCGGATCCAGGATTTTACGTGGCACAGATCAGACAGAACAGTCTTCAGAAATGTAGGACTCTCTGTTCAGAAGTGACACCTTCACTCTTTTAACAGATGTGAAAAAAAAGGCTGTTTCATTGACTGTGACCCTGACCAATCCTACCCTGGAATAATTTCCATGAACCCGTTGAAAATGTTACATGCTTGGCATCTTAGCGAGAGTAAATGAGGTACTTTGTCGCAATTCACTTCGCAGCCGGAAGAGAATCAGAAACTTGAAACTCCCTCCCCCCCCACCCTTAAGCAGACTAGTTTTAAGTTCCAAAATACAAAGGGATATTTTTAGAATTAGATCTGTAAGCGCATTGTACCCAGGCTGAGATTTGAGTGAACTCCAATGCAGAAAAGTCATTTTCCAATCTGGAGCCATATCCGCACGGGGAATGTGTTAAATAATACTTTTCTTTCCAAAATGATTGTATCTTTGTATAATGAGTTTCTTACTGAAACTTCATCAAAAAAAAAAAAACAAAAAAAAACCAACCTGTCTTCAGCTGCAACTAACAAGTTTTAACTACGGTGAGGCAAAGATCACATTGCCACAGTAGATTCCAATTTCCTATGACTTTCGGGCTAACGGGCTCCTCGGCGAGCACTGTATCCATCCTGCCCCACCGCCTGCCGCACCATGTTGTCTCTGGAGGTTGAGTTATGTGCGGGGCTCAGCATTGTGCAGATGGCCGGTGACAGTCTGGAACGAATTTTGGATTGCGCTGCCCTTGATCCTCACAAGGGCTTCTGCCACGACCCCACGAAGCTTGCTGGGATTGTGTGAATACTCGGTGAGACAACCCATGTGAAGCACAGAGCCTGGTGCCCAGTTAACACCTTACACAGGGTGGTAGTTCTGTCATCATCTCCGCCATATTCCTCAGAGTGCAAGGTGCATGAGGAGCTGAACGTTGGCAGAGCCAACGTTCCATTTGTCCCTCGTGGGCACGTATCCTAAGGGCATAGTTCCCTCGACTTCAAGTTTCATTCTTCTGTGGTCTCTTCAGAACAAATTCCAAACGACGGCTCAATGATAAACTATTTCACTTTGAATATTTTCTTCTTTCCCTTAATGCCTTATTGTTTTCACAGCCCAGGGCTCTGCCTTCAATAAACATTTGTCAGCTCGGGAGAGAAGAACACTTCAGGTAAAACGGAAAATCTAGGGAGAAGAGTTAGTGCCTCGGTTTTCGAAACTAATTTCACTCCAGTTCAAGTCAAAGTATCCGTGAACCAGATCCGCTGGTATCTTTGACGTCCGCGATCGAACACTCAGTGAGTCATAAATGCAGAAGCAGGATCCACATGGGAAGAAGAAGTCCTGTAGAAGGAAGCGACCCCCCCCCAAACCCTCCACCGGGTGCTGCTTTTGGAATGGGGCTTTTAAAAAATATTAATAGCTTAAGTAGAATGTATTTAATTACTCCTTTTCTTTTAATTCATAGAATTTGGAGGTAAAATTTTAAGTGTCTGGAAGGCAGCCTGTGGCTGTGTCCTAGTTCAGCGATGACTTTCCTATTTGGAGTGCGTCGCTCCTCACCTCTGTGAATCTCAACATCTGATTTTGAGAATCGGAGATGATGGGACGCGCCATCGTATTCTGGAACATTGATTAAACGCATCTTTGGCAAAAGTCATTTACAAGCACAATTCACAAGCATGCGGTCGCTCAGATTGGTTTCCTGCACCATAGCATAAAATAATTCACTACGGTGATTTAAAAGGTGACGTTTAAAAAGAAAGACATGTTCGTTTCTGTCTGTCACGTTTGCTGGTGCAAAGAAGATAGAGTCTGTGGAATGGCTGAGTTGGGTGACCCAAACCTCGGCTGTGAGTTATTCGGCGCTCTTGAACGAGTGCTCTGGAGGCTCAAATCCCCAGAACCGCCGAGCTGTAGAAATCAGGGGACCAGAGGACTTGGCTGGCTGCATCGTTGAAAGAAATGATGATGTAAAGTCTTTATCGCCCCCACGAGCTCGCTCCTTGCATTGGTTCCGTAGATAGTTTTGAGACCTCTGGGAATTGTGTACTCTTGAATTCTGGTGGAAATGATCAAATTTATATTCATTCAGATGCTTGTTTAAAAATTAGGACAAAGGAGGCACCTGGGGGGCTCAGTTGGTTGAGCACCCAACTCTTGAGTTTGGCTCAGGCCATGATCCCAGGGTTGTGGGATTGAACCCTGCATCATGCTTTGCACTGAGCATGGAGCTTGCTTGGGATTCTCTCTCTCTCTCTCTCTCTCTCTCTCTCCCCTCCCCCACCCCTCTACCCCTCTTCCCCACTTGCACTCTCTCTCTCTAAAAAAATTAGGAAATATAAGACCCCGCATTTATTATTATTATTATTTTTATTTTTAACATGTATTTATTTTTGAGAGACAGAGAGAGACAGAGTGTGAGTGGGGAAGGGGCAGACAGAGAGAGGGAGACACAGAAGCAGAAGCTGTCAGCGCAGAACCTGATGTGAGGCTCAAACCCATGAACCATGAGATCATGACCTGAGCCGAAATCAGATGCTTAACCGACTGAGCTGCCTAGTCGTCCCTGAAAAGACCCTGCATTTTAAAAAGGAAAAAAAAAACTTGAACAAATTTTATGACAAATTATTTAAAAAGTTGAAAGAGGACCAACACAGGTGATGGAAAAAAATGTTTTAGTATACACAGAGCTCCCAGAAGCTCAGGCAATCAACATACGAATAAAAAATCGGGCAAAAATACTTAAACACAAAAACCTCTAGAAAAGAAAAGAAAAAACAGCCAGTGAATATATAATGTGATCTTCTTTCTCCCTAGTGGTCAGATAAAGACAATGAAAGAAATAATATATTCTCCCACCTTCAGACTAACAAAACGATAAAAAGGATGCCCAGGGCTGGCCAGTCACGGACTGGTGAGAGGGGAAATGGCTAAATCTTTAAAAATTAATCTTGAACAAAGATACTTCTCTCCAGGAATCCCAGTTGGGGGAGTTAAACAGAGGAGGGAAATAAAAGTACATAGGGAGTCAATGACTAACTTTGTTTCTTTTTTCATTCTGTTGCTTGATGGAATAAGCCTTTGCTGCTCCTGTGACGTAAACAGATGTGCGTGCGTGTGTGTGCACGTGTGTGTGTTCTAATCACACACATAAGATCGGAGCGAGATGCTCTCAGAACTGTAGGACAGACGCAGGCTTCTTCAGCAGAAGTTCAGAATACGGTACGTTACGGGTTTTGCTCATTCTCTGGCGGACAGGCTACACACGGTGTCGTCTGGTCCGTTCTAAATGCTGGAGGGTAACGTGGATACTCACAACAGGAGGGAACTCCAGACGGGGGGAAACAAGATGGCCGAAGACAGGAAGTCGGATCTCAGGCACAGATGTAACGACCCGAGGGATCTAAATGACAGCTTCTGCCCTCCGCTTGCTGACCGTCTGCGGTCATCCGGCCTGGCTCATCCATGTCCCGTTCATCATATCCAATAGCTATCCTCTTTTTTGAGCTGTTTGCAGCATGTGATAATAGCGATGGGGATGTCCTTTTTTAAATTTATTTATAAAATTTTACTTTTAAAATATAGATGCCAAAATGCTTCCAATGAAAAGCACTCATTTGGTATTTCTTGACTCGCCTTTTCTTACCCTAGATTCCATGTCCTGGTAGCAATTTTTATTTATTTCTTTTTTTAAGTTTTTTAATGTTTATTTTTGAGAAAGAGAGACAGAGTATGAGCAGAGAAGGGTCAGAGAGAGAGAGAGACACAGAATCTGAAGCAGGTCCCAGGCTCTTAAGTGTCAGCACAGAGCCCGACGCGGGGCTCAAACTCAAGGATCATGAGATCATGACCTGAGCCGAAGTCGGACGCTTAACTGACTGAGCCACCCAAGCGTCCCTACTGGTGGCAATGTTTAAAAGAAATTTCTCTTTTTAGTTTTTCTAGGGGTCACCTCCATGCTTGATTTTCCTAAGCTGTCAGTTTTGTGAAGGCTTTGCTGAATTAGTTCTAGGAATGCTGAGAATGTCACTTACACTATGCTGTCAGTTCTCCAAATTTTATTTAGCTTTTTTAGTCTTTCTGTCAGTGAAATCGGTACTGCCCACTGTGCCCAAATATCATCACAGCATAATCTAGGCTTTCATTTTTTTAAGCGAGGCGAACAGAATGAGTACATTCCCAGTTTCCTTGCACTTTGGAATGGTCATGCGACTACGTTTGGGCCAACAACACTTAGGAATCAAAGTTGCGTGTCAGCTTCTAGGGCTTAAAATCATTTGATGTGTACCTTCAGTTTCTTCTTTATCACCCCCTCCTTTTTGCAGGCTGGAATGGGTCTCTCTGAGAGAGCAGATAGTTAGATTATTTTTGTAAAAATTCTGCCATTCTCTGCCTTCTCCCTCCCTCCCTTCCTTCGTTCCTGCCTTCCTCTTTAACACACATGGTGACAATCTTCGTTGCCCACTCTGAAAGCCACAAGAAAATGATTGGAGAATAAGTTGTTTATTTAAGAAGTGAACTTAAGGGGCGCCTGAATGGCTCAGTCGGCTAAGCGTCTGACTCTTGATTTCGTCTCAGGTCATGATCTCACGGTTTGGGAGATCGAGCTGGGCGCTGGGCTCCACGCTGATGTGCAGAGCCTGCCTGGGATTCTCTCTCTCTCTCCCTCTCTCTGTGCCTCTCCCCCACTCGTGTGTGCTCCCTCTCTCTCTTTCAAAATAAATAAATAAACATTTAAAAGAAAAAAGAAGTGAACTTGAAAAGTTATTAGAGAAGAAACCAGGAAGGGAAGGCAGTCAGCAATGGCCAATACGTAATCAAGTTGGTTGCCACTGTGAGGAATCAGGTTCGTCTCACTTGGGGGAACCGTAGGAGACAGCACGGAAACGGGATCTCCAGTTTATCTGCTTCTCCACTTGAGTGGTGAGGGAGCTGGGACATTTATAGACGGGTGGTACTAGCCATTGGGTGAGGGAGTATTGTTTCTACTCTTTTCTGGACCGCCACTGGGAAGAAAAAGTAAGCGACCACAGCCGGTGGAAGTCACTATGTAGCTGGTGGTCAGATAACAGTTATGCCCGAGGGGATGGGGTAATATGGGTAATACTGTCTATTCCACTGTCCCCATGTCATCGGGGACCAATTTCAACTGTTGCTCCCTGAGTTTCTACACGAATTCTGTCATATATCAATTATTCATTGTATCTGTGGATCTTGTTTCTGGGCTTTCTGACCTGGGCCATTGATCCATCCACTATCTCAGAACAAAGTCTATATTGTGTCCTCTGTCATTTTTGAGATTGGTAATGTGTGTCCTCTCTCTCATTTTGTCTTATCTTCCTGACAAGCATGGTATCAACGCGGCCAGTGTCTTCAGAGAATCAACTTTGTTATCTCGATTGTCTCCATTGATTTTTTTTTTTTTTTACCAATTTCATTTATTTTCTGCTCTTGAATTTATTATTTTCATCCTTCTGTTTTCTTTGGACTTAATTTATTCCCCTTTCCTCTTTAGTTTTAGGTGTAAACTTAATTTGCTTGTTACTTCTTTCCTAATACAAGCAGACTACACTGTACCTTTCCCTCTAGGTACCAGCTTGCATAATTTTTGGTACGTTGGGTTTTCTTCATTTGGCCTTAACTACTTTCTAATTTTACTTGTGATTTCTTTTCAAAACAGTTTTTTTTTAAACATTTATTCACTTTTGAGAGACAGAGACAGAGTGCAAGTGGGGGTAGGGCAGAGAGAGAGGGAGACACAGAATCTGAAGCAGGCGCCAGGCTCTGAGCTGTCAGTACAGAGCCCGACACAGGGCTCGAACCCACAAACCGTGAGATCATGACCTGAGCCGAAGTTGGATACTTAACCAACTGAGCCACCCAGGCGCCCCACTTGTGATTATTTTTTGACCTATAGATGATTTTGAAGTTGTCTAATTTCCAAATATTTGGGATCAGTATCTTTTCGTTAGTGATCAGTAGTTTAAGGACACGGTGATAATAGACTAGACTCTGCTCTTTACCTCTCCTCTGTTTTATTTTTTATTACATGGTATCAATTATTTCATACCATTTGATTTGATTTTTTTTCTAACAATCCAATTTCCCTGTCTTGCAAGTGAAAATGCAGTCCATTTCTATCTGGTAATTGTTTATATAATTGAATTTATATCTGCTATCCTCTATTGTGTTTTCTGCTCATTCTCTCTCCTTTCTGATTTTATTTTTCCTGAACAATTGAGACTTAGCATTCTATTTGTACTTTTCTACTTGTTTTGAAGTTACGACTGCTAGTTGCATTATTCTAGTGGTTACTGTTGAAATAGTAATGTATGTTCTGATCTTACAAAATATAAAGTTAATTACCGTCTCCACCGTTCTCCTGAGTACAGGCTTCGGGACTCTTCACCTCTGTCACTGTTCCTCTTCCACACGCCATAATATTTTCTTTTTGTAATGTTTATTTTTGAGAGAGAGAGAGCATGAGCAGGGTGCGGGGCAGAGAAAGAAGGGGACAGAGGATCTGAAGCAGGCTCTACACGGACAGCTCCAACTCAGTGACTGTGAGATCATGACCTGAGCTGAAGCTGGACACTCAATGGACTGAGTCACTGAGGCACCCCCGTAATATTCTCTACGGTTCTGAATTCTTAGAGGAGACTTTTTCTCTGTTTAAGGCAACAATGAAGATAGAGGAGTTTGCTGGTTGTCTGTCTGTACTGGTGAGTGGGTATTACCTAGAGCATCATTTACGTCGAGTTTCAGCTAGTGAAAGTGGGTCCCAGCTCCGGAGCTCCAACTTTAACTCCCTGTGAGTTCTTTCCTTTCCCCTGGAGTTGTTGCAGCTCCCCCCCCACCACCCCAGCTACCTTGATCGTGTCAGCAGTTGCTCCTTCCGAAGCTTGGATTCTGCAAAAAACAAAAACAAAAACAAAAACAAAAACCAAACATAGTGCTTTAACTCCCATCTCTCTTTTTATTTTTGTTCTTTTGGAGTTTTCCTTATTTTTTTTTCACAAATTCAGCTATGTACAGTGTTAAAAAGATGCTTCAAAACGTGTAAAGGATATAAGTTTGAATAAGAGGGAATTTTTTCAGAGAATTTTTTTTCATAGTGCCAGAAATACAAATCTTGTATTAACATTTCACTGTTTTGATTTCTTTTTTCTTTATTCATCTTCCATTCTAGCATCTTAACTGTAGATTAAAAAAATTTTAAGGTTTGTTTATTTTTGAGAGAGAGAAAGAGAGACAGAGACAGCGTGTGAGTGGGGGAGGGGCAGAGAGAGAGGGAGACACAGAATCTGAAGCAGGCTCCAGGCGCTGAGCTGTCAGCACAGAGTTCCACGTAGGTCTTGAACCCACAAACTGTGAGATCATGACCTGAGCCGAAGTCAGACACTTAACCATCTGAGCCACCCAGGCGCCCCTAAATTGTAGTTTTTTCACGCTGTCTGCCTTCACCATATGCCAATGGCTACACAAGCTAGTGGTGAGCAGAAGTAATGCATACAGTGCCAAGGAAACTCATAAGTTCTGTGTAACATTTTCCTCACTAATGTTTACTGAGAGTTTCCTACGAGTCAGACACTCAGCTGGGTTCTTTGGATATGTCACCTGACTCCTCACCACAGCATCCTCTCATCACCAAGTGTTGTGACAGAGGAGGAAAGAGGTCAATTTTCCCAACACGGCATGGCCACATGGGGGTCACGCTGGGGTTCAGACTCAAGTCCACCTGACTAAAATATGGTATTCTCCCACCGTGCTTCAGAGTCTCCATAAAGATCCATAGAGTGTCCTGAACCATTTGGAAAGGGTTACTCTGTTAATCCAAAACCAAGCTGCTGGCAACTGTAGCCACAAAAGAGCATTCCTGTCTGAGGACTTGGCAAAAGCCTCGGTCCAGGTGACCACAGTTTTCTAAATAGCTAGATAATCATTTCTGCCTTTTGCCCAGAATTCTTTCATTTAACAAATTTAGCCACCGGCTGATAATATGTGGGAGGCACTTTGGATAATGGAGGCACATTTTGGATAATTCAGGGTCATGGACTTTAATTTTTATGGTAGATTTCCAGCCCACACATGAGCAAATACTCAGACAAGGGAGACAAAATTTAAAATACAGATGCCAGGGGTTAACAGAGGTACCTGTTTTAAACAGCTTTCCCAGCAAGTGATGGGTTATCTGGTCAAGCATAAGGAAGTCTGAGGTGCTTCTTAAAATGTACCCAAATTAAACATTTTTTTTCCATTTTGTTAAAAATAATCTTCACTCTATAAAATCTACTTGCAAAGCCTCGTTTGATAAAGCAATGTGGACCCAGGTTGGTAAAAGAGGCAGAGCTGAGAACTGAAGCCTTTGTTAACAATTTTTTTTTTCTAAAAATGATTAGGGGACCGGGTTCAATAAGCTCTTGACTGAAATCGTTGATAAGCCAACTCCAATGTCATCGCGCCAGCTCTTCCGTGAATAGACTTGTTTTCAAACCAAAAGGGCAACTTCCTCTTTTCAAGATTAACGTTACAGTGACTGAAATACGTGTATCCTGACCAAAACTTCACTCCTCATCAATAAAAGATAATTCTGGCATCGTTCTGGTCCTCTCCACACTCCCACCTCTAACGGCCCCTTGACGTACACCTTCTCTCCGTTTGTTTCTGATCCGTCACTAAAAACAAAGGATGAGTCATCCTGGCCGTGCTCGGATGGAAAACTCATGTAGATTTTCCAAGTATTGAAAAACATACCCGGTAAATTATTAGAGAATTTTGGAGCTTAATGGAATACATTTTGGTGTCTGGGAATCATTGCTTAATCAAGTTGAATGGAAAGATGAAGGTCTGTTTTATTCCACTGCCGAAGGTTGCATCTGCTGGGGGTTTGACAGTATATTTCTGGCTGTTTAATTTACTTGAATTCAGAAACAAAACAAAACAGCAAAAACAAAGTCCGTACCAACCGTCTTTTATTTACAAATGTGTATCATATTCAAATGATTCTTATCTGGGGGATCTTTAGGAGGAAGAGTGAGGTTTTATCTTCTGGCAAAGTCTACTGCGTAGTCACTGACTATAACCCATTCTGCAGCCGGTGTTTAAGCCTGTCACTTTCCCCATCTAAAGACCTTATTCCCAAATCATGTAATATCCAGTTGCTACTTTTGCTGATGTGTGTCTGAGGTTAGCGGAATATGGAAACGGCAGACAGGAGGGCAGGGCAGTCCTTTAACTACATTGATGGAAAGGTGGGCAGATTTGGACTCCGGAAATCTCAATGAAAGACCTGACAAGATTCCCATCTGGTGAGAAATGTGTCCTTGGAACGTTTCTGAACCTCATTTTTCTAATCTATAACATGTGGCAAATAGTATTGCCAGATTGTTCTGAGTATTAAATAATAATATATGCGGGAGATGGAAAAGCTAATGACATCTGGACCAGAAATGTAATAGGTAATTTATGGAAAGACTATGAGCAAAAAGAGTCATCGAGTACACTCAGTCGTTTTATATTTTAAATAAAAGTAAACATTTCATTTGTGTTCTTGGTAGTACAGATGACTTATTTTTAATGGTAGCGTATCTTAGAATTGTTGTCTATTTGCACTTTGCCCACACCACACTCAGTATCCATAGTAAGGTCTCAGAACGTCTGACCTCACACTTGAGGTCTTTTCATCCAGACATCTCCCAGGAACAAAACATGAATCTGGGTGTCCCTGGAAAGTTCCCCCGAGACCACCCGTGCACATTTTTCAGCGACAAGGAGTTCATGGGAAGTGTGGTTCTAATTCACTGGCCATTCCTCCATGGACTGAGTCAAAGACATGTTCTCATAATTTTCAAGCATTAGATTTTCTTGAGTGTTACCCATAATATTTAATTTTTTAATGTCTATTTGAGAGAGAGAGAGACAGAGAGACAGAGTGTGAGTGGGGGAGGGGCAGAGAGAGAGGGAGACAGAATCTGAAGTGGTCTCCAGGCTCCAAACTGTCAGCACAGAGCTCGACGTGGAACTTGAACCCATGAGCTGTGAGATCATGACCTGGGCCGAAGTTGGATGCCTAACTGACTGAGCCACCCAGGCGCCCCATACATGGAATATTTTAAAACGTGTTTTGTAGCCCATCTTCTTTGTACTTGAAATTCTTTGCCTTTTGCCATTCTCATAACATTGCTTTTTATGAAGGATTTCCAGGTAAAATATTTCATGGGACATACTTATACTAAATGCGTGGGTTTTTTAAATTTTTTTTTGGTTTTGTTTTTCTGAAATTAAAATTGAATGGTTTTTCTTGTATTTTTATCTGCACAATCTGACAAATTTGGAATAGTAGAAAGGTAAAGTTTGGGAATGCTATCAAAGTTAAATTGTTATCAGTTTAAAAGAGGGTGTTATAATTTTTTTAATGTTTATTTATTTTTGAGACAGAGAGAGACAGAGCATGAGTGGGGGAGGGGCAGAGACAGAGGGAGACACAGAATCGGAAGCAAGCTCCAGGCTCTGAGCTGTCAGCACAGAACCCGATGCGGGGCTTGAGCCCACAGACCGCGAGATCATGACCTGAGCTGAAGTCGGACGCTCAACCAACTGAGCCACCCAGGTGCCCCTAATTTTAAGATATTTTATGTAAAGCTTCATGGGATATTTTCCAAAATATTAAACACCCTGCTAGCTGCCTCTTGTTTGTTTTAGGAATCAGAGATACACGGATTCAAGTGTCAGTTCTGTCATGGATAAGCTGTGTGATCTTAGGCAAGGTAAATATCTCTGAGCCCTCCATTTTTTTAAGTTTATTTATTTTGAGGAGGGGGGCATGAGTGGGGAGGGGACAGAGAGAGGAGGGAGAGAATTCCAAGCAAGCCCCGTGCTGTCAGCGCAGCCCTACCCAGGGCTCAATCCCACGAACCATGAGATCATGACCTGAGCTGAAATCCAGAGTTGGATGCTTAACCCAATTGAGCCACTCAAGTGCCCCTGAGGTCTCTACTTTATCACCTCTAAAATAGGCATAACGTTTCTAATAGGATAGAGTACACCTGCTGACCAAAACCAATGCCATCTCTTCTTCCTGGGCATACAGCTCGACTACATTTCTTGGCCTCTCTTAGAATTAAGAATGGCCATTAGGTTGACTTTGAGACAGTGGAATGGGAGCAGAAGTGATATGTGCCATTAACGTCAAGGCTTTAGAGAAGTAGCTATACCTTCTTCCTGCTCCGTGTTCTCCCTCCTGCCTGCGAGTTGCAGAGGCAGCGAGGCCTCAGGGATTCCTGGAGCCTGAGTATGAGAGGAGCCTGGGTCTCTGAGTTGCACGATGACAAAAATAATAACCGTACACATTAGAAACACACGTACGCATCCTTTACGTGAGACAAAAATTAACTCTTATTGTGTTATGTCCCTGAGATTTGGGGGTTAATTTGTCATCGCTGCTACTATGACCGTAGCTAACACAAAAGTTGCTACTGGAAATAAAATGCTGCCCTAGTAAGTACCTAAAATAGGTGCTGTTACCTTAGCTGTGAGGCAGGAGCGGTGACCAGGCAAGCTCTTTCTGCCTAGAAAACTCTTCCACGAACGTGATTAAACTATTGCCCAGAATCACACCACATTTCTGCTGACTCATCTCTGAGGAAAGCACTTGAAAAGAATCGTGGCATTAGTACGTTTTAACCTTCACTTCATAGTCAGGTATTAGAAGAGAGAGATGAGCTCAGAAGAGGACTGACTGGTGTGAGAGCAGAAGCTTAAGGAGCTAGATTTCAGAATGTGCGCTCTTTTGGGTTGACAGAAGAATGGCATCTGGACCCAAATGGTCAGAGATAATTCTAGGAAAAGCTGTCGGCATAAAAGGATCCATTAAATCTCTCCAGCTAAACACAGGGAATCAGCCATATGACAAAGATCGGATTAGGAGGAAGTAAAATGTTTCTACTTAAGGCCATTCTTTCGGGGAGTGTGTCCAGGGTCTAATGCCAAAGAACTCCCTTCTTGGCTGGAACGAGGACACGTCACCTGTCCAGCAGGATTTGATCTTCACTGTGGACCAGCAAGTGCCCACATTTCCTGCTGTCTAAGTGGGAGTTTTGAGGGTTGTACTGGACCTGCCGCCTTTGGGTATATTGGATGCGTGTTTGGAGGCCAGAGGCCTCTTCTTCTCAGTTCGCAGGTCACCAGGTCATGAAGGAGCCGCCTCTGGACTTGATGGAGAGGTCACTGGATCTGGAGATCATGGACTTTGAGCTGCAGAAAGGGGGTGAGTCTCTGGGTAGGAAGAAATGTGCATCGCAGGTGTTGTTGGTCTAGAGTGGATGGAAACGGATTGCGTACCGTTCACGAATATTGCTGTTTTCCTTTATATTTTCCAATCTCTTTGTCAGTTATACAGCTGCGTGAGAGTTTTAGCCAATGAAATGTAAGTGGGGGCCGTGGGCACTGTTTCTGGTCCACGGCTTTGAGGAACAGGGAGTATCTCTTATGCTCCTTTTCTCCTTCCACAAGGAATATGCTGACAATGAATTGGCCCCCAGGTAATTTGAAAACAGAAGGCACTTGGATTCTTAGAGCAGCACCTGGGGGGAAAGTTGTCCTCAAACCAAGATCATAGTATTGGACTGTAATTTGAAAGAGAAATAAAGTTCTATTTTAAGTTGCTGAAATTGGAGATTTATTTATTATAGTAAACAGTGTTTCTTGGACCAATATTTCTGCCTCACTTTAAGTCCCCTCCAGACATAACACTGTATGACTCTGCAGTAAAGTTCAAGACTTCTGCCACATCTGAAAGAATAAAAAACAAAACAAAACAAAACAAACAAGCCTGCCCTTTGCCAGAGCAGAAATTCTCTACCTGTTCCATATGTTATTTACTCTTAAAAACGAAAGATAACTGTGAAATCTGACTATCTGAAAGCTGGTTGCTGCTGCTATTGATTTTTCTGGGTATTAAAAATTCAACACAGCCCAAGGAAACACAAAATTACAGAGTTTTCAGACAAGAAAGGAAGGACACGCTATCAGATAGTGTCTTTGTTTTATAGATGAGGAAAGTAGGCTCAGAGGTTAAATAAATTTGCCCAAGTTCAAACTATCAGTTAATGATAAAGATTGAATTTTGACCCAACTTTTACTTCAAAGGGTCTGTCTTTAAACTATACAACTCATATATATGTATGCAATTTTTCGAATATTGTTACGTGCATTATATATTATTGTCTGCATTGCTCATCTTTCTCCATTGGGCTGGTCTCGCAGTCAGGCAAAATCATCTGTGATGTGGGTATAACAATAAATAGCTAATATGTAAAGTTGTTTTGGGCACAAATAAACGGTAATGTTCATAAAACACAAGAATGCACTATTTTCTAGGCAGTAAGTATCCAATGATGATTCTAGTGACTGTAAAGAAAATGGTTTTAACTAGAAATGTTTTTGTTCTATGTTGTCTGATCTAGGAGAGATAGAGAAGAGACTCAGAAGATTATCACACATCTTTACAATTTGTAGTAGAAACCTCATACTATTAGCGTAAAGGGGCAGTCTCTTGTCTATTTCGCTTTAAAATTTTTTAATGTTTATTTATTTTTGAGAGAGAGAGAGAGAGAGAGAGAGTGAGAAACAGAGCATGAGTGGGAGAGGGGCACAGAGAGAGGGCGACACAGAATCTGAAGCAGGCTCCAGGCTCCGAGCCGTCAGGAGAGTCTGACACGGAGTTTGAATTCACGCACCGTGAGATCATGATCTGAGCCGAGGTTAGATGCTTAACTGACTGAGCCACCCAGACACCCATATTTCACTTTAATTATAATTGGATTAACTACAAAAACTTTCCTTAAATAAGAGCCCTACCCTAAAATAGAAGTAGTAGAGTTCATCTCTGGTAGCTTTGAAAACAGGAAGATTAGGGTAGCATGAGCTGCCATATTAGAGACTAGGATGTCTCCTAACTTAAGAAAAATTATAAATAAGGAAGCTCAAAAGAATTAATGTAACAAATACCCTGATGCAAATAGAATGTAAATTCTCTTTTCAAGCTGTGAGAGACGAGGTTACAAAATGAAAGGACCTACATGTGACATTTCACAGTTCACAGAGCATTGTCCCCATTCACTGTCTTGTTTAGACCACCTGCAAATCTCTAAGATTGGGATTGATTCTTCCCTCTATTTTGCACATGGAGACTTTGAGATGCACGGGTTTCAAAGCGCTGGCTCAAAGTTACCTGCCCACGAAGTCCTGCAGCTGGGATATAGCTCAGAATTGATTTCAAGAATCCTGTGTATTTTCCATTAGTGGATCATTATCTCTCTAGATGGAAGGCCTATTTCGATAGATGAGAAAGCTTTGATGAAATACAGGTTTGAACAGCAGTTGAAGCGCCTGATGAAAGATGAACGTTTATTTAAGAACTTGATCTGTGAATAAAAATGAAGCAAACCCTCCTGAAGACATTAGGAGATTTCTTTGTTAAGAAGAAAATTCGAATGAAAAGTGCGTGGTTGCTTAAGAGACAGGAGCAAACAGCATCGTAAAGAACTATAATCAAGACAACACGCAGTGTTCTTTAGCATAAGTAGGTTCTAGAACACCACCTATCTTCTGCATTCCTCTTTATTAATACTGCGAACGATCATGAGAACTAGCCATTTTGAAGATATTTCCACTACCTACTTCTCTACCCACCCCTCCTGCCTACCCCCCCATCGACATGCTGGACCTCCTGGATAGTGTTCTCACTTGCCTCAGCACCCTATGCCCACACGCATCCACACACACGCTGCTGTGCTCATGTTTCTCTGCCTCCAGGATCCTTCCTCATCTGTTTTACATGCTTAATCAAGCCTCGATTTAGATATGATCTAACTATTTTCCCAGCTCCTGCTAAGTTAGATGTTCTTCTTCTCAGCTCGGCTTCTGTGACACTCTGTTTTCTCACCTATAATAGATCTACCAAATTGTCTGTTCCCTGGTCTGTCTCTTTTATTGTCTTCAAGAACAGATAAGTTGCGCTTTTTTTTTTAAAGACAAAGGCAAATGTATATTTGGAGTGAAAAACAAATCACAAATTAAGCAGCTAAAAAGCCGCAATGTACGACAAAGAATACACTATCCAGAAAATTAATTACACGTTTTTATTTATGTTTATTTTTCTTTGGGGGTTCACTGAAATATCATCTCCTCCTCAGACTCCCCTCTACTGAAGAGCCAACAACCTTTTCCTCAGTTCCCATCGCCTCGCTCTTGTTGATCTTATTCCATGGCACTTACTCGTCCTTCTGACTGTCACATCTGTCCTCATATATCTCCTCTTTGTCTTTCTTCCCCACTGGAAGGGAGACCCAATGAGGGCATAGACATTTTCTGACCGGTTCATCATTCTGCCCAACACTCACAATACAGTAAGTACTCGATGAACGTTTGTTGAGTAAATGTTGAAAACTCTCACACAGAATTCCATATTTCACAAAATGCATGTAGAATGTGATTCAGTTTTTGTTTGAAAGCTGTTGTGATATGTATCTTATATACGCAGAAAAAAATCAGAAATAGATCAAAATACTAAGAGGGATCATCTCTGGCTGATGAAACCATTGGTGGGTTTCATTTTCTTTGTCTTGCTTTGCTACGCAAAAGCCTGTTCTTCAAGGCTGTGTTGTTAGACATCATCTCTTATTCTCTGAATTCTTTTCCCATGAGATCTTATCCATATCTTCAAACATCTCCAACATGCCATTGATTCCAAACTCTTTATGTCTAATCCCTAACTTTTGGGGAGTGACAGACTTCTCTTCTACATGGGTAACACCATCAGGGCATTGGAAGTGCATTTCAAATACAATTTGGTTAAGCTCTTACTCATTTTCACAAATAGTTGAGAGATGGGCACCGTAATCGATGCTTTGTGTAACCTTTTCAAAACCACGCTATAAAACACATGAGAACATCAGGGCTAAATAAAGTTAAGGGACTCGCAGCAGTAGTAAAGAATATAACTGGGGGCAGCCTAGAGCCTCAGTGAGGCCAGAATCCTTTGGGGCTCAAGGCAGCAGAGTCCAAGGAGCCAGGTCAGAGATATGGCTGGCCCAGCCCTGGGCAAACAGCATCCTATGAAATGGTCACTCTGGCACAAAGAACTTTGCTAGCAATATGAGCAAAGGGATAGATGTGTTTTTTTTTTTAATTTTAGAGAGAAAGAGAGAGAGAGAGAGAGAGAGAGAGAACAGAAGAGGGAGAGGGGCAGAGGAAGAGAGAGAGAGAAAGCAGAGAGAAAATCTCAAGCAGGCTCTATGCTCAGCGCAGTGCCCAATGCAGGGGCTGAATCTCACAACCATGAGATCATGACCTGAGCTGAAATCAAGAGTCTGATACTTAACTGACTGAGCCACCCAGGTCCCCCAAGGGACAGATATTTTAATTGGTCTATATCACTTTCCATACTGTCCGTGCTTAGTAGGCTCACAGGTCATGCTATGGCTCAGGTGCTGGCTCTATTTGGAATGTTCCTTCAATTACAACCCTCCTTATCTTTCAAGTCCAAATGAAAGGACATTACCTAATCCTGCTCCAGTTCTTACAGTAAGAATAAATTCCCCCTCTGTTTTTTCACACATTACTCTTCTTCCACTTCCCTTAAAGCTCTGCCACCTTGCTTACCACTGAAGCTAGCTGCCAATGGAATTGGCCTTGTAAGCTTTCTGCATGAGGCATTTCCCATTCATTTCAGGATATTTCATATGCCCAGCACAGACAGTTGCCCAGGTAAATCCTCTGAAGCTTGTATAATTAAGTAGTGGTCCAAAAAATTCTGCAATAATTTTTCTTTGGAGTTATTATGATAGTTCTTTAACTATTAAGTACACATAACTTAAATATCAAAATAAATGAAGTAATTCAACAAGACTTTCAACAATAAACATAAAATTTATTGAGTCCCTAAGCCATACTAGGCTAATTGACATTAATTTTTACCCTCAAAACAATTCTGAGAACAGTGGGAAGGATGGGGACGCTATAACAAAGGGAATGACAGAGATAGTAGAATCCCTTTAACTAGGGAACTTTGACTATAAAAAACTTGAGAATTATGATTACAGAACACAAAGAATTATCCCATAAATAGTGTAGGGACAACTGGGTATCCATCTGGAAAAAGTAATGCTGATAGCTCTTTCACAACTTACAATAAAATAAATTTTGGGTGGATCCAAGGTTTGGACATAAAAAAGACATAAAAAGTGAAACTCTACACTAGAGAAAACAAGAGAATTCAAAATAAATCTTGGAGTGGGAAGACCTTTACACATAAAAAAATAACCCATGAGACATACATTTTACTATATGAACAAACAAAAAACACAAGAAAAACATCTGCATGGACATCCTAGACAAAATGTCCTGAATATATAAAGAGTTTCTATAAATCGATAAGAAAAGAGCAGCAATGCAGTAGCCCAGTGGGAAAATGAAAAGATGGGATAATTCATAGAAAAAATAGGTATGAAAGGCTGTTAAATACAGAGGAACATACTCAACTTTGCTCATGAGAAGAGACATGTGAGTAGAAATCATGACGTCGTATTTTCTGCCTGCCGGAATGGTGAAGACCGAACACAATATTGGAGATCATATTACATTGATGAGTGTCTGTGGCAACCTACACTCTTAATTGTTGGCGGAGGTTTAAGTAATGCAGCTGTATGAGGAGTAATTTGGCAACATATATCAAAATGAAAAATGCATACACATTTCAATTCAGTAATTCTACTTCTAGAATTTTATCTTCCCAATAGATTTGCTATAAGCCTTGATAGATGAGCTATAATCCGTATGTATCCATAATATCAAAGAACATGCAACCATCGAAAAGAAGGGGGTAACTTTACAACACGGATATGGAAAGATCTTTAAATTAAGTTACAACAAATTGTTCAGTGAAAGAAGCAGCGAGCAAGCTAATATGCATAGTCTGTCTCTATTTGTGCAAAAATGAAAGAATATATACATACATACTTATAAAATCAAAAGCAATTCCAGGGGCGCCTGGGTGGCTCAGTTGGTTAAGCATCTGACTCTTGATTTTGGCTCAGGTCATGGTCTCGGGGTCATGAGATCAAGCCTTGAATCGGGCTCTGTGCTGACAGCTCGGAGCCTACTTGGGATTCTCTCTTTCCCACTCTCTTTGGCCCTCCCCCACCGCTCTCTCCCTCTCTCTTCATCTCTCTCTCTTTCTTTCTCTCTCTCTCAAAATAAATAAAACAACATTGAAAGCAAAACAAACAAAAAACCACCAAAAAAAAAAAAAAAGCGACTTCAAAAGAAAATTATACCGCGAAGCTTCTATCAAACCTTCCATCTTAGGTAAGGAAATAAAGAATCGGAAATGTGACCAATCATCTTCAAATCTCCCAGTTAGCTAAATGAGAAATTCAAACACCCAGCAGTGATCATTTTGGTTTTCTCCCTAGTTAGGGGGCCGGTGATCCTGATGAGTAACGGGAATCCAGAAATACGGGGACTCAGCGTTCCTACCCCGGAAGAATTCAGAGTGGGGAAGAAACAAGACAGCACAGTTCCCTAGAAGCAGCACGATAAATGCTAAACTCTGGATTCTGTGGGATCACAGATGAGACCGAGCGCTGGGAAGCAATATAGAGACTAATGCTCGAGTTGTGTTTGGAGAAGACTGATGCATTTGCGACTTAGGAGTCACATCACAAAGAGAAGACAGGAAGGACGAGCCCTGAGGGCATGACCGAATGCCTGGATTTCATTCATTTAGTTCTTCATCTATCCTGGAGGTATTTATTGAACATCTATTAAGTGCTGGCATGAGGTGCTGAGCAGGTCAAGCAAGGTCTGCAGCCTATGGTTGTATCCTACAGAGGGAAGGCAGGTGATCAGATAAGGTAACCTCGGAATGGCAGATACCACGGCATTTAATGAAGAAAATTCAAGAGGGAGATACGACAGTAAACGAATAGAGGGGGTCAAAGCTCTCTCCCAGAAGGTAATGTTGAGGTGGACATTTGATCCCCTTCTCCTCCTCTCCTTCCTTCCTCCCTGCTTCCTCTTCCTTCATCATCAGCTACTGTCTGTGGGTCTTTCTATCATCTCTCGATCCATCTGTCTGTAGTATAAACCACATATGTAATTAAGCACTTTTTCGTTATCACATTAAGAAAGTAAAACGAAGCAGTGTGTTGGTAAATTTTCTGTGCCAGCTTGACGGCCCATGGAGTGCCCAGATTAAGTGTTATTCCTGGGTGTGTTCATCGGGGTGTTTCTCGAAGAGATTTGCACTCGAATCTGTGCATTTAGTGAAGCAGATTGCCCTCCCTGGAGCGTGTATGTGGGGGGCGCCGTTCAATCCACCGAGGTCCCCAATAGAACAAGAGGCAGAGGAAGGAGGAATTTTCTCCTTTGTTTTTTCCCTCCTCCGCCTAGAGCTGGGACATCTCATCTCATCTCCTGCTGTCTTCAGACTTAGATTTACACCTTCGCTCCCTGGCTCTCAGGCCTTTGGACTGCGACGGAAATATCTCTCTGGTTCTCCTGGATTTCCAGGGGGAAGATGGCAGGTTGTGGGACTTCTCAGCTTCCATAATTACATGAGCCAATTCCTGTAATATCTCTCTTTCTATCTCATATATGTGTGTATATATATGTATATGTGTGTGTGTATACACATATATACATTCTATTTGTTCTGTTTATGTGGAGAACTCTGATAACTATAAGCAGCAACCCCATTAAAAAGATAAAAAGAAGTAGGTAAAATTAATTTAAATAACATATTTTATTTAGACGATTATGTCCAAAATATTTTTATTTCAACATATAATCAATATAAAAAAAATCATGACTGCAATGTGGTAGACCATTTTTCATCTGCGATCTTCCAGTGCTGGCGTGTATTATATACCTAATGGCATGTCTTTTACAGCAGCCATATGGCAAGAGGTCAGTAGCCACGAGCACCTCACGGCTGCCATACTGGACGCCTTAGGTCAACAGCCCATGTTTTTTGGCCAACACAGTATTCACCAGAACTTTCCCACAGAGTATGCCAGGATCGTTGTTTGAAGAAACGAACGAACGAACGAACAAGAAACCCAGTAGAGCTGACACTAGAACTCTGATGGAGAGAGCAAACATAACAAAATTAAGAATTGGGGCGAGATGAAGAGAGAGAAAGGATTTTTGGATTTCTTGATTTCCGGAGAAGTAAAAATCCCTTCCTGAGGCGTAGCCCTTTCTTGCTCCAAATATCCCCCCCGCCACCCCCTTGTCCGCTCTCCGTTTCCTTGCTTGCTTGTGAATGGATAGAGGTGGCAGAAGGTGGATGAATATGAATGAACGAGGCTAACAGTGTTCACTTTCCACCACAAAGCTTATGAACCCCCGGCTTCTTCAGATGCAGCCCGGATCCGTCACATGGAACCAGATGGCGATAAGGAACGTTTATTGTCATCTTGCACAAGGACGATATTAGAAATGGCACCAGCTCTCATCTTCGCAATCTCGGAACCTTTTCAAACTTTCTAAAATCTGCATGGAGCAAATCCACAGCGAGCGTTTCTGAAATATCTCCCTGAATAAAATAGAAGGTTGCTTCCTTTCCAACGCGAATAATATTTATGCTTACATGTAGGTCAGAGTCAGCCAAACAGCTCTCGTGTCTGAAAGTCTATTTTAGACTTGGCTGTCATGACAACCATGGGATGGGGCCCAGGTGCCTTCTATCTCCTGACACAGAGAGCGAGTCTGAGCGCCTGGCTGTGATTTCCAGGGCGCGGCACTCAGGAGGTGCCGGCGGATGGGTCGACTCACTCGGTCTTGGCAGGGGTGCTGGCCTGCCAGGCCGAAAAAAGAGTCTGTTTCTCATGATCCCTAAGGTACCAATTCAGGATACGAGAAGGCACTGTGGGAAGGACTGGACTTCTAATGGATAACATTTCCACAGTGCAACAGGAATAAGGAAGGCTGAGCAAGTGTCCGGGCAGAGTTCAAGGGAGGGTTTGCTCCTAAAATCCAGATTTGAGGTTTTGGACAGATGGGCTCACCTCCCGGTCCAAAGGCATAGATTCTGAAGGAATTCCCTCGGAGGGCAGCCTAGGACGGCTCACATTCCCCAATCTACACAGCCTGGTTTCACTTGAGTTCAGCCCCAAGCCCCCAAGGAGGTAGAGGAAGGTCTCTTCCCTTTCTTGCCTGTCAGAGAGTTTGTTCATCCATCCAACAACACGGTTCTCCAACTTTGCTGGGGAGTCACCTGTAGAGTCACTCATAGAACTCCTGATCCCCTGGCAAAGTCCCATATCCATTAGATCCGAATGTCTGTTGGACGGGGCTGTAGAATTCAGGGCATCGGTAGTTTTTAAGGCTCCCCAGTTGATTACAATGTACAATCATGGCCAAGACACACAGACCTCGATTGATCTGGGGGATGCGTGCGGTAACAGATGGAAGCTTGGCTTATAGAATTTTTTTATTCTCTTAATGTGTATACTAACACGGGCTTTCCTGGATGATCGAGAACAGGGCTTATCAAATCTTTTGCTTTGAGAACACTTTCCACACCTAAAAGTTACTAGGGATTCCAAAGTGCCTTGTTTATATGAGCTACGTCTATTGATATTTACAGTGCCGGAAATAAAAGCCGAGAAGGTTTTTAAAACATAAGAATACCCAAGCACGTGTTCCGTAGGCTGTCAGAGCAAGGCGGGCATCGCGATCCGGGAGCCTTTGGAAAAGCCCTCGGTGACCCCTCAAGAGAACAAGAGTGAAAGAAACATCTGGGGTGGTGTCCTCGTGTTGTCATGGCAACAGTTTTGACCGGGGGGACCCCCTGCAAAGGACCTAGGGATCCCAAGATATTTCCAGAATAGCTTTGAGAACTGTTGGGCTGAATTTTCGCACGATTTTGAGAAAACTCAAGACTTGTTTCTGTGAATAGTTTCTCTTCTTACTCACATTTTGTGTTGCGGGAGTGGCAAATACACTGAGTAAACATATAGACTAATTAATTCTTGGAGTCTTTGGCAAAACGCAGAATAAGAGAAGATGCTCCAGCATGCCGTTCCCTGCCTGGGCCACATGGTCACCTCTCAGCTCTGAATCCTCAGGACTGGTTCCGGGGTGTCGGGCAAACTAACTCCGCAAGCTCACATCATAATAGCTCAGAGTTATTGACTGCATTCTACGCATTAGGCACTCCCCTAAACAATTTCTGTTTAACTTGGTGGATTCTTGCACTAGTCTCAATTAGGAGTTGTTGTTATTTGTCACTTTATAGGTGAGGAGTCAGAATCTAGTAGAGGTTAAAACCCGGAACGGTTGTGGTGGTGGTATATGTTATAGCAGAGGCGCACACTGCCTGTACAGCCCAGAGCCCTTGTCTCTATATGACACGTATGTCGTCTCCATGCACTCGGAGCTCACACGGAACATACCAGAGCTGAAAGCCTCTTGGAACCTTTTCCTCTTCCTGTGTGAAATGTGGACAAAACCAAAGAAAACACACACATACACACACACACACACACACACACACACAGTAGTATCCAAATATATTTTCAGCAAGGCATATTTTATGAAACATTTCCCATTGATTTCATTACCTGCTGTGTGTCTATATCATATCTATAGGAGTTAAATATTTTTTTTAAGATATGGAGTTATCGAGAATTCAGATCTGGGAAAGACCTTAGGGATGATGAAAGTCAGGCTTCTAATTTTATAGAGTAGGGAATTCGAGCTGATGAGGCAGTTTTGTCCCAGAATCATGCGAGTTATTATAACAGGTCTTGGTCAGGAAAAGAAGCCAGATCGCCTAATGAACCGGTGTTATTTATTTTCTTTTTAAGCAATATGTTAGGCTGTTTTATAAGTGTGGCTTGGGCTAGAAACTGGAGAGTTGAGGAAAGAACTGTGAGGTGATCCAGGTTCTAGTAAAACACCGGTGTGCACGCATGAGTGTGCCCTACTCAAAGAGAACCTCGAAGAGGGGCGAGTGACAAAGCATGCTGAAAAGTGCCGATTGCGTCACCTGCGTCCCTCACATACCCCTGGGACTGGCTCCACTGTGAACTTGTGAAGTTGGCCCCTTCTCACGGTCACAAGGTGTGAAGCGAACATTTTTTTAAAAAATTTTTAATGTTTATTTATTCTTGAGAGAGAGAAAGATAGAGCGTGAGGGGCAGAGAGAGACAGACACAGAATCCGAAGTAGGCTCCAGGCTCCGAGCTGCCAGCGTAGAGCCCGAAGCGGGGCTCAAACTCCCAAACTGTGAGATCGTGACCCGAGCCGAAGTCAGACACTTAACTGACTGAGCCACCCAGGTGCCCCGAACATTTTTTTTAAGTTTATTCATTTATTGTGAGAGAAAGAGAGGGAAGGACAGAGAGAGGGGGACCTAAGCAGGCTCTGCACTGTTAGCGCAGAGCCCAACTTGGGCCTTGAACCCACAAACCGTGAGATCATGACCTGAACCGAAACCAAGAGTTGGAAGCGTAACTGACTGAGCCACCCAGGCACTCCCAAGCTAACAATCGCAACCTCAGCTTCACATTAGAACCATCTGGAGAGTTTTAAAAAGTCAAAACCAAACCCAAAGCAAACCCCAAACTCCATTCTTTACTCCCGGGCTCTCAGAGATTCTAACCGGTCCAGAGGGAGGACTTCTTCAAAGTTGCCCATGGTTGAGAATCGGGAGGGGGATTCCCGGCCGAGGGAGAAAGCACAGGTCCTGCCGTCCCCGAATCTGGAGCTGGTTCTGATCTCCTCGCCTCCGTGCTGGGGGACTGTGGACGAGCCATGCGTCCAAGTTCCCTCCGCCGAAAATGGAGATCACAGGGCATCCTTGGCTGTCTGGAGGACGTGCGCTGGCCCAGGCATGGGCAGCCACCGGTTCCAGTTCCCACAGCGGATCCTCGGGAAGGGGTCATCGGCTCTCTGTCCCTGTGACCCAGAAGTCTGCGAGATCAGAGGGTCCGGTTTTCATCTGCTGCTCCTTTTCTTAACATACAGCTCCCCTTGCACAAAGGACCCTCCGGGTAATGAAGCTTTATTACACAGCCACCAGCACCAAGCACACGGACCTCTGCCCTTGAGGTTGGTCTCCTGTCTTTCTCACGAACCTTGCACCTCACCTCTGTCGACTTGACTTTTTACGGTCCTATGATACCAGTACTTCCTTTAGGGCTCTTCCAAGCACATCTTTTTTGGGTGGGAAGAATGGCACCCACTCGGGTGCTCCCAGCTACCACCTTCAGTCCATTCCGAGGGAAGAAGGACTCCAAGAAGAACTTTCCAATATCACACGGAGTGCCAATTAGATGCTGCCTTTCATCAATATAATCTTCCTACTTGGGATGCGTATTTAATTTCGATTAAGTTTATTTCTTTTTTTATTTTCTTTTTGAGAGAGAGAGAGAGTAAGCAGGGAGGAGGGGGTAGAAGGAGAGAGAGAGAGAGAGAGAGAGAGAGAGAGAGAGAGAGAGAGAGAATCTTAAGCAGGCTCCATGCTCAGTGCAGAGCCTGACATGGGGCTCGATCCCCCAACCCCAGGATGGTGACCTGAGCCAAAATTAAGAGTTGGTTGCCTAACCCACTGAACCACCACGCGCCCCTCAATTAAGTTTATTTTAGATGTAATTTATAATCATTTATAACAGAGACTGGGGTGGAAGGCTGCACTCAGCTTTGTGAAGATCCTGCTTGCCCTGGGCATTATCCTGAAGCCCATGAAAGCCCACCTAACGTATAAGAAGAGGAGGAAGAGGTTTGTGTATTAGAAAGTCTATCTGGTAAGCGTGGGAATGTCGGATTGAAGCGGGTGAGGACGGAGGAAAGAGAGTGAGCTGGCACACCAGATAAAGGACAGTCACAGTGGGTGCTCAGAGGCCAGGCGCTGGGTCTCCCTTCCGCTCCGTCCCCACCATTGGGCTCCTCTGGATGAGTTTTGGCTGTTTTCCTTCCACGTGAATAATAACACTTTCTCATATCAGAGACCTTGGTTTCTCTTCCTCCTCAGGTGACTTCTCTCCTATGGCTAATTCTTCACAGAACATGAAATTACAAGAAGATCTCTGAGAATTAAACTTACCACGGTCCTTAGAGGACTGTAGAGAAAGTCCCTGGGTCCCAGTTGCTTCAATGCTTTAAGCCATCTGCACAGTATTAAATAAGGAGCTTGCGCGTGAGTCTTCGGATAAAGAACAAATTGCGCACAAGTGCGCATCTCCTCCCGAAGACACGATTATGTTGCCGATCGGCAGGTTTTGGGGGGGCCTCCTAGCCAGCCCTGAGCTCATGAAAGACATCAAGATGAGCAGCATTACACTGGATTATACTGAATTTTAAGTTAAGGCCCTGCTCTCAGAATCTGGTCTCAAAACAAATCTGTCCCATACAGTCCCAACTATCCAACATGACGAGGAAAAGAGAATGAGATTTGGGGTCGGCTTGTTCTGAGTGTCTCTTTACTCCTTTACTCTGTGTCTTTAAGCATGTATTTAATTTGTCGTGCCCGTGAAGAGCATGGCGGATGGCGGACACCGGAAGGTCCCTCCCAAACTTTACCTCACAGTCCTTTCTATAGGGACCCAGCCTACGGCCATCGGACAGTTCCCTTCTGGGTGTCACCCTTTGTCCCACATTCATTGCTAAAGGGCACCAGTGTCTTGAATGCTTTTCCAGCAGAGGCACAGATAGGAGCTGGCTGCTCTCGATAAACCAGTAGCGAATGCCAGAGAAACTTCCTTGCCTATGTAGAAAGAAAAAGCAAACCATGGGAAACAGGCTGGGAAGAAACTGGCTGACATTTCTTTGAAATTAACCCACTTGGGCACCCACAGCAATGAATTGCTTCCCCAACACCCACCAACTTTGGGTTTCACTGGATTGGCAGCTTTGATCCGGAAATCCCAGGTGCCTGAGTGAGGGGCAGAGTTATGAAAATTCAAACAGAGTGACATTTTCCAAGAGGAGTTGGATTAGTGGAGGGGAAACCACTGCCAAGCTGAAAACCTTTCCGGATGGAGGAAGGATAAACCACATAAGAAGCATCACACCTTATTCACACAGAAGTGATGGTAACCTTTGTGTTAAGCAAAACTTGGGCTCCGAAGTTAGACACTTCCTTGCGTCTAATGCTAATGATCCTCCACCCAGCTGCAAAACCCATCTGTACCTTTTAATGCTTTCTCTCTCTTCCCTGCTCTGGTTCGTTTTAAGGGCATGCTTCTTAAACTGTCAGAACGTAGTCTTATTTTATAGCCCTGAGCCAAACCGTGGTAGCTTGAAAAATAGCTGAGAGGCAGACATGAGGGTGAACTGACCCCTTTCAACACACACGTGCCCCCCCGCCAAAAACATGGACTCTGCTATTGCTATGGGAAATGGTTTACCCTTATCAGAACTCATTTTGTGTCCTTGGGGTATTCTTGAGAAGCTCTCTTCATTGGGTCAAGCTCTCAAGGACATCCTCAGGGTGATTAGCTCAGAGCACCTGAGACAGGAGACCACAGAAAGGAAAATTAAAAAAAAGAAAAGAAAAAAGACTCCCCGAAGCCCAGGAAGGCGGGGGGGCTTTCTCTATGTTCTCTTGGTTTTGTAACAATCCCAAAGGATTAGTACCATCAATTTCACTTTACAGATGAAAAAACCAGGACCCAGGAAAATTTCCATTACCAGTGTCACAGGGCTAGTAATTATGAAGTCAGAATTTATGTCTCGAGTTACTCACCTTCCACACCATAATGAGAGTAACTGCCTTTTATTGAGTATTGAACATGTCCCAAACACTTGCAGGAGCTAATATACTTGATCCTAGCTGTTCCTCATAGTTCTATCGTTAGACCTGTTTTCAGAACAAGTTGGGGCTCAGACAGATTACTTGCTCCGGTATGCCAGAAGCAGAACTGTGTCATGGCAACGAAGAGAAGGCAGGTAAGAGGTAAGTGGTCACATCCCCTCACCTCCGGTGTTGGGATAGTGTGATCTTCAATTACTATGTTTGATCGTGGAGGGTTTCAGAACAACCTAATAATATGGATGCAGTTGAAGAGTGATTTTAAGCACTTTCTGATTACCAGGCAATACTTCTGCAAACAGAAGATAGCAGTGTGGGGCTATGAACCCTTCATAGTTATTAAACCATTAACGCCCAAGTCAGATGATTTTTCTCTTTCTTTCTCCCTTTCTCCCTTTCTCCCTTTCTTCCTTCTTTCTCTCTCTCTCTCTCTCTCTCTCTCTTCTTCTTCCTTCCTTCCTTCCTTCCTTCCTTCCTTCCTTCCTTCCTTCCTTCCTTCCTTCCTTCCTTCCTTCCTTCTTTCCTTCCTTCCTTCCTTCTTTCCTTCCTTCCTTTCTTGATGACTTTTCTAATTGTCTTTGTCGCTCTGGTCACTGCTCACTTGCTAAGCTCTAAGGAGTGAATGCATGAAAGCTTTTGAGTAGAGAAATAGTTATCCTGGGAGACTGTGTATGTATTTGGTTTCAGGAAATTTAAATTCAGCTCACGTTTATTGAGATTGAATGCTTTGAAGATAATTATCTTATTTAATTCCCGCAATCGTTTGTGGGACGTATTATTCTCCACTTCTTTCAGAGGAAGACATTGAGGCCCCGTGAGGGAGAGGCCACGGAATGACTGAGACCCTGGGGCTCTGATTCTGCACGATGCACTTTTCAGAGCGACGCCATGATACAAACTCATGACTTGCCAATTCTGATGTTTCAGTCACAAAATAGTTGATGGAGCATCTGGACGCGCCCAGGTACGCGTCCGATATGCTCCAGTGTGTGTCGCGGAAGCGCTGTCCCCAGAATGCCCCAGAGTCCTTAAATACATATAGTCATCAGGCCTGCTTCACCTCCTACTTAGACTGGAAGAAAAACAGCCTTTTAAACCTGTAATTCCGTTTTCACAGCACTCCGGTAGGGAATGAAAGGGATCAAAAGAGGCCACGCACACCCGTTTCCAAGGCTTCCAGCTGTGTCAATGAGGTAGCAGGCTGGAAGGAAATTCGGAGTGCCATTATGGTATGATTTTAACAAGAAAAACACCTTTTTAAGTTCATTTCTGCTGGCTTGTTACAGAAACCAGCCCTGAGGTTCCTGGAGACTCATTTGTAGCAAAAGCCATTTGGGAGTGCTTCCTTACCGGCCAGTACCTTCCCTCCGAGTACTTCCATCGTTTCTCTGTGATGTCCATAAAACTTGAGCTTCGGGTCCCTTAAGGGGGGACAGGGACGGCTCTCAGTCAATGTCAAGCATCTGTCGTGTTGTCAGTACTCATTATGTCTTCAATACAATATCATAGTTAGAATATTCTGGTTTGGAAATATACCCACCACTCCATTTTTCAGCAGACAGGTGTGGGCAAATGGTTTCTCCCTTGGTTAAGAGATACTGTTATTTTCCAATATTCACCCCAGATTAAACTGGCTTTTCAATAGCCACCATTTACGAACTGATTACAGAGGAACTGGAGCCAAACGCTTTGCTGATTCAAGAGCAGTCGACAGGTTATTTGGTATAACTTTGAAAAGAGGATCATTTTCGGAGTGCATAATACATACAAGAACTTTTTGTGTGTACACTCCGATTTCCCACAAGGCTGCCACCAGAGAGGGGCACTTTTCCCCTACAGTGGTTGCAGGGGGTTGAACCCTATGAAAATGGTTTAAACATTGTCTAAAATCACCACCGCCATATGATTCAATTTAGTAATATGTGCAGAACATAGCAGGTAACACCTAAATATCTCTTGCGTGAATGAATACATGAAAGACAGATGTCTGGGTGTGAATTTAGCCAACTCATATGTCAAAGGAGGGGAGATCGCTAACCCCGGTACCAAAAAGTCACTCCTTTTCTACACTTCTGTGTCAGGGGAGCATAAAGACAAAGCAGCTTATTTTCCTTGCCTTGATTCACTCACTAGTTTGTTCCTTGACCCTTTCAGTAATGATTTAGCATCTGCTCTGTGGCAGGACCGTGTCAGCTGGGCAAATGCAGAGAGCCTACTATTGTGCGTGGACAGGGCGGTTAGCCGATGCTGATGGTGCAGAGAGGTGGGGTCTTGTTCTGGCAGAATTCAGTACAGACGCTGTAAACACGCAGAGGATGGGCTCCTAAAACTGCCTTGTGTGGACGAGTCATCTAAGCTGAATTCTAACGTTTATTTATTTATGAGAGACATAGAGACAGAGTGTGAGCAGGGGAAGGGCAGAGAGAGAGGGAGGTACAGAATCTGAAGCAGGCTCCAGGCTCTGATGAGCCATCAGCACAGAGCCCGACGTAGGGCTCGAACTCACAGACCGTGAGATCATGACCTGAGCTGAAGTCAGCCACCCAGGTGCCCCATCTAAGCTGAATTCTGAGCGAGCAGTTAGGGCATCTCAGGCAAACGGCTTCGGTGCAAAGACAATGCTCCAGAAAGACGAAATAATATCTACAAAAGCCTGAAGGTGCCACTTCCTGGTAGCAGGAAGCAGAGCTGAGGCTGAAGAAGGCGGAGCCAGGGCCAGTGAGCCATTTTGAGGAGTTTGCAGTGTACCGGGAGGGAAATGGGGAGTCACTGGAAAGTGTTTAGCAGGGCACTCGGTGACTTAGCATCAGGGGTTAGAAGACATCATCCAAAACATGATTTACAAATCGGTGTTTCCATTTAAAAAAGGAATGGAAGTGTGGTGACATCTTTCCATCTTTACGCTATCAAGCTCTGCATTTATGCGTATCGTTGTCTCAACATTTTGGTAGGCTTTCATGTTTTCCAGGAAGTGTCCGAATTTTCAACTCATCCTTGGTGGGAGAGTTGGTTCTAATAGCCTTTTCCAACATTGCGAAAAATAAGCATCTTCCTCACCAGGAATTCAGTCACAGAAATGTGTAATTCGTGTAAAACTTCTTTGTTGTATCGTGTTCTCCTTCAGAACAACGTGTGAGCAAAGGGATTTGGGAATTGATCTCTCCGGGTGGCTTATATATGCATGCCATCAATCTAACATCTTCTTTCCTGCAATAGGAAGCCACTGTCTGCACGATGTTCCAGAGAGTTCTTTTCCCGGCACACACCTGCACTTTTTACTGTACACGTCAGCTAGTGGATGGCCATCTATGGGTGCCAATCTGGGTGTTCTCTAACGCCCACAGGATGAAGTGAAAGACTTTTACAGAAAAGCTTTTTAATTGAAAGGCAGAAAAAAAAATCTCCATTGCCTTCTTTTAATATTTATTCTTTTTTTAAAATGTTTTTTAAATTTATTTTTGAGAGAGAGATGGAGAGACAGAGCATGAGCAGGGGAGGGGCAGAGAGAGAGGGAGACACAGAATCTGAAGCAGGCTCCAGGCTCTGAGCTGTGAGCTGACACAGGCTCAAACTCAACAATCCTTGAGATCATGACCTGAGTCAAAGTTGGATGCTTAACCAACTGAGCCACCCAGGCGCCCCAAGATTTATTGTTTCTTTTTCTCTTGGAATATTCATTTATCTTTTAATGGTTTTTGTTTGTTCTGGAAATATTCGAATTATGTCTCATTATGGAAATATTTCTGCCTTAAATTAGCATATATTTAGTATAACCTACAGGGTAGAGAGAATATGGCAGGCATTTTGACAGGATGGCGGGAGTAATAGAGGAAGTTGGAAGGGAAGCCATGTGGGCTTCATGAATTCAGTCGTCTTGCTGTAAGGTAGGGTCTTAAGAGTGAAAACAGTTCTGGGGCACCTGGGGAGCTCAGTCAGTTGAGCCACCGACTTAGGCTCCGGACATGGTCTCCTGGTCTGTGAGTTTGAGCCTTGCATCAGGCTCTCTGCTGTCAGTGCAGAGCCTGCTTTGCATCCTCTGTCCCACCCCCACCATCTGCCCCTCCCCCACTTGTGAGCATGTGCACGCATAGGGGCTCTCTCTCTCTCTCTCACACACAAAAATAAATAAAAACATTAAAAAAAAAAGAGTGAAAACAGTTCCTTTACTGAGAGTTGGTAGCTGGTAGTCAACCGTTCCTTGCGGCTCAGCAACACCAACGTCATGCGTTTATTCTCCACTTTGTTCAACAGATAATGACTGATCTTTTGCCACATGCGAGGTATCGTGCCACGTGCTGCAGAGGATTGAAAAAGAATCGGAAATGAAAACCGACATTGTCAATTTTATGGTCTGATTGTAGAAATAAATGACAAACATAAATATCTCTGGCAATGGTCTCTAAGCCTTTTGATCATTCAACCCTCATAGGAAAGAATATTTGAACCTACACCCCAATAATATACTATTGTCTTCCTTTATCACGAATTTGCATGTGTTTTACAAATTTGCATTTAAGAAGTAAGATACATAGTGTTTAAATGATTTAATTTTTTCAGCTCAATAAACTATTTTAACTAAGATTATTTATTTATACCTATTTTAGCGAGAACATTATGATTGACAATGCTTATGTTTTTAAGTCCTGGCTTAATTCTTTGCAATATGGTCACTAGGAAGCTAGTTTTAAGCTCGTTTTATTGAATTGTTAGTTTAAAAAAGTTATCACAACTAAAGTACCCTTATATAAGAACACATAGTTCAAAAGGAAAAATTTTGTCCTTGGCTTTTATTTACATTTTGATTTACATTTTGATACATATTTTGGTCCTGATGACTTATTCTAAAGCTTCCTTTTTTCTCCTTTATTTTAGTTTTGAAATTTGCCTCATAGGAATCAGGCTTTCCTGATGTCAAACAATTGTTACTACAAATAGCTGAAGGTGTGGCAATCTTTATATATTTTAACAAATGAATTTGAAATGCAACAAAACTCTTCATTAAGGAGTTTTCTAAATGTTAGAAGAGTCCGAAAGTCAATGGGCATACAGGAAAGAAACTACGATGTGGCAGCTGGCTGGCTCACTTGGTTAAGTGTCCGAATCTTGGTTTCTGCTCAGGTCATGATCTCGGCGTTCCATTCATGAGTTCCAGTCCCATGTTGGGCTCTGAGCTGATACTACAGAGTCTGCTTGGGATTGTCTCTCTCCCTCTCTGTCTCTTCCCCCCTTGCGCTTTCTCTCTCTCAATAAAGAAATTAATTAAAATTAAAAAAGAAAGAAGCTACCCTAAGTATTACAAAAAGTATCAACTTGCAGTGCTCTACACCTCTCAGTGCGGCTACTCAACATTGTGCTGGAAATCTAGCCAGAAAAGTTAGGCAAGAAAAAAAATATTCCACATCATAAAGGAAAAAGTAAAACTATCTCTATTCATAGATAACATGTTCAATATATAGGAAATCCCAAAGTGCTCACAAAAAATGCTTATTAAAGCCAATAAAAAGTTAGCAGTTGCTAGATACAAGATCAATACACAAAGATCAGTTGCATTTCTGTACATCAGCAATGGAGATTTGGAAAAAAAATTAAGAAAATAATTTCATTTAAAATACCACTCCATAGAATAAAATACATAGGGATAAATTTAACTGAAAACTAAAAAACATTTCTGGAAGAAGTTAAAAAAGACCTAAATAAGTGGAAAAACATCCCGTATTCATGGAGCCAATACTTAATACTGTGAAGGAGACAGAGCCCTCCCACCCAAGGACATCTACAGAGTCAGTGCAATGTTATAAACATTCCAAGGACTCCTGTTGTTGTTGCGGAAATGGGAAAGCTGATTCTCAAATTCATATGGGATTTCAAGGGGTCCTAAATAGCCAAAACAATACTTAAAAAAAAAAAAAAAAGTTGAAAGTCTCACACATTTACAATCTCAAAACTTACTACAAAGCTATAGTAATCAAAACATGGTAGTTACATAAAGATAGACATAGAGACCAATGGGATAGAATTGAGACCCCAGAAAAAAAACAACAGTTAGGGTGAATTGATTTTCAGCAAGGGTTCCAAACCATTTCAATGGGGGAAAGATAGTCTCTTCAATAGATAGTGTCAGGATAACTAGAAAACCATTGGAAAGGGAATGAAGTAGGATCCCTACTTATCTCCATATACAAAAATTAACTGAAGAAATAAAAAAAAAGTAAATCGATGAAATAAAACAACTAATGGGAAAAATACCACTAATAAAAGAAAACATAGGGGCAAATCTTCATGACCTCTGATCTGGCAATGGGTTCTTGGATTTGACCTCAAAAGCATCAACAACAAAAGAGAAATTGGACTTCATAAAAACTGAAAACATTTATGCATCAAAATACATTGTCAAGAAAGTGAAAAGACAACTTACAGAATCAGAAAAATTAGTTACAAATCATATATCTGATATATGGGTTTAGTATTGAGAGCGTATAAAGAGCTATCCTACAACTCAACGGCAACAAGACGATACCCCCTCCCCAAACAGACTGAAAGGCCTGAGTAGACATTTCTCCAAAGAAGACACACAACTGTCCAATCAGAACATGAAAAAATGTTGGACAGCACTGGGACTAAGGAAATGCAAATTGAAACCACAGCGATGATTACTTCTTTAGGATGGCTATTACAAAAAACCCTCAAAAAACAAAATAACAAACAAACACACAAAAAAACACAAAAAGCAAAGAACAAAAAAACGAAAACCAGACAAACAAAAAAAAAAACCCCACACAACAGAAAATAACAAATGTTGATGAGAATGTGAAGAAATAGGAAGTTTTCTCTGGGGAATGTAAAATAGCGCAGCTCCTCGGGAAAATAGTTTACTGGTTCCTCAAAAAGTTAAACATAGAATTACCGTATGACCCAGAAATCCTACTCATAGATATATACCAAAAAGAATTGAAAACAGGCACTCAAATACTTTTCCACAACTATTGAGATAGCAGGACTATTCAGAAGAATGAAAAAATGGGAACAAGCCAGGGTCATCATGGATGAGTGGATGAACAAATTATGGTTCACACATACAATTATTAGATCCTTAAAAGGAATAAATTATCGACACAGGCTACCACTTGGATGAACCTTGAAAACATTATGCTGAGTGAAAGAAGCCAGCCACGAAAGGTCACATGTTGCGTAATTCCTTTTATACACAATATTCAGAAAAAGTCAGTTCATACAGACAGAAGGCGGATTGATAATTTCCAGGGTATGAAGCTCCAGTGGCGCAATCGGTTAGCACGTGGTGTGTATACAGCAGTACATGCCGATAATTTCCAGGGTACAGGGTTGGGGAAATAAAAATGAATGCTTAATATTTTTGAGGTCTTCTGGGGTGATCAAGGTTTCGAAACTATAGAAAAGTGATGGTTTGATAACATTGTCATGCACGGTTACTGAATAGTATAGCTCCAAATGGTTAATATGTTATGTGAACTTCACTTCAACAAAAAGTATGTATGTGAACACCGCAATACAACATATAAGGCAGTTATTAGAACTCTTTAAAGGGTTTAAAATCTCTCGTTTTGAAAACTGTGTCAACAGAACAAAGAAACAAAGTCCGTAGGCCTAGAGATAGAAATTAAATGTCCTGACTATTACATTTGATGAAAAAGAACACTATTGTTCATAGGAAGCTTCAGATGAATGAATTTGTGATAAGCATGACAATTTTGGAATCAATCATATTATAAGTACAGAGATAGCGATGCAACATGTGAACGGGAGGTATCGTAAATTACACACACATCATAAAGCCACTTTCAATTTTTTGTATGACCTCCACAAGTTGCAGACAATGTCAGAAGAAAGATCCAAGTGACATTGTCATTTAAATTTGGATTTAAATTAAATTCATTTAAAATACTAACAGAATTATGCCTTATTTTAACAGGATTCCACTAGAAAAACTCTTTTAGATACATCAAAAAAAAAAAAATCCCCAAACACTGTGAAGGTAGAGCCATTGTGTTGTTTACTGAGATTACCACAAAAAAAAAATGCAGTTTGCCAGAACTGAGAGGTGCAGGACTGAATCTGGATGGTCTTAGACAAGGTGGGACGAGTTGGTGCTCAGCCTCTTGTTTCCTGCACGTTTTATAAAGTGATTGAAACAGCCAATGATACCTTCCTGTAAATGATCTCTCCCTATTTGAAGTAATAGTCCTACATTGTTTAAAATTAAACATTCTATTTTGTTTTATTTGCATTTGACAACTTTATTGAGATATCTTTGACATAAAAATTATTTATACTTAACTTGTATACAATGAAGTATGTATACATTGTGAAAAGATCATGACCATTAAATTAAATAATCGATAACCTCTATATAGTTAGCTGTGTGTGTGTGTGTGTGTGTGTTCCTTTAGCAAATGTCAAGTGTGCAATACACACTATTGTTAATGATTTTCACCCTGGTGTACATTAGATCTCCGGAACTCATTCATCTTGCACAACTAAAACTTTGTCTCCTTTGACCAATGTCTTCTCATTTCCTCCTCCCCCTCCCCGCCCCACCTCCCACCATCTCTGGGAACTACCATTCTATTCTCTGCTTCTCTGAGTTTGGCTATTTTAGATTCCCCATCCAAGTGAAATTACACAGTATTTGTCTTTCTGTGCCTGGATTATTTCATTTTGCACAATATCCTCTAATTTCATCCATGTTGTTGCAAATGGCAAAATTCCTCCTTTTAAAGACTAAATAATATTCCACTGGGGGGGTATGTGTGTGTTTGTGTGTATGTGTATTTTTTTTTCTTTAGCCATTTATCTGTGGATGAATGTTTAGGTAGTTGCCATATCTTGGCTATGGTGAATAATGTTACAATGAACATGAGAGTGCAGGTATCTTTTCGAAATCACCGATTTCATTTCCTTCTGGATATAGACTCAGAAGTAGGATTGCTGGATCATATGGTAGTTCTATTTTTAATTTTTTAAGAAACCTCCATACTGTTTTCCATAATTGTTGTACCGATTTGCATTCCCACTAACAGTGCACAATGGTTCCTTTTTCTCCGCATCCTTGTCCACACTTGTTACGTTTTCTCATTTTGGTAATAGTCATCCTAATACACATGAGGTGACATCTCTTGTAGTTTCTACTCTTTTCTTAATGTTTATTTATTTATTTTGAGAGGGAAAGAGAGAGTGCAAGCAAGGGAGGGCCAGGGGGGACAGGGAGAGAGAGAATCCCAAGAAAGCTCCTCATTGTCAGTGCAGAGCCCCAGGTTAGGCTCAAACCCACGATCCGTGGGATTATGACGCAAGCAAAAATCAAGAGTTGGACCTTAACCTTCTGAGCCACCTAGGCGGCCCTATCTCTTGTTGTTTTGATCTGCATTTTCCTGGTGACTAGTGAAAACCGATTACATAAAAAGTTAAATATTTTTATAAAAAGTGGGTAAGACTCATCAGCTCTAGATACATTCCAATTTATATTTAAAACTAGTTTATCAGTATTATCTCAAACTATAAATACTTTTCATAGCTCTAGTAATGGTCACATCAGCAGAAAGATCCTGCGGAAAAATAAAAAGTATCCAAAATCGTCTGCGATTTTGCATTTGCCAAGAGGCACTGTCGTCACTTCCAATTACAGAGATTGAAAATGAAGTTAAAATGAAGAGTGAATTTCGATGACCTAAAAAGTGCATTTTCAGAAAAGCAAGGCATAAAAATGCCGTGATCGGCGAAGAGATCACATTAGTAACGTATTTATTGTATTACATAAAATTATGACATTGAAAATTTTTATTGCAATTTCTAAGCTGATGTTTTGGTCGCATATCACTATTATTGTGGAATCGTGGACTTGATGCTCTAATCAATTCTTGGGCCAAACAGAGGCGGAGGGATTTGGTCACAGACAATCCTTTATATAATAACCAGCATTCTTGACAGCTTTCTCTTCTCTATATGTTGTCTCCTTCCCTCTTCACAATGGCCATATGAAGACATTATTCAAATTTTAAGTTGGGAAATGGATGTTTCGAAGAGGTCAAATCGGATTCTTAACTCGGTTGAATGTTTTTTCTGATCCCCAGGGCCCCTCCCGGACCTTCCTGCTAAGTATGTGTACATCGGTCCAGCAGGAGTAGGACTTTCCCTTTAAATCACTGCCAACACTTCAATATATTTGCTCTTTGCCCTTTAAGAAAACAGGTCCTTGGAACCGGCTACTTATTTTAGCCCTCAGAACCCCAGAATGAAAGGAAACAAGTTCTCTGTGATAAAGATCTTTCCTGAGATGCTCCCCTTTTAGTACGAAGTCTTCCCTTCCAGCGTTTCCTGTTACTCATCTGTTATGTGTCACTGCCAATTAAGGAAGGTATTTTTTCCTGTATTCCCCTTTCTTCACTTTTGCTATTTATTCTCCGTTTGTAAACCATCTAAAAGTTTGTGCTTGCAGCCGATATTAGGCTTTCTGTGACTTTTGACATGATTCATGCCTTGGGCCAATTTCTGTGTCATTCCTCATAGAAAAATAAGCAAGCAGTTATGGCAATAAAGCTTGGAGTCACCCTGCTGAGGTAGAGGATCTGGGAGGTGTCCAGCTGGCCTGGACCAGTCGCCAGCAGTCCTTCTGGGCTGTCAAAGCAAGCGCTGAGTCTTCTGGGCCCTCCTGCCACTGGTGGAGGAATCTTTTGAGAACCCAGGAAACCATGGCCTACCTGGTGAGGGCTTGTCTGTGTAACTACCAGCTTACACTTGACATGAATGGCATGATGGTCAAGAACATGCATGGTTCCGGATTGGGCACCGCTGAGTTTGAATCTCGACCTTGGGAAAGTTCTATCTTTTCTCTGAGCTTTTGTTTCCCTGGTTATAAAACGGAGATAACAATAACAATCATATTTACCTAGCAGAAGGTCATTGTGAAAATTAAATAAAGATGACTAAATGAGATAACGCCTGGCTTAGGGAAAGCATACATTTGATAAATATTACTTATTACTATTTGTGAGGCACTCCTGTAACAATCCGATCAATCCTCTATTCTCTTTTAAATTTGTTTTAATGTTTATTTCTTTTTGAGAAAGAGAGAGAGAGAGAGACAGAGCATGAGCAGAAGAGGGACAAAAAGAGAGGGAGACACAGAATCCGAAGCAGGCTCTAGGCTCTGAGCTGTCAGCACAAAGCCTGACATGGGGCTTGAGTTCATGGACTTGCAAGATCATGACCTGAGCTGAAGTTGGACTTCCAACTGACTGAGCCACCCAGGCGCCCCTCCTGTATTGTCTTTTAAATCAATAGATTTGATTACACATTTGCTTTTAGCACACAGGGCATAAAGCTCACCAAATCTGAATAAGATAATAAATAAATAAATAAATAAATAAATAAATAAATAAATAAGATGAACACATAACAAAATAAATAGAACAGGTTGCTGGAGAAAAAGCCTGAAAAGGACCCCCTTCTCACATGACCACAGAGAGGGGTAGCCTGCCTCTCGGAAGGACATGACCCCATTTGAAGAATCTTAAGACCCAGCGTTTGAACCTTTCCCCTGCCAGTGGGCAGCACCCCCAGCAAGTGCCTCAAGAACATAGGTTCTTCTTTCTCTTATCATTAAACCGTGGTTGGTGAACTGCCAGAGTCCAGCTCCGCTGAGTCCAGGGGTCCCTGAAGAAGGAACGGTGTTGGTGAAAGAAATGAGAGAGCCACGAAAATGTAGTCTGATCGCCAAGCAGGCCTCTCTGGCAATTCTGGCATCTCTGCTCTGCTAGTCTCCGTGTCTTTATTTAAAGGTATTAAATCAAAGCGTACTTTTGTGACATCACATCATTAAGCATAGCTTTGGTATCTTTAGCAACAATGTGTTTTTATCAGCAAAGCGAGCAATTTCCTCAATCTTGCATGTTGTTTTTAAGTTAATTACCATATAAATTTAAGGCAGGGGGAGAGAACAGGGTGTTACCTTGAGGCCTATGTTAATTATCTATAAACAGGCCAGGAGTCACTCTGCCTGTTCTTCCAACTACCATGGGGGAGGTGACACCCATCTGGCAAGGACAGAATTCCCAAGGCTTGTCCTTTGCTTGTGAGTGAGTACATTTACATAGTCTCCTTCAGATGTTATCCATCAATGTATCACATTCCAGTTTCCCTTTTTTTGTTTGAATACCATAAAACAAAAGAGCATTACATCCTTTGAGGCCAAGAAGAGCAGTTCAAGCAATCCAGGCTTGAAAGGTTATTTGAAGGAGGTCAGATTGATTGGCAGGAGTCTTTGCAGCGTCTGCCTTTTCACCCAGGAAAGCGTCTCAACCTGTGAGCCCAAGATGGCTCCCAATAGTGAACATCTCCATAAACAAAGGTCCTAAACTTAGGTGTCTGTAAAGGTTTAGAGGGTGGCTCTCCTCCCTGGTTTCCTGCATTTGAATAGGGTCCTATAGTGTCAGACCTCGCTCTTTCTGTCCTGTTGGTTGACATCAGTGTTTGAGGATGTTAATGTTGGAGAAGAGGAGGGCTTGCTGGTATACCCTCCTTGAATCAGCGCATGCGTATTTGCTTATAGGTTAATGTTGCCCAGGCAGAATTCATACTAGTGGCAAACGAGATTTGGGATTAATGATAGTCACAGATATTTTTCTAGTGCTTGATGAATTCAGAATAATTTCTGAACGCATTTCATTTGGTTTTCCCAACGTCAGTGTGGGCCAGCAAGACATCTTGGTTCAGGAGCAGGGGCACAAGATTTGGCTTCGGAAATCCAGGTTCCTATCTTATCTCTATCATTCCCTTTCTTGGTAAGCTTTAGAAAAAATGGTTTCCCTCATGAAGTCTCTGTTCCTAACCTGGGAACCAGAGAACATCAAACTGTCCCACCATAAGGTGTTTCAGAGGGTCAAGTGGGACCAAGCCACTGATAATATTTGTTATTTCCCCAGAAATCTGCTGTTCAGGAAGTTGAGGCATAATAGAAGGCAGGATCAAAATCAGAACATTGATCTTGGCATCTTGAGCTCTCCCCCAGCCCCACCTCAGAAAACTGCTGGGATGCCCTTGGGCAGAGCTGGGACTTGGGTGTGCCCAGGGGGCTGACGTAGGGTTTTTCCATGTAATCTCCGGGTCCAGTGGTGGCGAAGTTGGGGTCTTGGTAAAACAGTTGCTCAGCACAACCGATTTTTGTCTCCCAGGGGACTGATCATAAAAGAAGCGTGACTTCTGGCATCTGTATGGGAAGGCAAAGAAGGAGGGAGTCTGTGACATTTCTGCAGAGAGGAAATGACACATTGAGTGCATTTCAAGATAGGACGAGGTCCGCTATGCTAGTGGTAGGAGACGTTGAAGCCTCACGGTAAGATGTCAGTTAAGAAAAAGAGATCACCATGAACACAGGGCTCTGAGTGATAAGAATGCGTCTCTTTGGGGCAAAATGACAGAGCAGAAAAATTGCAGAATTCAGGCATCTGCAAATTCAAAGGTTTTCACAGTCTGTTCAGCTCAATTTTCTGTTTTTCTTATTTTAAAAGATACATTTTACAGATAGGAGTATTTCTATCATTTGCGTCTTAGGTAGGATTCAGGAACATAGTTGTGTTTTGCAATTCAATTATTCTCTAATAATTTTTATAATTTTCATGTTATGATCAATCAGCTTCGAGTGATTTTGTAAATGTTGTTTCTTTCCTGCATTCTACTTGTCACATTTTTTCCTATTGAAAATTTTTTTTTCTTGCTTTCCTTTGGAAATTAAGATGAAGGATTCTTTCTTGATTAAGTGTTCCTTCTCATCACCCTTTCTATTGATTTGGAAAGTAAATGGTCTACGTCTTCCCACTGAGTAGCCCAGAAAATTATAATAAGGCTAATTCAATTGGCAGAATATAAAGTTAATTAATAGCTTGATCTTTCTCCCAGACAATTAAAAAACTCTTTTTCTTTTTAAATTTCCATTATTCCCTTGCTATATAACTGCTAACAGTATTTTAGTTTCTTTTCTCCCTTTTTATAACCTTATGAATGAGGTACTATTGTTTTACCCTAAGTTTCAGATTAGATGTATTTGAACCATTTTCTTTGGCCACCATTTCTACCTTCATTTCAGACCCTTCTTCTGGGCTTTTTTTTTTTTTTTCCTGAAGAGTATATTTTGAAATTATTTAGTTCATGGCTGTGACTTGTGTATTTCAGGTTTTTAAGTTTGGCTCTTATACTTGCAAGATATTTTGCCGGCAGTAAATATATTTTCCCGATGTGCAGAGACTTCTTTCCCACGTTCTGGGTTCTTGTTTCCATCATCGGTAGTGAGTTACCGTGGGCTCAATTATCCTTCCTCAGTGAAAAGTCTATCCTGTCCTTCTGATACTTTTAACTTCTTTTCCTCGTAGAAGTTCCTTTTAGTTTTGCTAAAATGTGTCTAGATGGCAAGATTGCTTCTTTAAATTAATCCTTCTGAGGGTACGTTGGGCTGTCTGAATATGAGGACTCCGTTTTTCAGCAGTCCTGAAAACTTTAAGTTTCGAGGATTCTAAGTTTTGATTCTTCCCCTTTTCACAATGAAAGAAAAACACCGTTTTGGAATTCTGATTTGTGTTGTGCCTCCTCAATTTGGGTCTTTCACCGTTTATTTCAACATTTCTGCCTGCTTGTCTTGCTGTGTGGCTTCATGACCGTTACTGCTGCTCAGTCTTCAGTTTGTTTAATCTGCTGGCCCACTTTGAATTATGACGGTGTTCATTTCTAGAAATTTTGTTGCTTTATTTTTTCCGAATCTACCTGGTCATTTAAAAAAAAAATCACTCTTAATCCTTTCTTTGATTCCTTCTTTTTATTTTAGCATATTTGCATATTTCTACTCCTATGGATTTTAGTATCTGAATTCTTTTCCTAATTAATATAATATATCGCTGGCTTCTTTGGCTGACTCTCATCATGGTGCCCAGTTCCCCTGTGTATGTGTGTATTGTTTCTGTTGTTTCTATTGTGCCCTGAAATGTTATCTGTTTGAATTATTTGGAGTTGGTTTGGAGTTCCCAAATTACTCCAGAAAATATCTGCTTTCATGTCCGCCAGGAGCCTAAGTAGACTACCTACAATGATTGCATGAAATTCTTGGCTTGGACCTTTTTGGAATACAGGTCTTTCAGACCCCAAAGATACCTTTGGGTTACTGAATGGTTACTGATTCTCTGCGGGTACTTCTTCCTTTCTCTCCACCTGCCCCCAACACCCACCCGATTCCAGCATTCGAAACCAAAGGTGGACAGAGGTTTTATTGTATTCTTTCTATAGGGTAATTTTTCTATCTTGCTTTTTTTTTTTTTTTTTTTGGATTAAGGATATAGTTATGGGTTATCCTGGCTTCACGTAGGCGTTTTCAATCAGCTACTTTCCTTGTGCCGGCCCTAGGCCTTACTTCTGTACCCTTGAGCCTACTTAGAGGTGTATGTTCTTTTTATAGGAGGAACACAGATGCCCCCAGGGGGAGCTGATGTTTTACTTCTGATCTCTGGATTCCCCTTCCATTTGGCACCCACCCTCTAAGTGTTTTACTTAGAATCTTTTCAAATTAGCCATTCATCTACGTTACAGAAATAACGTATAGATACCTGTCCTATAATTATACATACTATGTATAATATATAATTTATAATAATAAATATATAACAAAAATTTATATATAATAAATGTTCATGATATATACTTAACGATTTTGTTTTGTTTAACCCAATTTTCTATCCTTGCTCTCCTATCACTTT